>NQII01000341.1:0-46176 GCA_002778355.1 Clitarchus hookeri
TGGAAGTGTTTGCCGCACACGAGGCAACGGTGCGGCTTCGCTACGTCCTCCTGCGCCGGGAGGCCCACGTGACTCCGCTCATCAGCACTGATGGTAAACACGTCCCCTGGGAAAACATTTACACAAAATTTTCTCAGAACGACAACACACGTTTTCCCATATTTACAATAAAAGTGATCATAATTTAACCCTTCCAAAAAACACAACACAAATTCTCAACACTTCATTATCATAGGAAATTATAGTTTCATGCAATATTTGAAGCACAGATTTCAAGCAGTCAGCTGGGTTGATAACAATAAATTTGCCAGAATCACACATTTACATTTAGTAGCTCACTTTATANTAGTAGCTCACTTTATAAAAAAAAGTTTTTTTGCAACAAGAGGTGTTATAGTGACAAATGCCTTCTCACAGTTTTGGCTCCAAGATACACAAGTGCTTCATGTATAAAAAACCTATTTTCCTACATAAAGCATGATAACCGCCTTACCAACATCCAAAACATGTCTTGGTGACTGAGGTGCTGACACGTACCGCTGAAAAACATAACAGAACAATTTCAACTGAAGAATCTGTAAGTATCAGATGGAAGGAATAGCAACGCACTTGCTGATAACACAGGAGATGCCTGTGAGGTTCTGACTACCGCTGCAATTACAAATCACTTTCAGCTACTACATGAAGGAAGAAGAAAGAGAGGACAAGTTTCACTTTGCCACAGAGTACTTAATATTACAGAGGCGAAACGGCCACTATTACTGCGAACTCCAGCTGCATAGACCAACAAAATGACATTACTAGCCAGCAACAGGTTGGGATGCTGTTCTCCAATCGGTGCCTGGTAACTTACTCGCCAGTAGGCAAACTAGCCAATAGGTAATTCCTAGCAGCCGCGGCAGCCAATTGGACGTAACGCTCGTCCCAAAGCCTCGTGGTGGCAACACGAGAATGGGAACACTCTCACCAAAGGAACTGCTGCTTCACTTTGTCTCTGGCTACTTATTAAGACTGTGGCTCTGCTGTGACTGCACGAGCAGGCCTTAGTTAAATAATGCAGGTGGGAGCTTATTGTATTCGGAACTTCAGAACAGAGGAAAAGCTACAAACAAATGTTGCTATTTTTTTTNAGGAAGGAGAGAGGAGGGGACAAGTTTCACTTTGCTACACTTTACTTGGGAAAACAGAGGCAAAACAGTCACTTATGCTACAAACTCCAGCAAACTGGCAATATGTCGGGATGCCGTTCTCCAATCACTGCTTCGTAACTTACTCGCCAGCAGGCAATCTAGCCAATAGGTAATCCTTAGTGGCCAGCGGTAGCCAGTCGGAAATAACACTCGTTCCTTAAGCCTCATAGTGCCAAAAAGAGAATGGGACCACCCACATCAAAGGAGCCACCACTCCATTTTGTCACTTGGTCTTTATCTAATCTGTAGGTTTACTGTGACTGTATGGTCAGGCCTTAGTTAAATAGTCCAGGTGAGAGCTCCGCATGAGACAAGAAGAAGAGCCAGCAACATGCACTGCACAAAATTGAAGTTTCCTTATTGCAGTTCAGTCCGGCTGCTGGTTCCGTAATTACAATTATTGATATAATACAGCTTACTTCTCAAATTTCATGTCAGTATAAATATTTTTTTTTGTTTCTTTTATGCCTGTTTCATTCACACCGGAGAAAAACGTCAAAGTTTGCGTGGCTGCCTTTGCCTTTGTATACTCTGCAAACGTTTGACTTTTAGAGTGGAATTCGAAAGGTAAAAAGTGATGAATGGGGGTTAAATGTAAGACGTTGCTTTTTGTGTTAGAATTTTTCCCATGATTTCAGTGATGAAGTCCTCAGCTTTTGATTACCAGCAACTGTGGGTTTGTCTGCTCATCCAACCAAATACAATTGTGTTGACATTGTCATGGGGCAGATCTGGACTTTCAGTTTGGGGGGGATCATTTCTTGCGCCTGTGGTAGGGTCAGCACATATGACAGGTTCCTAGGGCTTAAAGTCTCGTCGACGGCGAGGCCATTACAGATGCAGCCAAACTGTTCAGAGAAGCAGGATTTGGGAAGGAATTAGCAATGGCGAGTGATTTTAAGAAGCTATGGGAAACCTACATCAGGATGGCTGAGCTGGTATTTGAGCCCACGTCCTCCCGAACGTGAGTTTGAAGGTTGACCACTACACCACCTCTCTCTGTCATCACGGGTGAGTAGACAAGGTTGGTACCTAGGGGATCCGAGGGAATGCCAGTCATCCCCAGTCGGTCCGTAGAGTAGTGAGGGTAAGACGAGGTGGGAGATGAGAGAAAAAGGAATGAATGTGGTGTTAGGAAATGAGAGCACTCAGAGAAAACTCTTACTCCATGGTGGTATGCATCATACTCAGCAACATGAAAATCTCCATCATTGGAATCAAGCCAAGAATTTCTAGTTGTATGAAGCTAGTGAGTTTACTGTGGGTACTGTCTATCTCATACAAGCAAGACATGTAAATAAAGAGTGATTATTAGCCTTATTTTGAAAGCTGAGTAAGTTTTGATGTATAACGGACTTGTGTTTTGACGTCTGATCACTAATTTGGCAGAGAGAGCTGTGTGTCTGCTGTGAAATTTCTAGCGTGAAGGTCAGCTCCAATGTTTTTCCTGTAGGGTGGAGGCCCAGGGATCTCCAATCAGAGAAACCCAACAGTTCTGGCCTTCAAACACTGAACCAGTGCAAAGGTGATGTGCTTGATCTTGATTCGCACAAACATTAGTACATCCAGTTGGCCAAGGATTAAGTTCAGACTTCAGGCTGAACTCCACTTGTGAAAGAGTATGTCACTTTTCTACAAAGACAGAGTTAATTTTATGATAGATGATGCTACCACTAACACTAGGTGAAAGGAAGGTAAAATATGAACATGGACGTAAATATTATACAAGGATTTGATTAGCCTACTTTGGATCTCTATGAACAAGTAGGACAGCCTTACGTATCATATAACGCCACTCTGAAGTGATTTCTACATCAAGTGAGTGAACCACCTCACTCTACAAAGCTCTAGAGATGTCATTTGCTAGTGTAGAAACACTTCAGAAACACTTCAAGGTTTTTTGCAGGTAAAATGGAACACCACAACTAGTGAATTCTAAATCAAACTTTATTCATACCTCAAAGTTTACATTGTCAATAAAATATGTGGCCTTGCCAGAAATTTGTCTAAAAGAAGCTGTTTTGTGAGGCGAGCTCCGAATGCCTTAAGTTCATGTGCCTGACGAGCGAGTCTTTACGGCTGGTGACGTAGCTGCAGTAGTGACAGCTGAAGTAGGACGTCAGGCCGCACACAGACGTCGTGTGTCTCACCAGGCTGCGCTTCCATTGGAAGTGTTTGCCGCACACGAGGCAACGGTGCGGCTTCGCTACGTCCTCCTGCGCCGGGAGGCCCACGTGACTCGGCTCATCAGCACTGATGGTAAACACATCCCCTGGGAAAACATTTACACAAAATTTTCTCAGAACGACAACACACGTTTTCCCATATTTACAATAAAAGTTATCGTAATATAACCATTCCAAATAACACCACACAAATTCTCAACACTTCATTATCATAGGAAATTATAGTTTCATGCAACATTTTAAGCACAGATTTCAAGCAGTCAGCTGGGTTGATAACAATAAATTTGCCAGAATCACACATTTGCATTTAGTAGCTCACTTTATAAAAAAAAGTTTTTTTGCAACAAGAGGTGTTATAGTGACAAATGCCTTCTCACAGTTTTGGCTCCAAGATACACAAGTGCTTCATGTATAAAAAACCTATTTTCCTACATAAAGCATGATAACCGCCTTACCAACATCCAAAACATGTCTTGGTGGCTGAGGTGCTGACACGTATCGCTGAAAAACATAACAGAACAATTTCAACTGAAGAATCTGTAAGTATCAGATGGAAGGAATAGCAACGCACTTGCTGATAACACAGGAGATGCCTGTGAGGTTCTGACTACCGCTGCAATTACAAATCACTTTCAGCTACTACATGAAGGAAGAAGAAAGAGAGGACAAGTTTCACTTTGCCACAGAGTACTTAATATTACAGAGGCGAAACTGCCACTATTACTGCGAACTCCAGCTGCATAGACCAACAAAATGACATTACTAGCCAGCAACAGGTTGGGATGCTGTTCTCCAATCGGTGCCTGGTAACTTACTCGCCAGTAGGCAAACTAGTCAATAGGTAATTCCTAGCAGCCGCGGCAGCCAATTGGACGTAACGCTCGTCCCAAAGCCTCGTGGTGGCAACACGAGAATGGGAACACTCTCACCAAAGGAACTGCTGCTTCACTTTGTCTCTGGCTACTTATTAAGACTGTGGCTCTGCTGTGACTGCACGAGCAGGCCTTAGTTAAATAATGCAGGTGGGAGCTTATTGTATTCGGAACTTCAGAACAGAGGAAAAGCTACAAACAAATGTTGCTATTTTTTTTAAAAAGACAATTGCAATGGAGGTAAGTACTTGAATCAAAAATTGTTGTTAAGGACATACGCCATTGCAGATCTTTGTTGCATGTCAGTCTGAGTTCCTTGCAACATACAACACGCAAGGTTCGGAAATGCATCGTATGTCCTGTCTAACTGCTTAAGCTTACCCTGGTTCTTGTAAAAGCTGATGAAGGCTTCATAGAAAGCTGTTTTCTGGGAAAAAAAAAAATAAAAAAAAAAATATATATATATATATATATATATATAAAAGTGTTCCATAACTGACCTTGATTACAAATCGCGTCAGTTATATCACCAACATGATTACTCAGAATGATTGAGAGCTATTGTTTCTTTATGTTAAAATAGAAAACAAATAAGCTTCTTTTAATTCTTACCTCATTTTATTTTACTACAGTAATTAACAATATGTTTCTGTGTCACCGCACTTAAACACCCAGCAGTGACTTGGTTAATTTTGTCTGGATCCCCAGCACCAAACCAGCAATATGCAATGTACAAAACTGAATTTCCCTTTATGCAGTTCAGTTCAATTCTGTCAGTTACACTGCTGGTTTTGTAATGACGCTGTATTGATATAATAAAGCTTACTTCTCAAATTTCAAGTTGGAATACATATTTTTCGGTTTCTTTTATTTTTACGTCTGTTTCATTCACACCAGGGAAAAGTTCAAAGTTTGCATGGCTCGCCTTGCCTTTGCATACTCTGCACAGATTTGGCTTACAGAGGAATTTAAAAGGATGAGAAGAACACTCCTACCTTAAGAAATGTATTGCGATGCAAGGTTTTTAATAATGTGAATTATTATTGGAGTCTGCAATACTGTTCTCGTGATCTGCCCGGCACGTTGTATCACTAAATGTTTCACGTTTATCCTGTGTAAAGCATTTTAAATACATAAACGCCAATACATTTCAAAGGAAAATATTAAACACTTATTCATATTTTTTATGGCTCCGTTTTTACATTTTACGTTTCTGCCGAGTGAGTGAATTGACCCAAGTTCGGTAGTTTTTTGCTGTTTCTGACGGCTGCAACATTACGACGCCTCGTCGACAGCAAAGTCATTAGAAATAGAGACAAAGTGCTCAGAGAAGCAGGAATGGGGAAGGAATTAACCATCGCCACTAGTAAGGAACCATTCCAGCGTTCGCCAGGAGTGATTTTAGTAAACTATGAGAAACCTGAATCAGGATGGTCGAGCTGGTATTCGAAGCCAGGTACTCCTGAGTGCAAGTTCACAGGTTGACCACTACACCACCTTTCTCGGTCAACACGGATGAGTTGACAAGGTTGGCACCTACTGGCTCCAAGGGAATACCCGTGTACCCAGTCAGTCTGTAGAGCACTCAGGGCGTGATGATGTAAGAGAGGAGAGGAAGTGGAATGAATGTGATGTTAGGAAATGAGAGCACTCAGAGAAAACTCTTACTCTATGGTGGTACGTCCCTCGCTCAGCACATGATAATCCCCATCCTCGGGATCAAGCCACGAATGTCTAGTGGTATGAAGCTAGTGAGTTGACTGTTGGTTCTGCCAATCTCTTTCAGGCAAGACATGTAATCATAGAATGATTCTTGGGCTTATTTTGGAAGCTGAGTAAGTTTAGATGTAGAACTATCTCGTATTTTGAGCTTTTCTCACTAATTTGGCAGAGAGAGCTCTGTGTCCCCTGTGAAATTTCTTAAAAAAACACAACCACATTTCCCCGAAACCATGTTGTTATCTGTGCATTTCTTGTTTGAAGATCAGCTGCTCTGTTTTTTTTTCTGTTGAGTGGAGGACCATAGATTTCCAATCAGACAAACCCAAGAGTTCAAGCCTTTAATTACGGCACCAGTGGAAGTGCAATTTCCTTGATCTTGATTCACGCGAACATTAGTACATTCAGTCGGCCAAAGAATAAGTTAATATCATAGGCCTCGCCAGAGTTAAGATAATGGGTGGTCCCATTTTCAAGACCCATGTTGCGCATTGGTACACAACTTTGGCCAATGTCAAGAGATGGTTGTTTTAAGAACACCAACACTTATCATCCTTTAATTTAATGAAACCAAAACATGAAATACAATGAAATTACAGAAAGAGCCATTATATTAATGAAAACAGTAACTTGCATAATAAATCATTATAAACTACACAATCAGAGACAAGTACACAACAAAACCACTTGTAACAACAATGTGTTATTATGGATGCAGGGTGTCGGTTCTCCAATGGTTCTTGCTGGACACGCTAACGCCCATCCGTTGTATGCAGATGAAACGTGACTCGTCGGAGAAGGCTACCCATCGCCGATCAGCAGAGGTCCGTTCGCCATACTGTCGGGCAAATTCCAGTCATTCTCGTCAATGCACCTGTGTTAGCATAGGTGCAGTCCCCCTCTGTCTACTGTAGAGCCCCATAAGCAGAAGGGTTTGCTTAACTGTTGCAGTAGACATGTGTCTGGATGCCCCTCTGGTTCATTTTGGAGGGTGAGCTGTTTCACTGTAGCCTGTCGGTTGGCCTTCACGAACCGTCGTAGGCGACGTTCACCTCAGACATCAATGGTGCATGGAGCACCGCAGTTTTCCCATAGGTTATTCCCAATGGTGCCATTCACCCACTCATGATACACCTTTACTACAGAGGCACGTGAACAGTTCAGAAACGTTACTGTTTCCGAAATGCTGCCCCCCTTAGCCCAAAAGCCAATGATGATCTCTTTTTGGCACTCGGTTAAATCGCTTCCCTTACCCACGACAGGAGGAAGCGCAATGTGTACAGCCAGCCTGTCGGTCGCATTATACACCCGCTTCACCAGCCCACGTCACGGGCCATACGTCATGGGCTATGCGCTGCAGATAGCACTTCTAGCAGGTGGTCATAGCAATGTGATTCGACTGTGTATTTTCCTGTCTTGTTTCTGCATGATAATGATTTTGTCAATTCAATTGTGTACACTTAGATTTTAGAGAAATATACAATTCCCAAGACATAATTTTCAAATATTAATGCTTACTATTTGTGTAAACAGCATCACTTGAGTCATTAACTTTATATTGACCATTTTCAGCCAAACATTGAACAATATTATATCACATGGCAGATTGTGTAAATTGTAACCCATCCCGAGACAATCGGGCACTGGGGTGGAGATCAGTGTCAACAGCTGTCAGACATAAACTGTGATCCTGTGCATACCCGGACCACCCCGTGGTTTCGCCCATGGTTAAGATGTCAGGCTGAACTGCACTTATTGGGACAGATTATGTCACATTTATACAAAGGGGGATTCAATTTTATGACTGCTGTTACCTCTCACACCAGGTAAAAGGGAAAAATAAACATAAACGTGGACATGGACATACATATCATAAAAGGGTTTGATTAGTCTACTTCAGATCTCTACAAGCAAGTAGGGCAGCCTAACTTACTACATGATGGTACTCTGAAGTGATTTCTGCACAAAGTGAGTGAACCACCTCAAACTATACAGCTCAATACATGGCATTTGCTGGTGGAGAAGCACTTCAAAGTGTTTTACATGTACAAATGAAACACTGCAATTAGCAAAGTCCTAAGAAAACTTTATTAACGCTTCAATGTTTACATTGTCAATTGCTAGAAGTTGCTCTGGACGAAGCCCTGTTGCGAAACAAGCTCGTAGTGCATTACGTTCATGTGCCTGACGAGCGTGTCTTTGCGGTTGGTGAAGTACGTGCAGAAGAGGCAGTTGAAGACGAAGGTCCGCCTGCACACGGACCTCTTGTGTCGCTGCAGGTTGCTCTTCCACTGGAACTGCTTGTTGCAGTGGAGACAGTAGTACGGCCCGGCTACCGAGTCCTGCGCAGGCAGACCCGCACCGCTCAGCTCGTCATCGCTCATGGCAGACACCTCCCCTATAAAGACATGCACGTAAAATTTCGTCAGAACAACGACACGCATTTTCCCCCATATTTACAGTAAAAATTTATGAAGTAATGATTGCAAATAACACCACACAAATTCTCAACACTTCATGGGCATTATAGTTTCACGTAACATTTTCAGCAANGCACACGGACCTCTTGTGTCGCTGCAGGTTGCTCTTCCACTGGAACTGCTTGTTGCAGTGGAGACAGTAGTACGGCCCGGCTACCGAGTCCTGCGCAGGCAGACCCGCACCGCTCAGCTCGTCATCGCTCATGGCAGACACCTCCCCTATAAAGACATGCACGTAAAATTTCGTCAGAACAACGACACGCATTTTCCCCCATATTTACAGTAAAAATTTATGAAGTAATGATTGCAAATAACACCACACAAATTCTCAACACTTCATGGGCATTATAGTTTCACGTAACATTTTCAGCAAAGATTGTAAGTAGTCAGCTGGGATGAAAAGAATACATTTGCCAGAATCACTAGCGTGCACATAACAGCTCACTTTAGAAAAAAAAAATTTTGAAACAGGAGGTGTTTGCATTTTCACAGTTATGACCCAGGAAAAACAAGTGCCTGCTGTATAAAAAGATTTCCCTGCATAAAACACAATAACTACCTTCCAAAACATGTCTGGTTGCCGCGATGCTGTCACGCACTGCTCAAGAACACAACAGAATATTTCCAACTGAATAATCTCTAAGTATCAGATGGAAGGAGATGTGAGACGCTTGCTGATAACAGAGCAGATGCCCGTGAGGTTCCGATGACCAACGCGATAACAAATCACCTTCAGCATCTACTGAACGTAGGAGAGTGGAGGGGACAAGTTTCACTTTGCTACACAGTACTTGAGAATACAGGGTAAACAGTCGCTTACATTGCGAGCTCCAGCTGTACATTGCAGCAAAATGGCATCACTGGCCTGCAACGTGTCGGAATGCCATTCCCCGATCAGCGCCTTATAACTTACTACCTAGCAAGCAACCTAGAAAATAGATAATCATTAGCACCCCACAATAGGCAATAGAACTAAATGCTCGTTCTTAAAGCCTTGTGATGCCAATAAGAGAATGGGAATACTCTCATCAAAGGAACCACCGCTCCATTTTGTCTCCGGGTATAGGTTATTCACCATAAAGTGAGCACTTTTGAGAGCCCTAATATTTGGAATAATAGTCAATAAATATATTTTATTTTAGCCTTAAATGTTAACTTCCGAGTGCGGTGGATAATGCACACTGTGTTTGCTACTTGCATGACAATATATATTTAAAAAGGCGGCTAAAGGACAAACAATAGCTGAAAGGAAAAAAGTGCTCACTTTACTGTGAACAGCCTATACTTACCTAGTCAGTGGCTTTACTGTGACTCCGTGAGCAGGCTTCAGTTAAAGAGTCCAGGTGACCGCTTAGCATGAGAAAATGGTATTCTAGACAGAGTAAGAGCTATCAATATACATTGCTACAATATGATTGCAATGGAGGTAGGTAACTTAATAAACTTGCAACGTATAACTCACAAGGTTTGGAAATGCTTCCTCAGTTTCCACTCAACATCTGGGATATATTGCATGCCCTGTCTAACTGCTTCAGCTCAACCTGGTTCTTGTGAAGTGCTGTCGAAAGGCTTCACAGAGTGCCATTACCAGTCAAGTCTGCAAATCTTTGAAAAACCGAATGAAGTAAAGTGACCTTGGTTATACAAATCACCTTGGTCACCACCAACAGGACTCTATTGAGGACGACTCAAAGCCATTGTTTTTTACGTTAATATAGGAAATTAATTAGATTTTTACCATTTTCTCTTTCTTTTATTTTACTACAGTACAGTTAAACTCCTACTTTAGGAGCATGGACCTAACGAGTACAGCGACTTTACAACAACATTCTCGACAACTGTAAAAAAAAGCAAAATTTAATAAGATGCAATTAAAGGTTATTTAAAAATATGTTCGTTAGCACACAGCAATAATATACTATAGGTTGTGCTGCCACCATCAATTTGTAAGCAACAGCTGCAAAAAAAACTTTGAAAACTTTAGAAGATCCATAGTTTATTCACTTGAAGATGTTTGTTTGGAAAGTTGCAGCTTTGTTGCCCAGCAAACAGAAATAATGCATCATAATGCTCACGGAAAATTGCTATATTATGGTCTTAGTTTGATTCGCGGCCGTAATATGTTCATAATATTACTACAATTTTTCTATCAAATCCATTCATATGCGCATAATATATTTGAAAGATTATCTGTATGGAAATTCAATATCACAAAACACAAAATGGCAGGTTTCCCTCACAAAGGCTTGGTGAATAAATGCTGAATTGAAATAATTAGCAAGCAAAATCACTGCACATGGAAATATGTTAGGTTAAAAACACATAGAGAGTTTGCGGAAAATATAAAGCTCTGGAAATTTGTTTGTATATTTGTATTTCAAGCATAAAAAATTAGGCATTTCATGGGGTGTACCTTCCAAATAAAGCTGCGCATGCTGGCCAACAGACGGCAACACAGTCGCCTATTCCACTACTGTATCACAAAAGTACATACTTTTAAAGCAATTTTTTACATCTCATACACTCCCACAATGACTCACGTTTGAGATATATTGTGTCAAATTAATGTAGCATTGAACTAAAACAATATGTAATTAATAACCTCTTTTGTTTTCACACAAAAAGACACTGAAAATGGATTAATGAATGCTGTAANTAAAACAATATGTAATTAATAACCTCTTTTGTTTTCACACAAAAAGACACTGAAAATGGATTAATGAATGCTGTAAATTACAGTACACGATGCTCGTGACACTTATTACCACTTGCTAAAAGTACGTGGCACTTAAAAAACCATTTTTGTGTTGACAAACCGTTGTATGTAATTTTGTATTTATATTTCTGAAATAAAATTGTATTCTAAAAAGTCTGCATATTAAAACATTTCTTATANTGTATGTAATTTTGTATTTATATTTCTGAAATAAAATTGTATTCTAAAAAGTCTGCATATTAAAACATTTCTTATATATTTTTGATCAATACTCTGGGTTTCTTGCGAGAAGCGACTGAAAATGAATGCATCGCTCTACATTTCGCACTATTTAACCCCTTCTCCGTTTAATTAAATCTACTAAAAATTCTCCAAATCTGACCAATTTTTTTCATTTTCTATATTTTGTCTGCTAACTAGAGGAGTGGCATATCTTGTGAGATTGCATTNAAATCTGACCAATTTTTTTCATTTTCTATATTTTGTCTGCTAACTAGAGGAGTGGCATATCTTGTGAGATTGCATTCCAAGGAATCATAATTTGCAAGTTATGAATTTTGAATTACTGGTCAAATGTCTCACCCAAGTATACCATGGCATCATGAAGACGTCAATATTTCACTGATATTTAAAAAAAAATNACTGGTCAAATGTCTCACCCAAGTATACCATGGCATCATGAAGACGTCAATATTTCACTGATATTTAAAAAAAAATAAAATAAATATATATATGTATATATATAATATTTCTGGAAGTCAGCAATGTTCTATATATATATTTTTTTTTTAAATATCAGTGAAATATTGACATCTTCATGATCGGTCCCATATGAATTCACTCTGTAAACTGGTCATTAAGTTTTTTCATAACTTGCAAATTATGATATATATATGTGTAACCAATATATATTACAGAAATTTTTTGTTATACTTTCTCACCCGAGTATTTTCGGGAATGCTTTAATATGAANTGTAACCAATATATATTACAGAAATTTTTTGTTATACTTTCTCACCCGAGTATTTTCGGGAATGCTTTAATATGAAGATAATTCTTCGCTTATTGGTTGTGATTGCCTTTTACATGTGAACTAGTAATACAGGCTGAGTATAAAAGAATACCCCAACTTTGAAGGTCTATAATATCAAAACCAAACAACCTACAACCTTGGTTGACCAATAAAATAAACCGTGGAACTGTGAAGATGGTTTACCATACATTCATAAATGTTCAATGTGACCACCATGAGCAGCCTGAACGACATCTACACGATAATCAAATTTATTCCACACTCTTGTCAGCATGTCCCCACAATGCCAAACCTACCGCAGGCATTAAGAGCAAAACTCCAGCAGAATGTTAGCCGGCAATGGTGGACGACACAGTTCATCATTCATGTACCCCCATAGAAAAAAATCGCACGGGGTAAGATCCGGGCTTCTTGGGGACCAGTGATGAAGAGCCTAGTCACCAGCTGCTCCTCGACAAATCCAGCGTTGCGGCAACGTCTTGTTCAAGTATCCGCGAACAGCTAGGTGCCAATGGGGTGGCGCACCATCCTGTGTCACGGAACTTACAAAACCAATGTACGATACTCCACCTATCGGGAGGATGACGTCCGTATTTGCAACGGAATTCACATTGAATAGTCGTAACTGATTCACATTTAGCAAACTGAATAACACAGAATGCCTTCTGTTGTTCCGTCGCCATCGTGATGCAGACTAGCACACAACACACGATCACAGTGCGACGACAGACACTCCTAGTGTCATCTCTCAGCACATAAAGGAAACATCAGACCGTCCCTTTCACATTGACATGTCGAATGCGAGCTCGCTTCCCCCTCACCACCTCAAACCAAACATTACGAACGCCATCCAAACCGTAACATCGGACATGCTGACAAGAGTGTGGAATAAATTTGATTATCGTGTAGAGNCATTACGAACGCCATCCAAACCGTAACATCGGACATGCTGACAAGAGTGTGGAATAAATTTGATTATCGTGTAGAGGTCGTTCGGGCCGCTCATGGTGGTCACATTGAACATTTATGAATGTATGGTAAACAAACTTCATGGTTCCACAGTTCATCTGATTGGTCAATCAAGGTTGTAGGTTGTTTGGCTTTGATATTATAGACCTTCTAAGTTGGGGTATTATTTTATACTCACCCTGTATAATACAAAAGAAACAGTAAATTTTCAACAACAAAAATGTTTACAAAAATTTCAATTGTTTTTTTTTTTGCACTGTTACACTTGTATATCTTGCACATAAATTTCCGCAATATTTATTTTTAAGGTTAGACATTTTTTTTTAATTCTTTTTCTGACTTGAGTGTACTTGGGTAGAGTAAAATATTTAAAAATCATGTTTTAAAATGTTTAGACCAATATTTAGTTGCACGAATACGGACATAATATTGGTTGAATTTGTAGACATTCAAACTGGCTCAGTCAAAAAGCAGAAACTCCTGAAATATTAGTAACCATTTCTCAGTACATTGTTTACTTTAACAGAAAAAAATACAGCAGAATTTGCATTTATAATATTAAAGCATGAATAATAAGCCTACAGAATTTCAAACATAGTTTTTACATTTTCAAATTATTCTACATTGGTAATAATTTTCAATACATTGCTCACTTTGGCAGAGNTTCAAACATAGTTTTTACATTTTCAAATTATTCTACATTGGTAATAATTTTCAATACATTGCTCACTTTGGCAGAGAAAATCTTTGCGCTCCTACAGACTGAAAATTATCAATACTGCAGAGTTTACATTTATAAATTACCAATGACTAACANAAAATCTTTGCGCTCCTACAGACTGAAAATTATCAATACTGCAGAGTTTACATTTATAAATTACCAATGACTAACAAGCCCACAGAATATTTATATTTGACACACAGTAAAATATTTTCAAAATTAGTAACTTACCTATATCAGTAATAATAATAACATTTTTCTGTACACTGCTTACTTTGGCAGAGCATACAAATTGAAAAATATCAAAACAGCAGATTTCAGATTTATAAAATTACCTATAACTAACAAGTCTATAAAATTTAAAAAACATTGTACGAANTCAAAACAGCAGATTTCAGATTTATAAAATTACCTATAACTAACAAGTCTATAAAATTTAAAAAACATTGTACGAGACTTTCTATTCGAAAAATCCAACCTTGTGACACTGCTCGTTACACAGCTATGTTTGTGCGACGATACGAAATGTTCACTGAAGCAGAGTAGGTATGTGTATTCAATAATACCTCATAAACCTTTCACTGTTTAGGTGTTTGTAGAAGTATGATAAACTCTAAAGCACGGTGTTACACACAAAGGCACTTCACAGTCAGGACAATAACATCTTGTTTCGCTGCGGATTTTCTTTCCTTTAGCATCTCCAACACGAGAACACATTCCACATTGTCGCGTTGGTCGTTCCTTCTCGTCGGTTGGAGGAATCGCTTCAGGAGAATGCCTCCCTGTCAATGGAAGTGGAGCAGGTGAAGATCCAGGCCGGCCTGTACGTTTACGAGATATTTCTGCTGAGTGATGTTTGTCAAGGATTTGATGAACCAGATCTAATCTGAATTTGAGGTGGACTCGCTTCTCCGCCACACTTCTGATATAGTAGAAATGCATTGAACACCGACAAGTCTAAAATATGCTGAAACCATTTTTTTTCTCAATGTTTTCGTGTAAGGTGATAGTTAGCTAGCTGTTGGTCNACAAGTCTAAAATATGCTGAAACCATTTTTTTTCTCAATGTTTTCGTGTAAGGTGATAGTTAGCTAGCTGTTGGTCTGCGCGATCAACCCCACCCATAGTTTTGTTGTACGGTGCAACAACTGCTGGCTTGTTGACTGGCTCTCTTCCAGGTCTGGCAACTGTGCAACATGCACAGTTGACAGCAGGGCCACATTTTTTTTGTCTTTCCACAAAATAGCAGAAACTTTGCCTCTTTGGTAAACTTTCATTTCCCCTTCTCTTCATTTTAGTTTTTCTCCTCAATGGGTCAGGCATAGATTTCCTTGATAACCGTACTGTACCATAACTGTCGGTAGTCAAACAGTAGCCTTTATTCAGCAAAGGTTCTATCAGAGTCACGACAACTTGAGCGGATTTTGGAAGATGTTGGTATTCAGTGTCCATTTGTGTATCTTCCCCTGTGTATATCGTCATACTCCAAACATACCCACCGCTAGACTCACACAACNTTCAGTGTCCATTTGTGTATCTTCCCCTGTGTATATCGTCATACTCCAAACATACCCACCGCTAGACTCACACAACAAGGTCTTCAACCCAAAACGTGACCTCTTTGGGGGTATATACTGTACCCACTAAAGTCTGCCTTTGAAAAGTAATAGGATCTCTTCAATAACAATATTCCGTTCTGGTNGGGTATATACTGTACCCACTAAAGTCTGCCTTTGAAAAGTAATAGGATCTCTTCAATAACAATATTCCGTTCTGGTGTGTAGAGTGATTTGAATTTTTCATTCAAGTGAATAAATATGGGCTATAACTTCCTGAGTTTCGGACATGGATGGGTATTAGTTTCAAAATTTTCATAATCTGAAAAGTGTAGAAAACGTTTCAGGAGGCAAAATCTTCTGTATGTTATTACTTGTGAAAATATTGGTGTAGTCAGTAAAGCATTTGACGACCAATACATTTCAATTTCACGCTTCAATACAACACTTTGTAGGATTACTAATGCAAAATAAACATACAATTCATTGGGGGAAGTGTCCTTCCAATTTTCGTAGTGACGTTGTTGCGCATACCTGTTTGTTTCATATACAATGAGTTGCAACATTTGCAAATCAAAAAAANATTTTCGTAGTGAAGTTGTTGCGCATACCTGTTTGTTTCATATACAATGAGTTGCAACATTTGCAAATCAAAAAAACATGCAGAAACAATCCAAAGCACTGCGTTGTATATTTGTTGCAAAATTCAGTGAGTTAGCACCAGTAAAGNATTTTCGTAGTGACGTTGTTGCGCATACCTGTTTGTTTCATATACAATGAGTTGCAACATTTGCAAATCAAAAAACATGCAGAAACAATCCAAAGCACTGCGTTGTATATTTGTTGCAAAATTCAGTGAGTTAGCACCAGTAAAGNAAAAAACATGCAGAAACAATCCAAAGCACTGCGTTGTATATTTGTTGCAAAATTCAGTGAGTTAGCACCAGTAAAGTCAGACCGAGGGGGAGGAGGTGGCTGTGATTCAACACTCACTTCACACCACTGTCGTGCTGACGCGAGAAACTGGTCTGCATCCTCTTCTTCCCAACTGCTACTATTATCGTCCGATACATTTTCGCCACTTTCTGAACCACTGTCGAACACATCACTATCTGCATCCATCATTTACAGGTTGAAGTACTCTATCTTTACAGTAAATATGCAAAAGTCAAACTGGAGTGATAAAAAAAACTTTGAGGAATGTTTTATTATTCATAAAGTACAAATGCTCTACAGCCACGAAAAATTTTTTTTTTTTAGACACAATCAAAATTCCCTAAACAGTTGAACGAAAGATGCTAGAAGCTAGAATGACTACCAATGGGTACATTATACACTTTAGTCGAGGGAAAATAGAAACTGTGGCAAGCCACAGGATATTTATAGCCATTTAACTTATATTGTAAGCAAACCTTGTCAAAATAAACATGGAACAGAGAGTGACAAAGAAGAATGTGAATTTGGTGCACGAGTAATAAAGCATACACAATCTAGGGAAAGAAAACTGTAACACCAGTAGNCAAAGAAGAATGTGAATTTGGTGCACAAGTAATAAAGCATACACAATGTAGGGAAAGAAAACCGTAACACCAGTCGGTTGCAGTATTACCTTTAGCTCACTACTGGAGCCGTCTAGCTCTTACTGTCAAGAGTCATCGTCGAAGTAAATGCGGAACCAGGAGTGACGAAGGCGAAAGTGTGGTCGGTGCGTGAGCAATACAGCATGCACACTCTAGTGAGGGAAAAATGTAACACTAGTAGGCTGCAGGAGTTTTTTTTAGCTCACTACTACAGCCATCTTGCGTGTTTTGCTGTACGTGACAAACGCACGAATAAATACGGGCCAGAAAGTTACGAAGGAGAAAGAGTGGTTGGCGCCCAAGTATACTCGTTTATGTGTCAAGTAGACACAGTAGGCGTGGAACTCGGGTGAAACAGTTAAGGTGTTAAACATTTTCTTTTTTCAGTGACGAGAGGTTATTTATATTTACGGGTAATCATTTCATTCAATAGATGTCTACATTTTAAATGAAATTCATATATAATATAATTTCATTTTTATGCCAGAGGCAATTAAATATAGACGTAATCCGCTCGGTAAAACTTTGCGTCCTCAATGTTTTTAACATTTTTGATGACAAAGTGAGAGTAAATATACACTTATCTGGTATCATTTTATTTGGAAGAGACTGCCAATCAAATGAAATAAATATTTAATTCAAAAAGTGCACCTTAAACATTAATTTTTAATTTTTTAGGGGTTAAAATTGGTTATTTTTCAATTTTACGAGAACAGTAATCCGACGAGGATATTCTCGAGAACCACGGACACTCGTAAAATGGGGATTCTACTGTAATTAACAATAGTTTTTTGTGTCACTGTACTTAAAAACGCAGCAGTAACATGCTTAATTATGTCTGGGTCCCCAGCACCAAGCCAGCAAAGCGCAACACACAAAACTCAAGTTCCCATTATGCAGTTCAGTTCAACTTTGTCAGTAACGCTGCAGGGTTGTAATGACAATAAATTTTTACCATGGTTTCAGTGATTAAGTCCTCAGCTTTTGATTTCCAGCACCAGCACCTGAGGGTTCGCCTGCTCATTCAACCAAATAAATAAATTGTGTCGTCAGTAGTGGATCTAGACTTTCAATTTGGGGGGGATCACTTATCCAACTTGAAAATGCGCGTCTATACTTTTGATTCATGACATGGAAGGGGGTACTGTCTCATCATATTGTCTTGTCTCATATAAGTTGGCAAGATTTTGACAGTCAGTGAGTAGCAATTTGACGTATACGAAACAAACAAGGTGCCATTTACAAAATCCAGTATCAGCTGATGCACGAACGAACAAAAGTTAATATTACGTTGGCTATTCTGAGTGTACTGTAGACGCACATCAGACAAGCAGAAAATTTGCGATAAAGAGTTTTTAGTTTAATTAATACATTTTATTTTACGTGGTCACAAAACAATGGTTGTTAGTGTTACAAACTAAACTTTGTGATAAAGTAGTAATGTATAGGTGTTCAAAACGAAATGCACAATAAAACTATCCGTATCAAAATGAAACGCAACTTCAAACCTTGGGAGTTCTTTTCACGTCGTATCCCCACTCTCCATCCATGCTTTTCATACGTGCTTGATATTTATTCCAAAAGCATACAGAAATATTGCATAATATTGTTGAATTATTTTTTCTAATAATTTGATGAAACATATTTCAATTTCGTGTCATCCCAAGCCAGTAACAGAAAAAAAGTCAACTTTTAAAAAGATGGGATCAAGAGGCAGGCTCCTGTGCTGCTACCCGTTGAGCAACGCAAACGGCCCACACTTCGCCCTGTCATGCCATGCGCGCCATCTGTCCGCTCTTTCCCGAAGCATTACCAGCCAGAAAAGAATAGCTTACGTGTGTAATACATAACAAATTTACGAACAGATAACAATAGTTTTATTTTTCCGCGAGCTCTGCATAATTTTGTGTACAGCAATTTTGAGTACTTGTAATTTCTATTCGGCCGGTAATTGTTCGTCCACGTAAATTATACACCATATCGTTCTTCCGACAAATTAAAAAACAGTTAGCAAATATTTAATTTTTTGCAAGGTTTTATATTTGTACTTAAATAGCCGAAAAAATTTTTTTAGACACATGTCAGTCTTAAAATTTCTTAGCAATACAGTACAATGGCAAGTGGATTAGTTGACAGCGTGTTGATAAAATATACAGTCTCTACTTGACGCACCAGCTGATGGTGAGAAAGGAACACAACTTTTTTGCTGCCCTTAGTAATTCTTCAATTTGTCTCTGCTGTCGTTTCGTTAATCTAGCCATTTCTTTCTTATCAACACCGCTTATAACCATTTTCCTGTCATTTCTTTGATCCAACAAAAAACTTCTCTCATTGTTGAGAACTTTCTTAGGTTTTAAACATGAACAAGATTCAAATTAAGTGCATTTACAAGTAGCAACGTCGAAAAGCTTCTCAGATGACTCTAAAAAACACTTCAGTTTGTTTTCAAAACTATCATTCCGTTTGCTTTTGGGGTATTTTTTCAAATTGAGGTACTTTTCGAAATAGGATTTCAGTAATTGAATAACTCGTTCCTTACTTATGATTGGAATCGAAGCTTTGGTCCAAATATTGTTGATCTCTTCAAAAACAATCGCATATATATCTGAATTAGATGGATCCTTTCCATTATACTTCAATTTCAGGTCGTTCTTGACAAATAAAATCAATTTAATGACGTCCCTTATAGTTGGTAGCTGCCTATCATAAAGTTCTTTGAATGGTCCCAATATAGCACAAGTAGTCTCACTACGCCTCGAACTCATTATTTAAAAATCACAAAATCCGCTTTTAACACTGTAACAATCGCAACTGTACTTTTATAGTATGGCCCGCGCTTTGTCTTTGCTGCGTTCGACTTGACAACGGATGATGCGAGGAGACGCAGTTGGCGGAGTGCGAGCGAGATCGTCCATCGGCGCAGTGGGGAAGTGCGTGGCGCGGCGCGAGGGCAGGGGTAACCACGCGCACGCGGGCACTTGAGGGTATTTGCAAGTTGAAACCTAACAAATTTGAAGTCGCCGGTAACGTGTTGTTGCATGCAAATCAAAACGTTGTGTATGTATTACACCTAAATAAAACAAAAAGCAATTTTTTTTTTTATATTTAGTTCAGGAGCCGAATTTAAGGATAGCAAAATATCACCATGAAAATGAAAATTTTTCAAAACTTTGAAGATCTGTATAACCCTAAAGACATAGTTTTATTTTATTTTTAAAGTTATTTTCGTAATCTACGATCAATTACGCAAATTTTAAGAAGTCTTGCGTTAAGGAAAACCAAAAAAAAATATTTTCGGGACACNGTAATCTACGATCAATTACGCAAATTTTAAGAAGTCTTGCGTTAAGGAAAACCAAAAAAAAATATTTTCGGGACACACTAATGTACATGGGTATAACGCCAGCCCCTTATAACTTCCTCTCCCTCTTATAGTCACGGTTTACCAAGAAAAAAGTTTGGGACTAGTTTCTATCAATAAGAATAATCCTTTGCCTTGTTAAGTGATTCACAGCACTAATTTTTCCCCCTCGCTGGGTGAATGACAACAATTGGTAGGAAAGGAAATAGTAATATCAGCAACATTATAAGGATGGGAAAATAAAGATAACACAGGCGTGTAGTAAGGAGGGTAACTTTCAGACTGGTCCGTCAGTATGTCACCCAGTGAGCGGAAAAGCAGTCCGAATTTAAAGTTTTTGCTTATAGTTAATTGTTTTTGACACACACATTTTTAAAACAGTAATTACATGAGAAAAATAATAGCAAGTGTACCGTATCTATGCATATTTCTGCTGAAGATGTGATGTGCCATGACATAAAGAAGCTTTTCATTTGTTTAAATACATTGTATAGTTGTACGTATTTGTGTCATGCTGAGACTGTACTTGTCAACCTTGACAGTTTCTAGTTGAGTTATCTGTCACCCAGCATGACAGTGCCACACAGGCGGCAAGAGGAAGCAACGTGTCAGGCATCACAGGTTTTATCGAAGCCGAACGTCACAAACAACCACCGAGTGTCAACGCATGTGCCCGCGTTGTTATTATCCCGATGCCAATTTTGCATTTTAGGAACATAAAATTATTGATTCGCAAGACACGGAAAGTGACTGTTCGGTGCAAATATTTGTTTGTTTATACTCTAAAAGCACAAGTGACTTGACATGCACGTCCAGTAGCTTGATGCCTACTGGAAAAAAAACTCGATTCAAGTGACGAGTCAATCTTTGTTAGTTGNGACATGCACGTCCAGTAGCTTGATGCCTACTGGAAAAAAAACTCGATTCAAGTGACGAGTCAATCTTTGTTAGTTTGAATCGACTAGACTCAACTTAATGAGTTTCAACCCATTACTACAGATATTATTTCATTTCAGTTTTAACATGCTCCCACGGCAGATTCATGTGAATGTGAGGTCTTTGGGCGGTCATGTCCCCTACGAACATCCTCTGGATTCACCCCTACACACTGTAATGCATGCACATGTTCCCTCTGCTCTCAAGACCTCGCTGTCAAGAGCCGCCCACATCTCTGCACTCACTCACTCACTCACTCACTCACTCACTCACTCACACATGTTCCCGATGCCAACTGAGAACCAGGACTGCTACGTCAGGTTACAATCANGACATGCACGTCCAGTAGCTTGATGCCTACTGGAAAAAAAACTCGATTCAAGTGACGAGTCAATCTTTGTTAGTTGGAATCGACTAGACTCAACTTAATGAGTTTCAACCCATTACTGCAGATATTATTTCATTTCAGTTTTAACATGCTCCCAGAGCAGATTCATGTGAATGTGAGGTCTTTGGGCGGTCATGTCCCCTACGAACATCCTCTGGATTCACCCCTACACACTGTAATGCATGCACATGTTCCCTCTGCTCTCAAGACCTCGCTGTCAAGAGCCGCCCACATCTCTGCACTCACTCACTCACTCACTCACACATGTTCCCGATGCCAACTGAGAACCAGGACTGCTACGTCAGGTTACAATCANCACTCACTCACTCACTCACTCACACATGTTCCCGATGCCAACTGAGAACCAGGACTGCTACGTCAGGTTACAATCACGAAGCTGGCAGATGGGATGGAGAAATTTACTGTGCCTCTGGTAGGGTAAGCATGTACGACAAATATGTAGGCATTAACATCTCGTCAACAGTGAGGTCATCAGAGATGGAGCTAAACTGTTCAGAAAAGCAGGAACGGGAAAGGAATTGGCCATGACCTGTAGTAAGGAACCAACGTGACACTTGTGTGGAGTGATTTTAGGAAACTATGGGAAGCCTGTATCAGGATGGCCAAGCTGGTATTCGAACCCAGGTCCTCCCGATTGTGGGTTTGAAGGTTTACCACTGCACCACCTCCACTGCACCACCTCTCTCGGTCAACATGGATAAGTTGACAAGGTTGGTACCTAGAAGTACCGAGGGAGTACCCGCGTACCCAGTCAGTCAAAGGAGCAGCCAGGGTGAGACGAGGTGATGGAAGAGAGGAAGTGGAATGAACGTGTGGCTGGGATTGCGAATACTCAANCCAGTCAGTCAAAGGAGCAGCCAGGGTGAGACGAGGTGATGGAAGAGAGGAAGTGGAATGAACGTGTGGCTGGGATTGCGAATACTCAAAGGAAATTCTCTTAAGGTATAAAGCTAGTGAGTTGACTATGGGTTTTTGCTCTCTCATACAAGCATCACTCACAAATAAAAAGCAAAGGCTTACTTTGGAAGCTGAGTAAGTTTTGATGTAGAACTGACTCACATTTTAAGCTCTGAACACTAATTTGATAGCGAGATGTGTGTGTCTGTCGCCTTTGAAATTTCTCCAAAAACAGACTCATGCTTCCCTGAAGACGTNAATTTGATAGCGAGATGTGTGTGTCTGTCGCCTTTGAAATTTCTCCAAAAACAGACTCATGCTTCCCTGAAGACGTATTGTTATCTGTGCATTTCTTGCAAGAAGGGTAGCTACACTGTTTTCCCTAGCGAGTGGAGACCCACGGATCTCCAATCTGAAAAATACAAGAGTTTGGGCCTTCAAACATTGNCACTGTTTTCCCTAGCGAGTGGAGACCCACGGATCTCCAATCTGAAAAATACAAGAGTTTGGGCCTTCAAACATTGCACCAGTGTAAATAATGTGACGTGCTTTATCTTGAGTCACATCCAGTAGGCCAAGGATTAATGTCAGGCTGAATTCCATTTGTTGGGACAGAGTACGTCACAATTCTACAAACGGGGATTTAATTTTACGGCTGATGCTGCTACCATTGACAAACAGCAGAAGGAAGGGAAGATGAACATAAGTATGAACATGGACATTCATGTTACACAAGGGTTTGATTAGCCTACTTTGAATCTCTATGAGCAAGTAGGACAGCCTAACACATCACATAACNTCATGTTACACAAGGGTTTGATTAGCCTACTTTGAATCTCTATGAGCAAGTAGGACAGCCTAACACATCACATAACGCCACTCTGAAGTGATTTCTACATCAAGCGAGTGAAACAGCTCAGTCTACACAGTTCAATAGATGACACTAGCTGGTGCAGAAGGACTTCAAAGTTTTTTACAGGTAGAAATGAAACATCACAATTAGTGAGTTCTAAGCCAATCTTTATTAATACCTCCAAGTTTATACAATATGTGAACACAACTTTATTAATATCTCAAAACTTATAAAATATGTTTAACAGAGATAATAAAATATGTGACCTTGCTATAAGTTGTTTTAGATGAAGTTGTGTTGTGCAGCGAGCTCTGAATGCCTTAAATTTACGTGCCTGATGAGTGTGTCTTTACGGCTGGTGACGTAGCTGCAGTATTGACAGTTGAAGTTGGACATCAGGCNAATTTGATAGCGAGATGTGTGTGTCTGTCGCCTTTGAAATTTCTCCAAAAACAGACTCATGCTTCCCTGAAGACGCATTGTTATCTGTGCATTTCTTGCAAGAAGGGCAGCTGCACTGTTTTCCCTAGCGAGTGGAGACCCACGGATCTCCAATCTGAAAAATACAAGAGTTTGGGCCTTCAAACATTGCACCAGTGTAAATAATGTGACGTGCTTTATCTTGAGTCACATCCAGTAGGCCAAGGATTAATGTCAGGCTGAATTCCATTTGTTGGGACAGAGTACGTCACAATTCTACAAACGGGGATTTAATTTTACGGCTGATGCTGCTACCATTGACAAACAGCAGAAGGAAGGGAAGATGAACATAAGTATGAACATGGACATTCATGTTACACAAGGGTTTGATTAGCCTACTTTGAATCTCTATGAGCAAGTAGGACAGCCTAACACATCACATAACGCCACTCTGAAGTGATTTCTACATCAAGCGAGTGAAACAGCTCAGTCTACACAGTTCAATAGATGACACTAGCTGGTGCAGAAGGAGGACTTCAAAGTTTTTTACAGGTAGAAATGAAACATCACAATTAGTGAGTTCTAAGCCAATCTTTATTAATACCTCCAAGTTTATACAATATGTGAACACAACTTTATTAATATCTCAAAACTTATAAAATATGTTTAACAGAGATAATAAAATATGTGAACTTGCTATAAGTTGTTTTAGATGAAGTTGTGTTGTGCAGCGAGCTCTGAATGCCTTAAGTTTACGTGCCTGATGAGTGTGTCTTTACGGCTGGTGACGTAGCTGCAGTATTGACAGTTGAAGTTGGACATCAGGCNTTTACGTGCCTGATGAGTGTGTCTTTACGGCTGGTGACGTAGCTGCAGTATTGACAGTTGAAGTTGGACATCAGGCCGCACACAGACGTCGTGTGTCTCACCATGTTGCGCTTCCATTGGAAGCGTTTGCCGCACATGAGGCAGTGGTACGACCCCGCTACGACGTCCTGCGCTGGGAAGGCCAAGCAAACCTGCTCATCAGTATCCATGGTACACACGTCCCCTGGAAAAAAATTCACATAAAATTTTTTCTGAATAATTACACACATTTTTACTATATTTACAGTAAAATTCATACTGATCTGACTATTGATAACAACACAGAGCAAATTCTCAACACTTCACTGGCATATGAAATTATAGTTTCACGTAACATTTTAAGCAGAGATTTCAAGAAAAGTCAGCTGGGATAATAACAATACAGTTGCCAGAATCACACGTTTGCACCTAGTAGCTCACTTCAGAAAAAAAAGTTTATGCAACAGGAGATGTTATAGTGACAAATACACTTTCACAGTTTTGACTCCAGGATGCACTACACAAGTACCTCCTGTTAAAAAATATTTTCCTGCATTAAGCATGATAACCACCTTACCAACATCCAAAGNTGCACTACACAAGTACCTCCTGTTAAAAAATATTTTCCTGCATTAAGCATGATAACCACCTTACCAACATCCAAAGCATGTCTTGTGGCTGTGGTGCTGCCATGTACCGCTCAAGAACACAACAGAATATTTTCAACTGGAGAATCTGTGAATATCAGATTGAAGGAGACTTGAGACACTTTCTNTGCACTACACAAGTACCTCCTGTTAAAAAATATTTTCCTGCATTAAGCATGATAACCACCTTACCAACATCCAAAACATGTCTTGTGGCTGTGGTGCTGCCATGTACTGCTCAAGAACACAACAGAATATTTTCAACTGGAGAATCTGTGAATATCAGATTGAAGGAGACTTGAGACACTTTCTNGCTCAAGAACACAACAGAATATTTTCAACTGGAGAATCTGTGAATATCAGATTGAAGGAGACTTGAGACACTTTCTAATAACACAGTGTTCTATTTTTTTTTTACGTGCCCGCCTGTAAATTGACTTTCTTCCACGTGAAAATCTGTTAAATGATTTTTGTACATAAACATGGCCCTCAGCTGACCTGTGTGAGCGGCACGCTGATTATGTAACATACGAAGGGACACGAGCATTCCCCCAACACCGGGTCATTACCCTGTGACAGGTATCCTCCCCAGGGGGTAGAACCCATTATAAGCCAGCCGCTCACCCAGCACGCTAGAGAGAGAGAGTGCTACGCCACGCTGAGTGTGAAAGTGACACATCACTACCCGACTTTCTTGCAAGTGACAATACTACATCACAGCCACCAAAATTTTTTTTCTACTAGATGAGTTTAAGTCTCAATGATGAAGGAGTTGAGGGGGGAGGGGGGGAATTTACGTGCAACGGGCACAGACAATTATTTATTAAGCAAGACTTCACCTTATCTTCACGTGTCATCAAGTCACCCCAGGTGGGGTTCAAACCCGGTAACAACTTGCTACCAGAGCCTACCAGCACGCACCCACGGACACGTCAGCCAAGTTCGTTTCACCTTTATGTGATATAAGCCAACCAAGCAGTCTAGTTAAGCACCTGAGCTCGCACAGCCGATGCAACCTCGCATGACAGAGACGCATGCTTTTGCCACGGACCGAGAGATGGCACCCTAGAACGCAGCTCCGCCCATGGGAGGAGGAGCTCACCNCCCAGAGAGCCCGCAGACAGGTGGAATATATGTCCATGCACCGCCGCAGAATGGCAGATCATTCTCAGCAGCTCGCTCCACCACCTCGTGTGCTGGAGCTCTCTGCCAACTCCAACATCTTCGTGACCTACTAGAAGCTCTTCAAGACTTTCACCAACAACCCCCGAAGAAGTCTTCAACCCCCTTCAACATGCACTACCCTTCTGGTAGTGCCACCAGAGTCCCTTCTGGACAACAGCATCAAGTTAGTTAGGGTCAGTTAATACTATAACTACCTAGCCGCATCTGCTCTTGTCTAGTTTAGACCCAGGTCCCCTTCACCTGGTATTTGTAGTCTACTTTTGTTTCAGTTCCTGGTTAGTTAAGAGGTAGTACAGGCCACTGTGTCTATTCCTCACAGAATAAACACATTTTATATCAAACCTCAGAGTACTGATTCTAGGGTGACTGTGACTTTTATCCCCCACAGACGTCAGCNATAAACACATTTTATATCAAACCTCAGAGTACTGATTCTAGGGTGACTGTGACTTTTATCCCCCACAGACGTCAGTCCACCAGGGAAAAGCAGGAGACAGCATCATCTACAAATCCAATTGCCAAACCTAGAGTAGGACTGCGGGCTCCCTTAACCGGGCGTACATACGTTGTAAACACATCCATTAGACGGCCACCCATACTGTGCACCTGGTGTGCAGTAAGGTAGACCCACAACCACTAGAGACTCAATCCACAAGGTGGCTAGTCAGCCAGCCCAGCCAATCCACTCCATCCACCGCGCTGAACTGTCACCGGAANATAAACACATTTTATATCAAACCTCAGAGTACTGATTCTAGGGTGACTGTGACTTTTATCCCCCACAGACGTCAGCCCACCAGGGAAAAGCAGGAGACAGCATCATCTACAAATCCAATTGCCAAACCTAGAGTAGGACTGCAGGCTCCCTTAACCGGGCGTACATACGTTGTAAACACATCCATTAGACGGCCACCCATACTGTGCACCTGGTGTGCAGTAAGGTAGACCCACAACCACTAGACTCAATCCACAAGGTGGCTAGTCAGCCAGCCCAGCCAATCCACTCCATCCACCGCGCTGAACTGTCACCGGAANAGACTCAATCCACAAGGTGGCTAGTCAGCCAGCCCAGCCAATCCACTCCATCCACCGCGCTGAACTGTCACCGGAAGGCGTGATAGACTGGTTCTGGAGGTCTGCCCACCTTTGAACCACACCCACGTCGCTTTCTGACATTGACGATAAACCCACTACTCTAACCAGCGCGCTGAACTGTCGCTGGTTGGAGTAATCGGGTAAGACTCTGGTTGGCTCGGCCTCGGCTTGACTATACACCTAGCTAGGAATCATCGTCGCATACTCTTCCTTTGTGAGGCCGACTTTAGTACTTACCTTTATGCCATACACCCATAGAAGTGGTGCGAAGTGGCAAGCTAGGAAGGCAGCTACTGCCGCCGAATACAACGAGAGCTGTAACCCAGCCCCAACTGCACTTTGCAACATAACCTCCCGGGAATGAGCTCAAGCCGCCCGACAGTTGGAGAGGCCTCACCTCCCAGGTCCCTCCCCCTCCTTATTTCAGCCCCCATTCAAGATCGCCGGTCAACCGCGTCCAGTCGTCATCGACTTCGGTCAGGGACGTCACGTGCCCCTGGAGATAGCGAACCCGTGGTTCCAGAGCACCAGGACCAGCAGCCCTCCGCGGGCAACCTTAAGCACCGCCAGCCACAGCACCACCTCCGTCCAAGGACTGGGCACGAGTTCCGGCCGACCTCAGCAGCAACAGTAGCCGAGTCTACAGGTAAATCAGTGTCTGTGTGCCAACCAGCAATACGAAGGACGGTCAAGCCCACAGCTGACTTTTTGCCGTGCCATCAAGCCATGCGCCTATAAGACAGCTGAGGTCCGGTTAGCAGCCAATAAAGTCAGCATAGCATACTGCCCGTGTCTCTGACCGACACACACAACCGTGCCTGACCGTGATGTCATCGTCAGTAACCTGACGTCACGCGTCACATGTCACAACAAAAAAATAAATAATATGCTAAAAATGTAGAAAATAATTTTTTACTCTTAAACACTCTTAATAGTTCACTGGGAGCCTCTTGAGAGCCAACTATGTGACTACAGACTGAGTTATGCAGCTGGTTGCGTGTGAATTGTAAGCAGCCCAGCCTCCTCGGAACACGAGCATGACACACCTCGGCAGGTACGACTACTGTGCATCTATACACCAATGAGAGCAGCTCCGGCACAACACAGGTGCAAGGTTTGACCTACAGCCAAAAAAAACTTTGAAAATTACTTCAGTACACGGTCGTGTCAGATGAGTATCACTTCAAGGAATGCTTAAAACTTAAAAAAAATACATTTGAAATAATTATGTAGTACAGTATTTAATTTTAATAGCCTGTCATGTACATGATAAATTACAGTATTGAACATTTATCACAAAGTATGTTAATAAAGATATACATCATTCATCATTTTGTACTTTTCGATTTACAACTAANACTGTGCATCTATACACCAATGAGAGCAGCTCCGGCACAACACAGGTGCAAGGTTTGACCTACAGCCAAAAAAAACTTTGAAAATTACTTCAGTACACGGTTGTGTCAGATGAGTATCACTTCAAGGAATGCTTAAAACTTAAAAAAAATACATTTGAAATAATTATGTAGTACAGTATTTAATTTTAATAGCCTGTCATGTACATGATAAATTACAGCATTGAACATTTATCACAAAGTATGTTAATAAAGATATACATCATTCATCATTTTGTACTTTTCGATTTACAACTAANATTGAACATTTATCACAAAGTATGTTAATAAAGATATACATCATTCATCATTTTGTACTTTTCGATTTACAACTAATACATACTGAGAAGAAAGTGTTATATGATGTAAAATTTAACACAATTAATTACATGATACTAGATCAGCTGTTATGTCTACAATGAAGAGTAAGGGAAACCGCTATACAATTTAAAAGGCACTACACAAGTTTTTCTTTTCAAAAACTGACATTAGCAAGAAATCAAAGGATTCAACGAGACAAATGAGAATGAGCCGTGAATGTTTTAAGACACACTGAGAATTAACATGAATGATACACAGCAATATTGCATGGTAAAGAAGAGCGAGCCAACTGATGACGTGAAAGCGAGAGGCGCGTCGCAGTCGAGGGCTACGTCCCAGCAGGCTGATGCACGGTCATGTAGTGGCGCAGGAGGCTGCTCTTGCGCTTGGTGTTGTACGGACACAGCTTGCAGTGGAACTGGCTGGTCTTGCCGCACTCGTACCGCAGGTGGCGTAGCAGCGATGCCTTGTGCTTGTACTGCAGCAGGCAGTTGGGGCACTGGTTAGCCGCGGGGCCGTGCCGTGACAACGTGCCTGGCCACGCCCTCCTCCCATCTGCAACAACGTCACAGGCAAATGAGCTGGGGCCACCAAGCAACTATTTCCCACACCGTTGCTGCGATATCTGATTGGTGAAACACTACTCAAATAACATAAGAGTAAACACATGCATGCTTGTAACAACATCCCAGTGTCATATTACGGACACATGTATATTACGAGGTGCACGCAGCACAGTGTTGATGTTTACATATTGCTGTTGGAGGGCACTTTGTAGTCTGGGAGAAGAAACTACACTGGCTTTCAAAAGTCCTCCATTAAAAGTGAACCACTACAGTTCTTATATCAAGTTGTACAGCAACTCAGTTTTACATGCAAATTCTTAGACCTGTATTGCATGTACACTAAACACATTAAAGTGTCCCTTTATTGACTGTGTTACATTTCCTTTTCCTGTGAAAAAGAGTATTTTATACTATAAAATATTAGACTAGCCCATATTACTTTAACTCACTCAATGCTTTATAAAAATTTCTCTCCATTAAGCTTGCTGAAAAAAGAATGTTATTTGTGCATTACTGTAAAATCTACANAATGCTTTATAAAAATTTCTCTCCATTAAGCTTGCTGAAAAAAGAATGTTATTTGTGCATTACTGTAAAATCTACGATTAACTTTATTATCATTTTAACAATGGAGTAGTTTCTAGATGTTGAGGAACTGGATTTAGGTAACACAGTTATCAATGCTGAAATTTGTCACTGTGGCTGTGAGTCACAGGCTCGTTTAATGCAAGTGGAATTCCTTGCCTCTGATAGGACACGATGCCACAAAACCACTGTTTTATAAAAAATACCAAACCAACAGTAAATTGCTTTCACCCCTTATTTTAATGTCAATATCATGAACGTATACTTCAAATCAGGTATAAAGAATTTTTCGAGCACAAAGTTTTANCGTATACTTCAAATCAGGTATAAAGAATTTTTCGAGCACAAAGTTTTATTCAAGCTGAAATGATTCAAAGCACATAACATAACACGGCATTGCAAATGTATCACCTGGTATTTCTCGAAGCTAAAGCCTCGAGCAGTGGGCTGGTNGCACATAACATAACACGGCATTGCAAATGTATCACCTGGTATTTCTCGAAGCTAAAGCCTCGAGCAGTGGGCTGGTGTTTCCTCTGTCCTTGGACGTGCAAAGGCTAAACTGGCCAATGTCCTGACACTTGCTTCTCACCTCCCAACACGCTATTCATGTCTTCTACTGGGGAAATGGCTATGCCCTGATTTATCAACTGCCCCGCTGGGGAAACCTAGACTTTAGTTATTCAACGCATTTGGTCACTGTGCTCGCACCCTATATTTCTCACTGCTACCAATCTCGGGGATTGCTGTAAATGTGTTGGGTTCAGGGCCTTCTTGGTTTTATACAGGTTGTGGCGTTATGTTCAAGTAGGTCTCCATTTATATAAGGACACCCGAGATTTTTAATTCCTTGATTATAAGTTTACCAGAGATTTTTATTCCATGGATACAGGGATACCACAAATCCTTAATTCCATGGACATAGGGTTACCAGATTTTTATTCCATGGATACAGGAGTACTGTAAATTTTTATTTCACTGATACAGAGATACCTTGATTTTATTCCATGGAAATAGGTATATCACAGTTTTGTATTTTGAAATAGTTTCGCTGATCCGAAAGAGCACATACTTTATTAGATGTTGGCCATGCTTAACCAGCGTGTGGTCTACGAAAGAGATCTCTGGCATAAGTTGTGTGTGGACTTGGCACAATAGTCACTGAATTAACCACAAGCCAATTCCGCAAGCCAGCATTACATAAGATGAGCAGTTTGTTATTGGCACAGAGGTTTAAGTCTTCAAGAATACACTCACCCAGGGAAATGCATAGGTAGGTTGACACACACACACACAAAAAGTTTCTTGCAAGTACAAATTAGCACAAAAAACTTTATTTTATTGTGATGTAATTTTATAGGCAAATACAACTGATTGCTTCTCTNCAAGTACAAATTAGCACAAAAAACTTTATTTTATTGTGATGTAATTTTATAGGCAAATACAACTGATTGCTTCTCTCTTATTTGTCAACATTACAATTTCTCTCAAAAGTTTACTAATAGAAAATACATAGCAAATCTACAATTTGATAATGTTGAAGTTGGCAATACATAATTTGTAGACACAAACATTTGTGTTATATATATTTGTNAAATCTACAATTTGATAATGTTGAAGTTGGCAATACATAATTTGTAGACACAAACATTTGTGTTATATATATTTGTTGTGTTGTTGCACCTGAAGTGTATCGCTGTTGTTGCCGCGTTTTCTGTGTGTGTATAATCTAACCGTTATGTGGAGTACTAAATAAAGTTTTAACGTAATATTGTGCTTAATAATTACAACACGTTATGGGCCCAGAATGCAGCTCCGTGCACACAACTCTTTAAGCACGGTGAATGCACGAGGTTTGCATACACATTGACGACTGGATTTAATTGAGGGCATCTGGATCCTTTATTGCCACGAGCTCTGCCGAAGCGGCAATTGCCTTTGCTACCATGGCGAACTCCGGATCGCTACCTCAAATTGAGAAGTTGGAAGGTACCAGTAATTACAATAACTGGAAATTTTTGATGGAGCTCTACCTAGTGCACAAAGATTTGTGGGATTGTGTCTTCCCGGATGAAGGTGCAAAAGCGGCCGCCGGCCCGAAGAAAGATCAAAAGGCAAGAGCAAAGATTTGTTTGATGATACAGCCTCACTGCCTGATACATGTTCGCTCGTCAAAAACGTCTAGGGAAGCATGGGATAACAACAAAAGTGCTTACGAAAACAAGGAACTTACAAGGAGGTTAGGTCTGTTGCGGAAGTCGTTCAGGGTGAAACTGGAGGATCACAAGACATAGAAGACTATGTATGTAAGGTCACGTCACTTGCACAGCAACTAGCAGACATCAGTGCACCAATTGACGACGAGTTTGCAGGAGTTATCATGCTCAGTGACTTACCATCTGAATATGATCCTATGGAGATGGCACTGGAAAGCTCAGGGGCCATGATAACAAGTGACTTTCTAAAGGGGAAGCTCATTCAGGAAGACTTTAAACGTACACTTGCGGATCAGAGACATTCAGGTGATGCAGCCTTTGTAGCCAACAAAAGGTGTGAGTCGTCCTTAAAACCAGTGAGAGGTATGGACTTTACGAAAAACTGGGGCAGTGGAGTATTCAGGTGTTTTAGTTGCAACGAGCCAGGCCACAAGGAGTGTGACTGTTTCAAGAAGCAAGGAAGGAGTAAATCATATGCGACTGGTCGCTACTGACAGCATTATCTGCAAATGGAAACGGGAGTGACTGGTACGTGGACTCAGGAGCCACCAACCACATGACGAACTGCAAAGATTGGTTAGAGGATTACCATGTTTCAGAACAGCAAGAAGTAATGTGTGCCAATAGTGAGAAATTGTGTGCGATTGGTAGGTTCATTAATACATTTAGCTGTGTGGACNAAGTAATGTGTGCCAATAGTGAGAAATTGTGTGCGATTGGTAGGTTCATTAATACATTTAGCTGTGTGGACGAGACCTGACATTGTGTATGCTGTGAGTGTGCCTAGTCAATTTAACAAAGCGTATTATGAAGAGCACTGGAAGACTGCAAAGATATCGTTAAGGTACTTGAAAGGCACTTCCAGCGGCTGCCTCTTGTACAGGAAAACAGGAAACGACATCTTCGGTTACGTGGATGCTGATTGAGCCAATGACAAGCAAGACAGAAGATCTTATATAGGTTTTGTACTTCAATTAGGAGGAGCAGCTGTCGGCCGGGAGTCAAGGAAGCAGCGAACAGTAGCCTTATCCAACACAGAGGCTTAGCGCATGGCCTTGTCCGAGGCAACCAAGGAGGCTATCCATATCAGAAGTCTGCTGCACGAACTGCTTGGGAAGAAAACCAGCATTGTGTTACTGAATGATAACCAGGGGACTATCCAGTGTTCCACAACAGGACGAAGCATGTCAACATTCGCCATCACTTTGTCAGGGAAGCTGTAAGGATGAAGCTGGTCGACCTATCCTATGCACCCACCCAGAGGATGGTTGCTAACATTTTTACCAAAGGACTATACGTACTGGTAAACACAGTATATATATAAAGGGTTTAGGCATTGAGTCTCCAGATTAAGGGAGAGTGTTGAAGTTGGCAATATGTAATCTGTAGACACAAATATTTGTGTTATATATATATATATATTTGTTGTGTTGGCATACGTGATGTGTATTGTTATTTTTGCCGCATTTTCTGTGTACGTATCATCTAACCATTAAGTGGGGTAGTACATAAAGTTTTAACGTGATATTGTGCTTAATAATTACAACTGATAACACAAAGTCAGCAAATACAGTAAACAGCATCACAAAAAATAAGTTAATTATTTGGCTGCTAACATAAAAAAGTATAAAATTAAGTCTCAGAGATGGGCTGTGAAATCACTATGTGTGAAAATGTCACATGTATGTAAAAATCGCAATCACTACCTGTGAAAGAATACGCTGGAAGCAGCAGCGATTGTGAAACAGCACAGTTGAATAGGACAACTTGTAGCTGCTACTGCTGCCACTTGGAATAATCACATCACAGACGGTGGTTAGCGGTGATTCTTTTACTTCCCAGTTTCATGCAAGCAAAGTTCACAACTAATTTATACNACATCACAGACGGTGGTTAGCGGTGATTCTTTTACTTCCCAGTTTCATGCAAGCAAAGTTCACAACTAATTTATACCACTTGCTACGTAATTACGATAATGAGAAGTGTCAATAACTGAACGATTATACGTAACCGCAATTTTATCATTCACAGTTTCACGCATTAGTTCTGAATGCACATACGACACAAACAGTCGCAGCTTCATGTAAGTTTTTCAATAAATGTTTTAACCTAGCCATATAATTATATTGTTTGTAGAATCTACACTAATTGTGATAAAGAGGCATTTATTGTTTTATTGTGTTTGTCACATGCTTTAAAACTAGGTTGGTAATTTGTTTCACTTTTCAGTAAGCATGTGTTGTGAGTAATTTTGTAATTGAGCCCACTATGTTATATTAAACCACATTTCTTTTTAATATGAGCAAAATTAAATTCATAAATATGGCATTAAAAACACAAGCCATCGTGTTATCCTCAGTGCAGTAAAATTATTCGCAGATTGAAAGCTGTTTTTTCATGATTCGAAAGAGTTTTAATAAATACCAATTACAATATAATTTTCATAGCAATGCAACGTCAGTGTATTACTTGTACTGACGTGACCTGAGCGGCAGTCCTGACAGGAATCATGCCACTACCAACTGTGAAAAGTAGCAAGTATATTTCACATGTATGAGAAAGTAGTTTTCACAATCACATGTTGCTAATAGCAAATCACTGTTCAGCCCATCTCTATTACGTATAAAATTATTCAGTCGTCATCTATAAAACTATAAAAATTATAAAAAAATTAAATACATTCAATAAGAAACTCAACACTATCAAAAGTAAGAATTATTAACAATTTTTTTTTGATAATAATAAGATACATTTATTTTAATTGTTCTTCTCTTCAACCAGTTGAAAACACAATAAGCCCTCTAATATCATGCACAGTCTCAAATTTGCCTGACATATATATATATATATAAAAATATATATATGAGTCAGATCAGTAAACCACTTAATAATATTTAAGCCTTATGCTTCTCAAATACACTGAAGAGCCAAAAAAAAACTGGTATTGGCGTGCGTATGCAAATAACAGAGGTATGGAACCAATCAGAGTAACGCGATGCGGTCGGCAGCTAGATCGGTTACTACTGCTACAATGGCAGGTTATCAAGATTTAAGTGAGTTTGAACGTGTTGTTATAGTCGGCGCACGAGAGATGGGACATAGCATCTCCAAGGTAGCGATAACATTTGGATGTTCGCGTACAATCATTTCACGAGAGTACCGTGAATATCGGGAATCTCGTAAAACATCACATCTTCGACATCGCTGCGGCCGGAAAAAGATCTTGAAAGAACGGGACAAATGACGATTGGCGAGAATCATTAAACGTGACAGACGTGCAACCCTTTCTCAAATTGGCGCAGATTAGATTTGTGGACTGCCCTGCAGGATTCATGGTGTGAATTGCCTCCTGCATACCTTCAGATATTAGTCGAGTCCATGCCACGTCGTCTTGCGGCACTTCTGCGTGCTCAGGGGGCCCTACATGATATTAGACAGGTGTACCAGTTTTTTTGGCTCTTCAGTGTATTACAATAACTAATACAACATATGTGACACAGACATTCACAGTGTATTTCTGACAGCCATATGTGTCCTCCTATACCTTTTACCTGCACACTTCAGCTACATACATGTTAACAGCTGTGTATGTAGTTTTTATTTGCAACTACAAACACACGTTTACATTTTTGTCACAAAATTTATATAGTAAGTAAGTGAGCTGCATTTCACAATATGGGTACATGAAGGCCCCCAAATCAGCATGTCAACTTTTGCACCGCTGTGATCAAGATTTTATCCTCAGTGGGTATAAGTAACAAAGTGCTGATTTTAGCATATGGAAAATGTCGCAGTTGTTGCTGATGGTCGTTTGGTTTTCTCGGGGTACTCCCATTTATTGCCATGATCACATTTCAACCAAGGATCTCATTTCATGTTATATTTCAGAAGTTTGCCAAGCAGGTGGGCATTATACCTGCTCATACTTCCAAACACTGTATTTATTGTTTCATTTCTTGGGAAGTGATACACGTGTTCAGGCCAATTTTTTCCTCAAAACGACTTAGGCCTTTTGGCTGAATAAAATATAAGCTATTGTTTTAACTTAATCCTTCAGGAAAACAACAGCAACTATTTTAATTTTAAATTAAAAAATACAAAAAGCACCATCTTTTAAGAGGGCCACCTTTTTATTCAACCAAAAAATGGACTAGAGTCATTTCGACAAATTATTGTACCTCCACGCGACCAAATAGATGTGCTCGTTCTTATTCAATAACAAAATCATACATTGAATACAAGAATGAAAGAACAGCGGAAGAACGGCCTTTTTGCTCTCGCACTATGTCACAACACTCATCCTGACTAACAGAAAGTCTCACAATTTCTCTCAGGTCACCTCGCAACCACTGCTGGTGGGCTTCGCCATAGGGCTTACGTCAAGGCCGTCACACTCTGCAGCCCTTTCGACAAGGCCAATCCTGCCAAGCATTACTCTCTCAATGGGCGAGTACAAAAAACCACATTATGTAATTTTTTTTCCAAATACATTATACACATAAAACTGTACTACAGATTAAAAAATATTCATGCATTTTAACACCACATACCCACAGTATTTTTACCTGTATTCTTTTTCCCATAAATCCTATGAGAAATTACACAAAACAATAAGCAAAAAACAGCAGTGAGTGAGCAATGCCGGCAGATGCTTGTACCCAGAAAACTGTTTTCATTTGCACTAGAATAAAAAAGAACTATGCTCACAGCAACTAGGAGGGGCACAAGGGCGGAACTGAAGGGGCCGCAGCCCCTACCAAGAAAATTAAAATATAAATTAATACTGAATAAACATGTTTTAGAAAACTAACTGAAAAATATGTAGGTCTACTGAAAAATGAAATAAACAATGGGAATAAGTTTCCCTTGAGTGTGCACTTGAAATTAAAATATATTTTACGTTGGGAAAACGTGTTTTTTTTTTAATTGTGCAACGTGCTCACTTCAGAAATTGAGGTTCAGTCCCTCCCAAAATAAAGTCCTGTGTACACAACTGGTAACTAGTACTACTATGCAAGACAATGCGAGACTATGCAAGACTATGCGAGACTATGCAAGACTATGCAAGACAATGCGAGACTATGCGAGACTATGCAAGACTATGCAATACTATGCAAGATTATGCAAGACTATGGAAGACTATGCAAGACAATCAAAGAAAATACAGTTGTATGCAAGATTATGCAAGACTATGCAAGACAATCAAAGTAAATACAGTTGTATGCAAGACTATGGAAGACTATGGAAGACAATCAAAGTAAATACAGTTGTAAACAACTGTGCAGTGCGAATCAACAAGTAGCAAATTAACAGTACAAAAAGAGAAGACACTTTTCTATCCACACCTTTCCTTTCCTTGTGACTGCACATTTGCTTACATGTATGAAATTCTGAAATCTCCTTTATGATGACGGAAGTTGGTCACTGGAACACACTGACCAGTAAGATTTAGTATACTGTAACCAAGAAGCACTCATTTTGATCNTGACGGAAGTTGGTCACTGGAACACACTGACCAGTAAGATTTAGTATACTGTAACCAAGAAGCACTCATTTTGATCGTTAGTGTCATTTAAACTCTGACTTACAGGCTCGGAGAGACAACCAAATTGTTTCCAAAAGTATGAAAATTATGCGCTGTGATGTTTCCACCTGTACAAAACTGTTCATTATGAACTCCCAGTAAACATTTTATTTGACAGTATGCTACAGTGTTCAGTTTTAGGGTTTTAAATTTGCACTCATTCTCTAGTTAAAAAATTAGTTTTTCAAAAAGTTTTGGCAAGTTGAATCTCAAATTTTTGAGCTCACATTTTAAGAAGAAGTGTAAGGAGCATTTGCTGCTTGACGTCTTGTAGGTCGTTCAATCATGTTTAGTAAATATCACCCACAAATTGAAGTAAAATACAGTTTTCACTTCAATTGCTGCTAATAAACGCTTGTGCACTTTTCACTAGTGCAGAGCACATACTGTAGAAAGGGTTGCGAGAGCGTGGTTTATCTGGCTTGAGACAGTGTCTACTGCGCAGGTGCCTGCTGTACCGTGGATGGAGTGGGGGAAGGAAGGGAGCGTTGAAACACTCCGTACATACCAGATTAGAAATATTCTACAGCTTACTTTCTGCTGGCCAATTGTAATTCAACTCCATACGATTCCCTATTCCTCTGAGAGAGGTTAGTGTCGCCATTACAGCCCTAGAAATATTGCTTGCCTCGCCTACGCTGACTACTACTTCATCTATAGCTATGTCAATCACCCCTTCGTGGAATATGATTACATCTTCAAATTTTTGTACATGTGCACACACAAGACTTCAACGTACCGTGACGTACGTATCTCGGGAAACCGCTTATCGTGAAAATTACATGCTGTGAAACAAGAAAGACTGATGTATTCACGTACGATCATACTCAAACGTAATTCCAGCACGCATGAAGTGACTACCAACGATCGCATACACCACTTGAAATACCTAAGAATGGGAACTTAGCACTATGCATCCCAAGTCCATTCCTACGCCATGTGATCTGTACATGTCTGCCGTCTTTCTTGTTATTCAACATCAACGCCTCAACATTTCTCACATTTTATATACAACATGTGGACAGCCCCATTAGAGCACATGCCCCATTCAAATTGGATCAAAATACTGCTAGACATCCACCCACAAATTGATGTAAACAAAATAACACTGGATTCTTCAACAACATAGTTCACTAGCGGGGTTGTGGGGAAATGCGGGTAGTATTCATGTTCTGGGGAAACACCTCTTTTTATGGCAAGCTGTCTCGCTTCCAGATTTTCAGCAGTAGTTAATGTTATTTGCTGGTTGTTTATTGTAAGTATCTTTGTAGTTGGTTTTTGCTTTAGTTTACGTACTTCGATGTCCTTTGTGTCATGTCCTGTCCTGATGTAATTTTATGTGTAGCAGTGTTCTGCTACCACAGTTTTTTGCCATTTGGGGGCAATTAAAAAAGTAGAAATTAATTAATTAACAAATATTAAAACCATTAACTTACTGAACTGCAAGTTCTCTGATATTGTGCTAATACAGTTACAGGTCTGAAACTTCGTAAAATACACAAATGGAAAAAGAAATACACAAAACACTTCTTGGAAGAGGTACACAGCTTTTCCGCCCCTTCCTCGGTTCTAAAATATCTCATTTGACACCACAAATCCTTTGTTCCTTGTTTTGAAAGCAGCTTAATGAGCAACGCTACTTTCTTTCCAGGAGCATTTTCAGCTTCATGTGAACAAATGTGGTGATAATAAGTGAGCTGAGATATCATACTGTTAAGGTTCTCATTTTTATGAGACTGCTTGGAAAAGCTTCCAACATATTTACTAGCTCACTTATTATATTTTTACTGAGCTCCTATTAAGTGCATACTAAGAGATTTCAACACATCTCAGTTAAAAATTTACCTGCTCAGTTGTCACAACATATACACACACCTCAAACAAAGTTTTGCACCGTCAGGATTTCTGAGCTACTAGGTTGCTCATGGCATATGAGGAAATATGGGATACAATACACAAATGGTGCAAAACATTTTTCCAACAAGCTTTATGGTAATGCCCAGGAATTAAAAGGCCTCGAAAACTGCTGATATCTTCTGTAAGATGGTATGCATAGTTAGGATCATAGCAATCAGTTAATTGTCTGTGTACACTAGAGGTTTGTAATCCAACTTGATAGGCTCCAGGAGGAAAATATCCAGAGAAGTGAGGTCTGGTGATTGTGGTGGTCAGGGCAATGAACCTCTCTTCCAACCTGATACTGCAGTAATTCAAAGTCCAGATGATGATAGATGTTCGCACCGAGATGAGCCAGTTGACCTGCCGCAATGCAACTCCAGTCTCTCACACGCAATAAACGTTACTTCTTCCGACAACGTACACTGCTTCAGCCACAAACAACTGCGCCCAATCACATGGGAAGGCAGGAGATATGACTACATCAGATACACTCACGAGATCTAACGCCACGTTTCCTCACTTACGTTTAAAAGAGCACCGTAGCAGAGCTTGTTAGTTTATATTCCTGAATTATAATTTCTGTAAGTCACGTATCTCAACTTAGCTGCCCACTCCTGTCTTGAGGTTGATGCCCATCCACACCTCAATGCTGCTAGCTGCTACGAAGAAGAAACTTGAGAGGTAATGTCACTGTAGTTTTAGCAATTCCAATTTTGAAAGACCATAAATTACTTCTCATTAATGTCAGTTTTTCAATACTGACTAATATAAAGAAGTAAATATAATGTTCTAGTTTCTAAAACACGAGTAAAGCTACCTCTCCAGCCCTATCAAATTACTGTCTTATACTTTTATTTTATAAACTAAAATTCATCATTATCCTAAGAGCCTACGCTGTGATGTCGTCTGAACTCTTCCCTTCACCATTTGGCTAGGTTACTCGTACAACATCGCTGACTTTGCTACCATAGCAGAAACCACTATAGTTGTTAGTAGCTGTAATACTCATGGGTACTACCTGCATCACTTTATATTATGCAACCTCTGTTGTGTCAGTCACCCTAATCAAGTTTACATTTGTTGTCATAGACTTGGGGTGGCATGAATTTAGAACAAACTTGCACACTCGTGTAGCTGGCGTGAGGGATGAATACACTCAGAAAACACTATTAATACTGAATGGTTCAAGGAAGGTTTCATGGCTACGAATTGCAGTTTTTACTGGCAAAACATTGCTAGGAAGGCTCTGTTCTAAGATAAATGCAGGATGCAGCTCGACTCACGACGCCTGCCTGTCGCCACTGCACTTGCGAGAGGTCGCCGCGCNAAAAAATGTGTGCTAGCGATGATGTGCAGCAAGACATTTTTGTGCACCAGATAACTTTCAGAAGTCAGTAGCCTATGTTGTCGGTTCTGAATTGCTCAACACAGCTTCTTACGAGTCGCACGGTACCGCACAGAGTTCGACATTCTCAAGGTTTGTGAAGTGAGGGTAGAAAAACGCCAGAAAACCGTGGCCACTATCACCCAAGCAGAACGCATCTGCTTGAAATGTTTGGTTTTGCAGATCCTGGCGAGGGTCGCTAGAGTAACTGCTGCTTGCTTTCTGCTCTGACACGAGAAACCCACATTTCACAATCACACATGTTGAAGGATTCCTCCCCGTCTTTCTAATAACCTCCCAGAATTAACAGATGTGCTTCATCACAATTTCACATAAAGTAATACATAAACCGTTAAAAAATTTTTGCTTAGTTCAAAAATTGTGAAACATCTCTTCTCCTCAGTTTTGCATCCAAGTTACTTTTCAATTCATTCATTGTCACCGTTACATTTACTTCAGGCCTCATTATGTTCGTTGGGCCTTCCTTTCTTCAAACTTCTCCATCCAAGCATTTCCCTTGCGCATCACCTCTTTGGCATTGAAGTCAACGGTCTCCCTGTAAACTTCCGTATAAGTCTAATTTCTTGTATTTGAAAATCTCAACACCGATAGTACTTTGCTGGTGATGGGATTATCAATTTCCACATCTGTTGCAAACAATTCCGGCAAATGTCGCAGAACAGTACTGTGCATACATCTCTTCACTTTGTCACAGCAAATATAAGATGACAAACAGTGCTGATATTGCCTGCCTGGCTGCTTTGCTCAGTTTGTTTATTTTAATGCACGTTGTACTCCTTGTAACTCAAAACAAACAGCTCTTAGCATTATCCTATATACAATTGCCAACCAAAATAAATACAAAATATATTCACATTTTTAGTATTAGGTCACACATATAGNATTATCCTATATACAATTGCCAACCAAAATAAATACAAAATATATTCACATTTTTAGTATTAGGTCACACATATAGCACTTTCAAACTAACTAATATTCTATTACCAAAACTAACAGATTCTACTACAGGCATAGAAATAAGTTGATTTTCATGAAGTGATGTACATTTTCTAAATATATAACAAATCAGTCAAGCACTTCTGATTCTCAAACCTCCACATGAAACACGTTATTTAGCACTGCTGACTATATCTAAAGTAAACAGAAAACCAATTAAGCATGTCTAAATGGACGGAGAAGAAACCTCTTTAAATAAAATACGTCAACTTCCATACTTTTAAAAGTATATGCTGCTGCTTTTGATATTAACAGAATGAAGTCATTGTGTTTCAAATTTAGTAAACTAAATTAATACTGAATGGTTCAAGGAAGGTTTCATAGCTAAGAATTGCAGTTTTTACTGGCAAAACATTGCTAGGAAGGCTCTGGTCTAAGATAAATGCAGGATGCAGCTCGACTCACGACGCCTGCCTGTCGCCACTGCACTTGCGAGAGGTCGCCGCGCGCAGACTATGCCTCCTGGTCGGCATGCTTCCTCTTGACGTGAACGCGCACATAGCTCTTCTGGGTGAGCTTGACGGGGCAGTAGGGGCACGTGAACTGCGGCTCCTTGCCGCACTCGAGGTTGAAGTGGCGCAGCATGGAGCTCTTGTAGCGGTAGAGTCGCGTGCAGCGCGGGCAGTGGTACACGTCCTCCCCGGAGCCCCCGCCCATCAGGTGGCGGCTCCCGATGAACACCTCCTGGAAGCCGGTCAGGAAGTGGCTGCCCACCGGCCCGTCCCCCGCCAGTCCTGCAACAAGAGAGCCGCAGTCAGCCGCGCTCAAGGACCTGTCTCTACCGCACAATGAACAGCACACAACGCAGCATGCACTCAAATGACATACACTAGTAACAACCGCTTGCAATCAACTGTGGAGTCATATGTACGCTTGTGTCTATCTTGCATTCAACTAATCCTGGACATTTTTATGCAAGAACGAGTTATGTAATACCAATCTTAACTAAAAAGCAATTCACTAATAATTTTACTTATAACAATGTTGGCAATATTCATAATTCAAGTTGTTAGTTTCACATAAGCTCCATAAAAATAAATTCTTCAACAGAACAGAAAATTACACCATTAGAAATTAGATTCGAACATACTATTGCCACAACAAGAAATAAACTTGAATACAATTTTTGACTACCCCAGGATTAAAAATTAAGAGAATAATTTCTTGAAACTATTCAAGTAATTAAAATTACTTTTTAAATGCGATACTTGACAAATATTATACCATTTGCGAACAGAACTACAACATTTGCAAGAGTACAAATGCAAGAATAATAAAGTGAAAGACTGCTAAAACTAATAAAGCAATTTCTTTCCCTGAAGTCAAGAGTTCTGCGTGAACAGACTTTAAACGACAAGTTATGGTGATAATACTAGTATTAATGCATCCAAAAAAAAAACCCACGATAGTAACAATAAATATGCGAGGATGTAAATTTACTTACGTGTTGTCTAACTGGCAGACACGCCTGCTGATGTTTCAGAGGAAAGTCTATGTTTATAAATAAATTTACTACTAAGTTGTAATGTGTGTCCTTAGTTTTCTTCTTCTCTGTTAACACAAGTTCATATTAGAAATTCATAATAAATAAACATGGGAAAAAAACACTTTTCAAACAAAAAAATTTTAGTGTAATTTTTTGTTGTGAAATATAAGTAGTTGTGTGTATATAAAACTTATTTATAATACGTACTGATTAAATTACAGCATGTCTACTTCTTGAATATAATACAGAAATACATTTTTGGAGGTGAGGAAAGCAGTAATTTAATAAGTGTTGTGACTTTCGGTGTAATTATTTATTTTGTTACATTTTCGCTTTTAAATTCCCATTATATCCAATAAACATATTTAGCGTGCATTTATGTATCAGACACTCTTAACACAGCATGCTGCCATCTCTCAGTCAGATAAGCAAATTCCAATCCAACTACCTTAGCATGCTTCTACCTCTCGCCACAACCGCTAACAAACCACAAACTGATCAACGTCTGGAAATATTCAGGGATTTTCTGTAATAACCTGAATGTATACCTGTGTGCGTCAAGTTAGTAACTAAAAAGTGAGTAAACGGTGAGGAGCGAATAAATTCAGTTCTGAGAAATTCTTTGAATGTTTGTGAAATTAGTGAAAATTTGTGCTATGTATGGATGGCAAAAAAAAAAGCTGAACAACAAACTCTTGTGAGCTTTTTTTTCGAGAGGTGATGTAAGAAAGGAAAAAACTGTTAATGGAAGTGCAAGTGCACTAACTTCAAAAACATCTGATTTGTAATTTTAAAATTCATAAATAATGCAAATGTGACTAAAAAATTTGTCATTTAAAAATTTATAACTTTAATAGTAATTAAAATTTGTAATTTTAAAAGTAATAGTTTTAATAATAAACCATAATAAAAATATGCAGATGTAAATGTAAAGTCTGTAATTTTAAAATTAAGTTATAATAATAAATAATAAACAAAATAATTAAATTTAATAATAAATGCAAGAAATAAACATTTTAAGTGTGATATTTTCTGTTTTGCCAGTCCCCAACATTTTCCCTTGATTTTTGTCGGTCTACGAGTATCGAAAGGTTGGAAACTGCAGTATTAGATAATTGATAAAATACTGTTTACTTGCCATTGCTGCAAATGAATGTAATTATTCATTTTGTTTTGCGCCAAACATACACAAATGATTTGATACATCAAATTTTTTTCAGTAACGAATATGGTATTTACAGAAAATTAGTATATTTATATATATTTCTTTCCATCAACTCTTTTACTAAAATTAAAAATTATTAGTGAAAGTCATTTTTCTAACATCTTGTTTGCAGACACGCCACTGTCAATAATAAACAGAAAACAAAAAGAATACAAAACAGGATTTTGCACGAAAGCATCATAGTTTCTGGAGGGGTTGCCCTGGTTGTTCCAGATAGGACACAGATGCTGGGGAGCGAGGTATACCAAGTAGGGAGAAGAGCGGTGGTCGGAGTGTGGGCATGGAAAAGACAGAGATGTGGAGTGGAAGAAGACAGAACTGGAAGAGAGGGTAAAAAACAGTGTGGGAGTAGAGGAGTGAGGAATAGAAGAAGCTGGAAAGGAGGTTTCAGAAAGCTAGAGAGTAGTGAGAAGTGGAGGAGGGTAGAGCAGTGGAGGAAGTGAGAATATGGGAAAATGGAAGGAGAAGTGGAGGGGACAAAGTGCAGGAGAGGAGCCATGGGAGTGTGGCAGTGATGGAAACAGTAGCGTTCAAGGATAGTTGCAGAAAGGGAGAGCGAGGAATGGAGATGAAGAGAAGAAATGGAGAGTAGAGGAAAAAGGTATTGAGGTAGATGGTGAATGAGTGAAGGATATTAGGAAACGAGAGGGGAGTGGAGATTAATGATGGAGGAAGAGTTTGATGAGGGGTTGTGGATAATATGATGACGTGGGGAAATGGAGAAGGGACAGTTAGGGAATTGGGAAGGTGCAGTGGAGAAAGGTGATGCGTGCCGCGTCTCTCTACTTTAGCCTGTTCATCCCGCTACACCTACACAGCTGTGAC
>NQII01000341.1:48726-75921 GCA_002778355.1 Clitarchus hookeri
TTACGCTACTGTACCTCCTCACAAAATTTTTTAGTTGTTAAGAAATGCCAAGGAAAAAAAAGTTACAAATATGCCAAAATACTTTATCAGTCAACCAGTATAACTATACATTCCTGGGATTCAAAATGGTAGTTATAAAAAAAATTGTAATATTTTATAACTACATTTTTTGTGATCTCATTTTGATTTCATAAATTGTACTGCTATAGCTACACCAAGAAAGAGAACCAAAAATGTTTGCAATAGTTAACAAAGTCAACATTTGAGCTAAAGTTTGATGCAGGACGACATCCTGCCCTCGAGACTCTCTGTCACGCCACGTGCAACTGCCCACTACAAGCCCAGCCGTGACCGTGCCTCAAACACAATCAGTGCAGTGTAGTGCGTGCGAGTGCAAAGTAGTGCATGAGAGTACTAAGTAGTGCAGTGTAGTGCATGCGAGTGCTAAGTAGTGCAGTGTAGTGCATGCGAGTGCTAAGTAGTGCAGTGTAGTGCATGCGAGTGCTAAGTAGTGCAGTGTAGTGCGTGCAAGTGCTAAGTAGTGCAGTGTTTAGAGTACCTTCCACCCCTCCCAGTGGCTTGGACCCATCGGGCAAGGCAGCATGGAAAATTTGTTTGCGCACTGTGAGAAAAGTATGAAAATATTTCATATCAGTTTTGCAGGCTGCAACATAAAAATTAATAAAAATCAAATTAAATACATTAGAAGAAGCGTATTTCCCCAAAACTTGATAACATATACAGAAGGATCCTTAATGGCCATGCACCAACCTTTGCCATTGCAATCTGGAGTTGATACTGAGTGAATCTGACATAGGATTTTTCGCATGTGAAAAAATGTGGTTGATGTGGGCTTATTTGAGATGATCCTTTCCCTCGCACTGCATTTCATCATCTCTCCAACCACACCTCAGTCACTTTACATAACAGGAGTATCCTTCACAGCTGATTACAGCATCCCTTACTCTCATACATTGCACTGCTTTCAAGATGGGACAAGATATGAAGGTTTACTGTATCTCGCACTAGTTAACAGAATTTCTACGTTTCCTATAGACCTACATTGACTCTTATAGATTTTTTTATATTAAACAATTTAATATTCTTTTGTCTAATCATTGAACATTTTACATTTTAAACTACTGTGCAAACCACTTTAACAAATGTTTTGAAGCATTAGATCAAATAAGTTGAAATGTAAGTTTGACTTAATTATATTATTTACCACTCTTACCTATTATTTTTATTATAATAACTATTATGTCAAGTATCCACCAGGGGCAGACCACCTCATCATAAGTATATAAAACAATATTATATTGGTTAAATAAAATAAGTATTTTAAACAATTCTGTTATTATTTCATTCCAGTTTTAAAACATTCACAGGACAGTTTCATGTTAATANGGGAAGGGGGGGGGGGGTTTCACCTCCCCTGTGACGCCCCTCTGGATGCACCCTGATATCCACACACTTTATGAAGTCATACTGATTACTGTTGTATAGTTTATGGCAGAAATCCTCTCCACTTAGACTGGGTGGCATGTGATTCGTGCCAAACCTCTTGTTGTGGAAGGGTTATTTCTTTACATTTCTTTATATTTCTTTAAGTTTGCTCATTTTTCTTTTCTTAGATCACTATTTAACGTGTTTACTAAAAACTTCTGACTTTGTAAATATTGCTATCTGGTATTTGGCAATTGTGTACAAACATATATGTATGTTCTTTTGTCTTATTGTAGACATGTCTAGCCTGTTAAAGATTTCCATGCTGCTTGGCAAGCAATTAATAAATCCATACCTAAATAAACAAAAACAATAAGTAAATCATTTTGGTACTTCTAATTAAAGTGATGCATGTGACGACAGTAATGGGAGCTAAACAAGATGAAACACACCTACCGAAAAATGCAATAACAGTGTTTGACCTAGAAAAATTGAAGCTTTAATTTTGGAAGACACTTTAACAATAAGTACCTTTACTATATATGAAAATAAGACATCAAACCTTCATTTTCACGTAGGATAGAGCCAACATGCAAATTCATTTCCTCAAGATATTTTATATAAATTCTGTGCACCAAATGAGCTAAACTTGAAAGTGATACTATTCAATAGAGACTCACACTAGCTTCACATTAAATTCACACTTGTGTACTGAGTTGTGGTACAAGCAGTTACATATTACGATGAGTAATCACTATAATCTCAGATTTATGGATTTTATAAAATACAGTAGTAGAGAGTTTATTTATATTATGCTTTATGGATCATCAAGCCACAAGTCATAATTTAATAAAATTAATAAAGTTGGTAAGGCACTAATCCTGTTACTGCTCTCGCCTTTGTAGTTGCCAAACAACATACCTACTGTCTTTACACGGGTACAACTCCTTTCACAATTTTTTCATCATTGTCTCCTGGGAAAAAAGAGTTTAGCACCAGTTTGCACTGATAACAATTGTCCCTTGCCTGGTTTAAATGTTTAAAACAAAGCACTTCCTTCTTCCTCTTGCGATCAAGTGCATAGTTGAGAGGCACGGAAGGTTGTGTCAACCATGTGACCTTGAAAATCTCTGTTGGAGGAGTGGAGTGGGAGGGTGACTATCAGGCTTGTCTGCTAGAGCGTAGTCGTAGTCGGGAGAGCAGACAACAAGTTTCACGCAGTAACAGCACAAGAGACGCGAGACACACACGGCCGGGTTTATGCCGAGAAGTTGCTGCGGAACTAGCAACAAATTACGAGCTGTAGAGGAAGATATACAGCCAAATTCTAGTTGCAAGTTGTGAAGTATGAAACGGAGCACAGGAAACCTGAAATGCTCAGAACTATACCTGTTGTTTTTGACAGATTCTGCTAATGTCATTAACAGCCCAGATAACCTATTTTTGGGAGGCAAAATAGCATAAGTTGCAAATAAAGCACCCATCAAATTTCTAAGGAGACAATCTTATAAAAAAAAAAACTGTGGGTATTTATTTTGAGCAATTATGGTAACAACATCCACACACTATTCCTGTCTTGAATCTTGAAGGCAGTACAGGGTACGAAGGTCTGTAGCTGGAGAGGTGAAGTAAGCGGGGGAATGGAAGTACTCCAAGAAAACCCACCAGCCGTTATCAACATCCACCATGTTTTCCACATGCAAAAATGTAGACTTGGTTACACTGGAAGTCAAATCTGGATCGCTGTCACACCAACACACAAACAAATCATTTATTTCTTCTCTACATACGCCAATCATAAGTAATAATAGTTTTGAAGCTGTAATGATTTATGAAACTTTGTACAAATAATCATTCTTTGCCTTATTGAAATTTAACTCGTAGAGAAAAACTGAATTCCCAATACATCTCTTTGTTGTGTGTTTTCTTGTCTCTGTGTTATAGTAAACAGAGGCATTGGAAAAAGTCAAATTACATTCTGAATGTAAAACTAAATTCAGGTCTACTTTTAGGACATTGTAAGAATAAATGAACAGCTTTGCATGTTTATTTATTAACATGATAGTTTAAATACAGTGATGGTGGGGTAGCTCAGAAGAAGGTGATGGCGTGTGAGGCGAGGTGGCGAGACTGGATGTGCCTCTGCAAGTTGTTGTGCCTGGAGGATCGGTGCGGGCAGTGCGGGCACTTGAAGCGGCCCTCGCGCCCACACTCGAAATTGAAGTGGCGCACCAGGTTTGAGCGCCGGCTGTACACGCGGTTGCAGTTGGGACAGACAAACTGCTCCTGGAGCAATGCGTCGCTGCGCCGGAGTGGCCGATACAACTTACCTGCAAAAAGATATGTCTCGCGTCAATACATAAACTAGCGCATTCAGTATGACTACCCAACAATCAAAAAGGAAAATTTTGTGTTGCACAGTTACATGTGGATGCCACAGTTGGCAGAGCCTCTTAACTATTGAGCCAAGGAGCATTTATGTACTGACTTGAACTCAACAATTGCTTAATCATTACTGGCATTTGTCTCAAACCATCTGCAGTCTAGTGTCTTACCATTATTGGCTGCCTTTCTAGGACCCAGCTTGCAGAATGATACCTTAGCTGGGTTATTCTGCAAACAGTATGTAAGAGCACAATTAAATATTTCCATCTCTCTAAGGCACAATTTCCTGAACTGGAGAAGAAAATTTGTATTAGTAAATTTTAAAAGTGAAACATTGATGTTACTTGAAAAGTAGAGAATGAACAGCTTGGTGCATTGTAGATGTCACCAGTGTTCACGAGGGAGAGTAGAGGAGGTTTGGTTGGTGCTTGAAGTCCAGGTCCTGATTACAGGTCAGAGTGAAGTGAAACAAGGACTGAGCAGTGGCAGAATGCAAGGACAGGGGAAACAGGAAAGCCCTGAGGAAACCACCGGCCAATTGCAACACCCGTCACATTTCTCACTAGGTGACCCTGCCAGGAATCAAACCCAGTTTGCCTCGGTGGGAGGTTAGTGGTGCAACTAATACTCCGCCATTGGCCGGCCTCCCATGTTCATCAGGGAATAAGAAATAGAAAGCTTGCAGGTAGATGGGGATTGTTTCTTCATGCTGCAGGCAATCAAATCAGAGCTACTCTGTATGCCAACTGTGGAACAGGTGATCAATCAACACACGTGTAGCTTACTTACCACATTAGTTCACAAGGATACGTGGATCAGAAACGGGAACATGGAGGGGGCATCAGAACTGGAGTTTGTGTTTGTCTCTGCAGTACTTGGATACAGCCAACTGAACCTCACTACAACAAACACTATCTACTACACAAAAATAAATATTACGTGTTATTAAATTCTGGTGCTGAAAAACTAACACAAGAACTTGCGTCAAACCCAGGATGGAACTGCAGCATAAACAAAACTGAAATAAGTTGTCCAGAAGTGGATTTTCGGTTTGCTGGTCCTAATGTAGGAATGCTGAAACATGATGGACATGTGTGTAGCCTCTACGCGTGTTGGCATCAGCAGTCGTTCTGTGCAAGTGTGGGTCTACTGGAGCCTATAAGCAAGTATTAGCAACTTCTTTATCTCACCCTGTAACTTCGCAGCCGACTGGAATGGCGACTGGAAATTACAGCTCGGTTTGCTCAATCGGTAGACACATGAAACTAAAAAAAAAAATGTGCCAAATAAATATAAAATATAAGTCTCGGATTTGTTACTCTTTACTTTTATTTATCATTCACATGAAACAGTTCACATACAATCTTCAAGTATGCAGAGTCACGAACAGTCAGTTTCACCGGACAAACAAACAAAGAGTAGCGCAGCAGTATATTATTTCTTATTCACGTCATTCAAAGCTTGCATCGCCAGAGGAATTTAAAAAGGCAGGAGGGGCATCAGTTCCCTCCTGGCACCCTATCGACCTCCCACACTGGCGGAAATAATTTGGTAGGATTAAGTTGTTAGTCGAAAATAATTGAAGTTAAAAAAGATTTAGAGGTTGTGGGTGCTTGCCGGTGTGGGCGATATTTGCCACGCTCGATGCGTCTTCTTCTAGAGCTGGTCCTGCACCGTTCTGCTAGTGGGCGGTAGGCACACAGGGTATTAGTCGCCCCTTGCCTACCCCCATTCCTCGCCCCAGGGTGCCAAAAACGTGACCAAATAAGGGTATGGCATGGGCCAGAATCCCTTTCCCCATGCCATGTTGAACTGCTTCATTACAACCCTATCTTGCCATGACTTAAATGGAAATCATGAAACAGAAGTAACCCTATTAGCTGCACAAAACTAATCTAAACATGGGAAATACATGTCAAAAATATGAGTGTTTGTATAACATAAAGCAGAACACATCTTATTCTCAAAAAGAGACCACTAAAGTTATGCTTAACGTGTTCTTGGCTTGAGGATTTCAGCTGCTTCAAGTATTCTCTTCCTGAAGTTCTGACAGTCATTACAGCTGACACCTTCAGGATCTCGCCACAGCAGTTGGAATCCAAAAGCCAAGAACACATTCAAGTTATGCTTAATTTATAATACAAATTATAAGATATTAATTTTTAAATAATTTTAACCAGCCTAATCCGTACTTAAATAACTTCTACGGCTCGGAAGATAACTTGTTCATCGATGCACTAAGACAAGTGTTGTTTTGATGAGACCTGAAGGCTACATATATGTTGTACTGCTTCATTTCCAACATTAAGCCATTGTTGAGATCTGTAGATGATAAGGAATAAAAATTACTGAATTTGAATTTATGTACATTGTAAACCAAGTAAAAACTTGTTTTATATATTGGCATAAAATTTGGTTATCTGCAGTACATCCACATCAACTCAGCTCTCTTACAAAGTATCCACTATTTTGTATTTAAATACCAGACAGTCCGAGTTCTCAGAATTTTGCAGTGGAAATAAAAAACTGGTTTTTTGTGTGCGCGTGGACGCACGGGGACGTGTGTGTATATATATATATATATATATATATATATATATGTGTGTGTGTGTTTCTGTGTGTATATATAATTTAGGTTTTCAATGAAGTCTAAAAGAAAGAGTAATTCTGAACTTTCATGCAGCCTCATGAAAATATGGCTACCATATAAGATGCAACTTGAATACAATATAAACAAATCAATCGGCAACAACAAATAACATAAATCTATTGCGCTCTAGTTTTCTTTGATATCAATGATCTTAACATTTAAACAATAAATCATTATTTCAATATTCATTTCAAATGGAGGGTTAGAAGACGATTGTAAACATACATATGTAATTTTACAAAACAATTTTTTATTATGTACCAGTTACAACAATACAGATTTTGCTATAAAATACTATGTATTTCAACATACAATTTATAAGAGTCGATAACTTTCTGCAATGCTGACAGTCAATATACTCTAAGTAACAAGGTCAATAATATACTTTCAGTATCACAATCAATAATATAATCTAAGTAAAAAGGTAAATTAATAACAAAAGTCAATTATATAATTTTAATAAGAGTCAACACACTCTTAGAAACCAGGTCAATAATATATTCTTGGTAACACAGTCAATAACAAGCTGTTAGGAGCAGAGACAATAATATAATATTAGAAACACAGTCAATGTACTCTACAGTCAATATGTTCTTATATAGGTAAGAAGTACTTAATATACATACAAAAACTGAGACAAAAATAATAGTATGTTTATGTTGAAATATCTCATCTGGTTATATGTACTTGTTGCACTCGGACCATACATGTTGCCCATTGAGTGATAGCTTCCCCTCGCTCGTGTTATTGATCGACCCGCACAGCCAGTTAGCAGCAGCATTTCACTGGGCGGCAAAGCGGCCTGAGTCGCAGGGTTACATTGTTCCTTCCTAAATTTAATAAAGGATGCCTCGAATGTGAATACATGGGCACCCAAACTATTTTTTATTCACAGAGATAAGTTGATATATTTAATACTGTCTTTAATGAATCATTACAATGTATTTCTGAAACTTGTAAACATCTCCACATCTGGATTATAGACTTAACCCTATCTTGTATGTAGCATTTAATTTATGTTATGATAACTCAGAAACGTAATTTATAAGAGAAGCCAAAATGTCTCGAGAGTCGCCGTCCTCGCAGAGCGAGGCACCTAACAACATGCCCCTCCTGAGTAAGAGATGCTTTGCCTCGGGATTTCTCTCCTCCTCTGTCGTAGGTACAGACGGACCTGAGAGGGAGAGCCGCACGGTGCCCCAGAACGCAGTTCCCCTCAGCTTCACTTACTGTGCAAGGCCTCGTCTTCCTCGGTGATGATGTTCCCAGCTGAGCCTGGCCTGGCCTCGCCACCATCCCTCCTCGTACTGACCCCAATTATGGCTACTTTGAGAGCACTCCGTTCCTAACTTCTCTGGGGGCCACAGTGGTGTAGTGGTTAGACTGCTCACTTTCCCCCAAGGCAAACCAGGTTCGATTCCCGGTGAGGTCAACCCCAGATTTTTGCATGTAGGAATTGTGCCAGACAATGCCACTGGTCGGCGGGTTTTCTCTTGGATCTACCGTTTCCCACGCCCTTGCATTCCAGCATGGCTCCATACTCATATCGTTTCACCCTCATCAGCTGTCAAGACCTTGATGATAAGATCCGTCAAAATCTCATCACTCACTCACTCACTCGCTCACTCCTAACTACTATAAAATACACAAAACAGTGCTACCTAAAACTGGGCCACATGTTATGACGCAGGTTGGGAACATTGCGAACTTTAACCCCCAGCATGCCGCTGAAAGGAAACAAATACAAATACACTATTCCCAAGTGCACCTCCAGACCCGAGACTTGGAACCTCCGAGAAGCGAGGNCCCCCACTACAGCCCTAAGGCATCACGTTGTGGAACATGCAGCAAGTTCTCTTTGGTGTACACCACTTAGCACCACTTAGCCCGTATGATGGAACACCACGCTCACCTGAGTAGTAGGGCTTGAATGTACAGCATGCACAACTCATTACAAAGTAATGTACATGCTACCAAAATCGTCAGGAAAGGTATAATTATTGTTACATTCCATAACCTCTCCAGCCACACCTCAATCACTCTCCAAGTGAAGAGCAGTGTTCCAACCAGACTATGTCCGACCACATGTTGCCAGAAATGTCCAGGCCATCTTCGAAGCAAGGTAGATACCAGCTTCTTCCCTGGCCCGCATGTTCGCCAGATATCTTACTTACTGAATATATCCGAGATATGGTCACTGGATACCTCGTCCATCATTCTCATCCAGCAGACAATACAGATGAACTGCGGACTCGGGTAGAAGCAGCCTGGCAGGCGATCCCGCACAAATACATCCAAAGTCCGCTCGATTCGGTGCCACGGCACGTAGCAGCTCTTGTTGCAGCTCGTAGAGGCTTCACAACACACTCATTTCTTCCAAGTAATGTTGTTGCATAGTTCCAAAACTTTAATATTAGTAAAACCATTAGTAATTTGTGTTGTTAATTTTCTTCCATTGTGATGGTTTCTTCATGGTGTTGCATTCTTCACGAACATGAGTGTAGTTTACAGTGCTGTAAGACAGGTAAGGGCTGTTCACGGTAAGGTGAGAACTTTTGAAAGCCCTGCTCACGATCTACTAATACGCACATTCCGCAAACTTCCGTCACATGTAAACTAACATTGCCATGGATGGGTCTGATCACTTTATTAATGTGTCTGTCAAATGAAACTGCGAAAGTGTGTGAAAAATAAATATTTTACAAATTTGCTCATTCTTACTTTCATATGCATAAAAAATACAGAAAGCAAATCAAATAATTTGAGTACTCTTGAATGTTTTCCTAGAACTTTTAATCAAGCGTTAAGACACAGAGCTGCTTTCTCTCCATCATCACCAACTTTACAGGGTCCATGTCAGTCAGTGTGCCTGTTAAAACACATGCAGGTAGGGGCAGTGACATTTTTCATAGGTTGATTTCAAAAGTGCTCACTTCACCATGAACAGCCTTTGCAATGTCAGTGGGGGAAACGGAAGAGAATCTTTTGTACCATTAAATCCATCTCGTGATAATCGCAGTGGCTGGGGGTGCTGTATTAATATGGTCCAAATTCAAAGTGAGACCTGGGTGAGCTTCTGTTGTTTTCAAGATTTAAGTTCAGTTGAGCACAGCACATTGAATCCCGCTCCTCCATTTATTTAAAGATTTTATAAACCGTAAAAAAAATTGCAAAATGCAGGAAAGTGAAACAAAAAATAGCTCTTGGATCAATAAAAAAAAAGGTATAAATTATGGGAGAGTGTAAAAATAGAGGACAAGTAAAAAACGGTTATACTCTGTGCAAGTAGCCATTTACTGTAGTCTCCCAGTACAAAGCGAGGGTGTGAAAAAAACATTGAAAACCATCTCATCATGTTCTGTGGTTCACAATAACTCATCCTGTATTCAGTTTTGTGCACAATAGTACTTTTTAAATGGTTTTGTGTGTCATTCCCATTAATTTTTCCCTTTACAGAAGCACCGGAGATAAATTTATTTCAATAGAATAGGTGATATTTGAAGTAGTCCTGAAGTACATACTTACTTTGGTATTTTGAAGTAATTATTTTACAATTCTTCCCTCAAATTTCTATTCACCTCATAATTGTATTGTTGCATTCTGGTTTCCAAAGTCAGATATAGGTATGAGTCTACTGCATGCTGTTGTATTGGCATGGATGGACCTCAGTTCGATGTAGAAGTAGCGTGTCTCCCAACGGAACATTGCACCTGACTGTACAACCCTGCAGAGTTCATTAACAAGTAGTACACACACAACCAACATTCTCACAAAAGTATCATTCATGTTGCATGTGAAAGAATTATGCATGTACAAAATTTTTAAACACTGTAAAACTTTTGGATAAAATTTACTTAATTAAATGTTTTAACAAAATCATTCAATAGGAGTTTATTTCTAACTGAAATTCAAGTGTACCGCCAAGCTGAATACTTCAGAAAGTGCACTTTGTAAGAAAACCTCTATCAAGTAGGTCAATCATAATAATTACTATGGTTTTATGTAAAAACACATTAGTATTAATTTTTAAAAGAATATTTTTAATAACCTATTTTATGTACATTTCAGTTACAAAAATGATAACTTTAGGGGTTGAAATAGATGTGCATAAAACCATTTATTAACAATATTTGTACACATTATTACTAATTTTTTATAACATATAACTAAGAGTAGTTTTTATGATCGTCTTGCTTCATAAAGTTTCTTTTTCTGAAGCATCTACAATGGAAATATGCTTAAATTTTAATTAAAAATAAACTATCATTAATTGATTTTTTTTTAACATTTAAATTCTAGGAAAACATTTTACAGTGTTACAAAATAAATGCTTCTTCTTTCACGTACAACATAAATAGTTCTTTTCTGACCATTTTGGTAATATGTGTAGTAGTTTGTAATGAATTGTGAATGTTTTACAGTCGGGCACAGTGTTCAATTAGAAGCATCTCTACTTCTGTCTTACAGAGACCACAAAAAGGAACCTCAGCAATTGAAATCAGTATTGAGGTAAGTTCCACAGTTAACAACACATGTCGGGGTGTCACTGCCATGTATCGTATTGAAACACCAGCAAGTTCCCCTTCTGCAGCACGTAATAACAAGGACACAAGCTGCACCATGCAAAGACCTGCAGAAAACATCATCCAGCCTCGATCACCTTCTGTTCCCGCCCCGACATCAAACCAGCAAGACGAGACTCTGCCCTGACGTGAACCCTCGAGAAGCACCACTGTGCCTTCAAGATTTTATTCAGCCTTCTGCAACAATCCGTGGACATGTCCCACCGCCTGCATTAACGCATGTGCTAAGAAACTCGTGCAATGTTGCGCCATCGTTAAATACATTCTCGAAGGCGCAAGGCAACGGAGCCACCACCATGCACCTATTTCACCACCGGTTGAAAATAAAGATGGAGACTGCTCATCATGCAAACAAATTCCGCACACCTGAACCTTACTTTGCGCACTTAAATACTTAAATGTATGTTGTGTACGTAACGTGGCTTGACCATACAGAAAACTTCACTTATACAACTTGTAGACACATGCACACGCTAATTAATGGCACCATTGAAGATCTCTCAGTTTTTCAACCTAACGCGCAGCACGCTTACGCCAGAAATGCTTGCCAACATGACGTCAGCACAACAAGTATTAGTTCTGCAGTCCGCATGCCGTTCATGCACGAGAGTGGCCAAGCGTAGAGTGACGTGTGATGTACACAGGCGTGCCTCTAGACAGGCTACAAAACAACTTGTTTGCGCGTTTTTGCAGTAACGGAATACGACCCACGTGACTATGATGACATTCGATGAATCTGCTGTAATTAACGTTTTCAATTAAATTATAAATCCTTTTCTTTAAACATTTTTACTTAGTTTCTGTATGTGCTTCCTTCAATCTGAACTATGCCCATGTCACAAAGTCCGCGATGCACGTCAACTTTACGACGACTTTGTGACGTGGGTGTAGCTCAGATTTAAGGAAGCTCATAAAGAAAGAGTAAGTAAATATGTTTAAAAAAAGGAATTATATTTGAATGGAAAATGTTAAATCACAGATGGTACATTTAATATCATCACATTAACATGGACTGTTGTGAAGAAACTGCAATTCAAATAGTAATATTATTGTAGTACTACATATTTGATGAATGAATTCTTATTACAATGTTTGCTGCTAGTTTGAGGTTACTTTGTTTTACGTATGAAATTGGTTAATATATATATTCTTTTAGTAATTATTATTATGCACAAATAAAGTTATGCTTATTAATTTTACGACGTACAAAAAATTAAGACTTCAAAATGAACAGAATTTTATTCATTACACTTAAATTTAAAGTCAGACAGTACAACCAACCTGAGACACAGCCTATTTACACCACTACTTTTAGGAAAGAGATAACTGCGTAGTAGGAAAACAAAGTTATGCAGGAGAAAACCATCCAGACATTAATAAAACTCTTAATTACATCTTGGCTCAAGAAGAACATAATGAATGTAGAAAGAGTACACACATTTCTGTTGATGCTGTGAAAATTAAGTTAAAAAAAGTCTTTCACCACATAATGGTTGCACATTTTGTACTACAAATTTCTTTGAAAATTTAGGGTGGGGCCATTACGTGACTCGCTTGTTACATACGTAACAAAAAATCATAAACTGTAACTATTTTCAATGTATTTAATGTTAATTATATTCTTGGCCCATGCACGACCTCTATTCCCTGCAAATAATGCAAACGTGCGACAAACACAGCCACAATTCTGCTCTCCTGAAAATGCTTTGTCCTCGCATGTGGCTATCTCTGGCATGATCTGCTGTTGCTCATCACAACCAGACCTCATGCAGCTTCCTCCATTCACACACATTTCTACAAGTTCTGTCTCTGCTGATGTGCTAAAAAAAAAAAATCATAACTTTTCGGCAGTAAAAACCTTTTATTCATTTCAGCTCTTAAAAGTTATGATGCAAGCATTATGTGATGAAATGCAGAATGTACCCACGCACGTGCAACCACTTCACCGTGGTTTAGAGTGCTTGCTCTCTTCCAGATCCTGCAGCAACCCCCATAGCTGATACATTACCTTCCGACAGCAAGGTTACCAATTCGAATCCCAGCAGGCCATTTACAATAGGTTAATTATGTTTGTAAGACGGAATCTGATAGGCCTGATGGTATAAAAGAAATACTTTTAACATGATCAGCTCAAATACAGCCATATGTTGATAGCAGTTCTTACGAGGTGCAGACGACAGATGACGTCTGGGTTTGAATTCTGTTGGCACAGCAGGACATCTTGTCGCCCGCGGTTGAAGCAACATCTAATTCGGCTCTTGCTGATTGGACACGATGCTCGCAGACTCTCTACATACAGCTCTGCATAGTTTGTCAAGTCCATGAAGACAATAAAGTGTCCAGGTTACACTCAAGTTCTCAGTTGGTAATACTGTAAGGCAGCACACTGTTTCACCACAAATTTTGTCAAAGGCTTCTCTTTATTTTTATCACATTCTTTGGATGGCCCGTAGAATGACATCGCAGAGGCTGCCATGTTGAACTGGTGTGTTTCAAATGGCTTTTGTTTTGTTCTTGAGTATCGGTACGTCAGCACTGGCATTTGAAGTAAATTATAGTTCCAGACTACAATTCCAGTCGAATTCAACGAGAAAATATAAGCCAGAACAACTGCACACGTGAGAAAGTTTTAGATGTTTTCACTATTGCATGGAGAAGGAAAGAGACCACTACGTGCTTGCTGACAGATCACAAAACCTAAGCACGCGATTCACACGTCGGTTACGCCGTGCTGCGTGCGAACGTGCCTCTTGAGACTGAACTTCTGGGTGAACCTCTGGGGGCAGAAAGGGCAGCCGAACTGCGGATCCACTCCACATTCCAGTCGCCGGTGCTTCGCCAAGCTATTCTTGCTGGAGTAGTTCTTCGGGCAGCTGGGACAGAGGAACACGTACTGGCCACGCCCCTCCAAGGTCTCCTCCTGGTTCTCCCGGCTCTCTCGCTGGGGTCTTCCAGATGACACAGTCGTCCTCTGCCGCATTGCTCGAGTGGAAATGTTCATCCATAGTGGAAACCCACCCTCCTCTGGAACGAATACAATAGAACATTTATTACCTACACTACATCCGTAACAAAAAACACATAATCAATATATAATGGGGTCATTCTAAGTACAGGATGAAGTTATGATACCTACACAATACTTACAGTCAAGGAGAGTCAAAAAAATTTGCACACATCCCGAACTACCGATTTAAGCATAAAAAAAAACTTATTTTACATGCACAACATAATCAAGGCAAGCATTTGAAATAAGTACTTACTTAGCATAACAATGTCTACTGAAAATAATGTCCGCTTGCTAATTTCTCGACCACACCATAATAGGTAAATATGGCATAAATAGCACTATTATATAGATGAGACAAATATGCAAACATGTGTATCAATTTTTAATTTCTCTCGAGTGCTCTCTGAACTACAGCAGCCTTACAACACATCTGGTCATTAACATGATGTAGGTGATACTCCAAACATGAAGCACAAACAGTTTATTTCCATGTGGGCTACTGCTGCCCTCATCACAGCAGAGAATATGTCATGACTTATGTCACATTACGCCTGCGAGGGCTCCATAATTTTGGTTCAATAATCTAAGGAACCAGAAAAAAAAAAAATTTAACTTTTAAGTGCAACAAGCATGGGTTCTTGAGCATCAACTTACTGCCTACATACACAACTTGAATTCAGGTGTTTCAATCATACACAGTTAAAATTTCTGAAGACAAAAATTCATTAAAATCACTTCAGCAAAATGAAAATTATTTGAGAAAAAGTTGTGTTGAAGGTGATCATTCACAGCCTTGCTGAAAGCGGTCCAGCACACCATCACAGCTTCTTGGACTCAACCACCGATAGATGTGAGACAGGATTTTCACATGTTTGGTGGATATTGCTGTTGGTCGATGGTACTCCTACCCCACCCCCTCCCTGCACACCACATAGTATCTGCGGCCACACTTTGGCCACCCTCCAGGATAGAACTATCCTTCACAGCTGGCTGCATAATCTCTTTGGATGATTGCACTCGAACAGGCGTTTTATCAAACTCCGCTCCACCGCGTGTCGGATTGGACATCTATGTTTTGCACACACACCTTCAGAGACAGGGGTTGGTTTGAGCATGGCAACAAGAGGGATAATATGTGTGCTATGTTTTTTAACAACAGACTCTACCTTCTCTACGTATTATATGTCAGGAATAAATATAAGAAGATATACGGAAGATAAACGACACTGGGTTCATCCATTGTCTACAGCAAGATGTGTTGAGGCACCATGTATACCCCTTTTGAAAAACTCATAAAACATAATCAAGATTTTTAAAAATAATTTTTTCAGTCAAATATATTTCAATATTAATCATGTATCAGTGTCACGCTATTGGTAACAGTCGCTAACTCTCATCTTCACATGCTCCGCACACATTGTGAAATATGAGCACTGAACCCAAAATAGGTGGCCTTCTCCAACAGGTTGGAACATGTGTGCAAACTCACATTAAGGAGCATTAACAGTGGGATACCAGACTAACACATGATTTGTCCGGAGACAGACAACTGTGCTCTCTCACGCCAAAGGTCGGGCTCATAATTTTGACCAACCCGACACTGATATATATGTGGAAAATTCAATTTCAGAAAGATGTTTTTCACCTTTTCCAATATCGTCGTCACGTCAGACACTAATAGTATTGGCGCGTGTGTGTGTGTGTGCAATGCCCTTACTCTCATTCTCTGTACTGCCTTCACAGTGGCCTATACGCGCAGATGTTAATTTGTGATAAGGTGAATAAGAAACAACTGGACGAATGATGAAATAAGAGAAGATAGTTAGGAGGATCGTGAGAAAACATCCAGCCACCACAGAACATCAAGCACACCACATCCCCATATGAGACAGGGCCTCCAAAGCGTAGTTGGTGCGACAACCTTAGATTAAAACATGGTTCTGCTCACAAGAACACAAAAAGTAAAACTTTGAGAAAGTTTTCGAAAGCATTTTGCTTTGCAGTGAACAGACTGATGCAAAGTTTAATTTACAAACTGTTCTAAAATGCAAGCATAATTTTTAGTATTTTGGTAATATACAATCACGATTAATAGAGCATGGTTGGCAGCTCTTAAGTCACACAAAACTAGGGAACAATTCTCTCAGCAGTACGCCGCTGCTTTCAGGGCTGGAGTGGATCTAATGAAAACAGGAACACTTAAAATTCTTTGTCACAGGGAATTTAACCCATGATACCAACAGTCATACAACTATACCACACCCCTTTTATAACCAACAGCAGAGTAAATAAGTTAAACATACACTGTGATGAAAGTGCTGGTCAGAGAACGATGGTGCAATGAGGTTGAGAATGAAAAGGTTACTTAAGCGGTTACTGAACATCTAGCGCAGCGTCAAACTTTCAACTCTGACTCCGACTTCTCGGTTTTTCCAGTATCAGACTCCGAATACGGCTTCAATTCCAAACTAAAATTTAGGGTAGCAAAATTATTGAATAAAACACCATATCATCACTGGATGAATTAAAAAAAAAACTTCATTTTACAGAATAATACACACGTGAAATTTACATTAAATTTTTACAAATACAATTCCAATGGAAGTACATATGCAACAAAGTATGTAATACAAAAATTAGTTGTTTAATGAATGTTGTTGGAGAGAGAGTCACTATGTTTTAATTGCTCACACTCCGACTCCCACTTCACGACTTCATGACTCCGTATCCACGGCTCTGTACAACATCAACAACGAACGCAAGCCAAGCAACACAAAACACAGAGGAACTACTTGCTATGTCCAGGGGTATCCAAAACTCATCAGACAACTCACTGCGGCATTTCATTATCGACACGGTGACAGTACATAGCCACGTTCAACGTACACACACCAAAACCACATGTTTGTATGTAGCTGGGTTCGCACTGTCGTGCTGAGCTCACTGCCATCACAACCTTCAATTCATCATCAAAGATTTGAGCTCACTTACTAGTGCCCATCATATCTATATTTCACTAACTGTTTTTTTTTGTCTTCCAGTTTTAGAAACTTTTAAGTTGCTCAGAATTAATATATTTCAATACATAGCTATGTTTACGGGACATTAATTGATCAAAATTGATTGTATTTACTCATGTATCACATATACATTTTTTCTTAGAATTGAATTTTAAAAGTAGGTGTACAATTTTGCATTGAAATTAAGGTTTAGGAGAAAAAAAAATTGAAAATAGTTAGGCTTATCATAACATAGACTGCCTTCACCTCCCGCCGATGAGCGCATGGCTACAGCAGAGACGGTGGTGTCAGCCACATAATGTTTATAGAAACAAGGCAGATATTTATTACAAGAGGCTGAGTGGGAAGGTAGCTTTCAGGCTGGTCTGCAAGCATGCGGCTGGTCTGAAAGCGCATGCGGCTGGTCTGAAAGCATGCGTGGCTGGTCTGACAATGCATGCAGCTGGTCTGCAAGCGCACGCGGCTGGTCTGCAAGCATGAGTGGCTGGTCTGACAATGCATGCAGCTGGTCTGCAAGTGCACGCGGCTGGTCTGCAAGCATGCGGCTGGCACGTTGGGCAACCAGTTCACATTTACATTTTTTGATAAAGTTGTTCCTGTTTTCCATAGACAAGTAACTTTTTAAACAGTGATTACATCAGAAAAAATAATGACATGTTCACCATATTTATGCATATTTATGCTGAAGATGTGATGTGCCGTAAGAAAAGTGTGGCATTCCATGTATAAATATCTAATCTACTTGTGTTGTGCTGTATCTGTAGAGTAACAGTTGCTGCTCCTGTTGTGGATTGCCTGGCAGGCAGTCGCGCATACTGCTGGTTGGCAAAAAACCCTATTTAAGAGAAACCAATTTTTTTAAAAATTAAGGGCATTTACTTCGAGTAAATATAGCATAGATTATTCTGCATTTTGTTTCGTAACATATATATACCTTCTGTAACACGGCTGTATACTGAAACACAATTTTTTAAAACTGAATATGTAAAAATAAATTTTCCCAGCGAGGATATTCAAAATGAGCTGTGTGCCTATTACATGGGGTGGGGGTGGGTGGTACACTGGTAAATATGATATATGCTTTCAACAGTCATTTGAAAAGTAATTTTTATAATACATCAAAATACGATATTTTTTCGTGGAAAAGTAGTTATGTCAGAGACCTGCTCCTTTGACAGAACTGTCAAGCTGTTGCCAAAGCAAGGAAGGTGGGGCACTCTGTGAGCTACACATAACAATCGAGCATCACGAGCATGTGGGTGACGGGTTACGATCGTGACTTTGGCTCGTCGACAGCAGGGTTGTTAGAGACGAGCCTTGTGGCTCGGAGAGTCAGGAACAGGCAAGGAAGTGGCCGCAGTCTGTACTGAGGTACCAACACAGTGTTTTCCAGGAGTGATTCCACAAAACAGTGCCACCTTGCTCAGTAACATAGATAATGACCCAAGGAACTAAGTATGTTCTCATATTACAACAGAAAAATTACCACTTATAGTGTACTCATCGTTCCTTCACACTTTTTGAATCAAACCTTTGAAAAATCACTCCATGTATGACGTGCTAGGTGGCTTCCTAAATACGTCATGTATCACAAGTGTTTTAGACTTGTGTCATTATAAAAATAAATTGTCTTTTGTTTAAATTAAACTTTTACTTATATTTAAAATATGGATTATAATATTTTATTTATAATTAATACAAATAAAAACAGGGAGACAATAGGTGTGTTGGTAATGCCTAGTAAGAAATAGATCTTATGCAAAATATTATTACACTGAGTGCACATGAATGTGGAGCGTTGTCTTCTTGCTGTAATTTTCTAGACTCGGTTAAGTTTGGCATGAGGTAGAGGAATATCGTGGAAGTAGAACTTTGTCAGGGATTCAGAAAAGTTGGAAGTAACCGAATTGATTATAACTTAAATCTTACATAATGACACCAATATTTTTACATACTACAAAAAATGTAATTAAACCTAAAAGCAAAATAAAATACACAATTTTTCATTTAACTGAAACCTATAATCAAACACAATAACTAAAGTATTCTACACGTTGGAGTATTATTACTACCTAAGAAAAATTTATGGTATGAAACAATTTAACACCATTACATTATCCAAGAATCAAAATACTTATCCAAACTATAATTCTATAACAAAACAAAAGTAAAAATCTATATAGCAATATCATTAAAAGCAGTGATAAGCTTAACACTAATTGAATTTTCTAAAACAATCATACAATTATGTGCTACAGATTGTGATATGGGCTAGGTCCATAAGCAATACGGTTGGTAGGAGATCAATGTTTCCCCGCCCTTCACAACTCAGTGCCACGAGGGCTCTGCGAGCACGGCCGGCTCCAGGAAGTCGATACGAGTCGTGTAGAAACTGACCCAGGGAAGTGACTGCACCAGGGTGGCGTCGGCACTTGTGCGTTATGCGACAGCTGATCAGCCAGCTATGGTTATTGTGATCACTATCTGATTGGCAAGGGACTGATTCTGCCAACACCCTGGATCTACATTAGCTAACAGACTGTTCGGTTCATCGGGAGACACATCGGCAGTCTCCGCAGTTCACCTGGAAGCATCATCTAGTCATCACTTTGGTTCAGTTAAAGATGGTAGCTCTTCTTGGTACACCCGGAGAGAAGGTACAGTATGATGGGGTGACAGCCAATCATGGGCACACGGGACTCCCAGTGCTTAAGGGCAGGATGGTAGGCATTCCCCGGATTTCAGGGTGAGGGCAAGTATACCAAGGGTACTATGGGCATGGTGGCTAGGCAATTCACCGGAATAAATGAACTGGTTTCGCTACATTAACTGTAATAGTTGCTGCAGACTCAACAGGGATTGTGGCAGGTCCGTCTCTGGTCCGAAGCCAAGGAGGAGAGTTTCGGCTGGAGATGAGCCTGCGTAGAGTAGCAGAGGCAATGCATACACGTAAGGTAGCTGCTACTGGACTGACAGGCGTTCTACCCTTTGTCGGCACTGAGGGGTTAGGCCATTTCACAACTCCCACCATAGCCTGGGAGGATTCCCTAATCCTAGTGGACTGCCTGAAGGAGTCCTACCCAACTGAACACATCACAACAGCCGGCCTCCCAGTAACCCAAACAATTAAAGGGAACAGGTAGAGAAACCTATAATACAACAAGATTTAAATGTACACTTCAACTATGTTGTGACAACCACAATCACACCGGCAGCTATGTTCAATTGTAATATAGTAAGTCTACATATAACATTTCTCCAAAATTGTAGAATTTTGTTTATTTGTTTATTTGCATCCATCACCATACTCGCCACCATACAGTGTAATATACACAATGGTGGTGGACAAGTCAAGAAGATTACAAATACACTCATATTTGATTTTCCATACAACAATATATAAAATGCCTAATGACAATTTTCTCCAAACAAACATATTTACATAACACCAATGTTCAGTCTCTTTCTATGTAGAGACCTGGGAGTGAAACAATTTACATCAAGTTTAAAATACCTATTGTCAAGATAATACAAATAAAACAATTCACCAAACACAATGTTTACAATTAACATGCTGAAAAGGAATACAATTATAAGAAAAGTTAAGGTACAATCGTAACCCATGCTATATGCTAATTTAATTATAAAAGTATGGTACCAGGTATATAATCCATTTATTTTTAAACCTAATAAGAAACACTTTCGTTTGTAATAAACAAAAAATTTATATATAAATAAAATGCAAAACAGAAGTAATAATATACTCACTATAGTACACTAGGAGTGTTATTACATTAATAAAGGCTTCCGCAATGATGCAATTCAACTTGTATGTCACATTCAACATAATCAAGAGAACTACCCTACCAAAATCAAGAAAATGTAGCTACTAATCCTAACATATTATAATCTGTTGACTTTACAGGGTAATGGACATACAGATGTTTCACTTGCTTAGGTAAATTCAAGGAATTCTATTAGATTATAAGTGGTATAGTTATCTTCATTCTGGCACATGCATCATGCATCAGGAGCCAGGAGCCGTCCGCCATCTTAGATGATGTCACCACCTGCTCTGTCATTCCGGTCGACTGGCTACCATCTTTTCCGACAAAATTGTCTGTTTTACCCGAAAACCACTTCTGAAATCAATTATTTTACCAAAAAATCACTTTTCACCAAAAAAATTCCAAAAAAAATGGAAAAATGAGGAAAGCGGATCCGAAGCTTCTCGAACCAAGAGCCAAAAAGTTCTCAGGTAAGAAAGAGTATTCAAGGCTCTTAGTGGAATGAGCCACTTAATAACTTAATACTCAGATCAGTAAAACAGGACTTGAGGCTCCGAGCCAGGTCCAGCTGAGAGGAGAGTATCAGCGGACATGGGCCCTTCCACCTCCACCATCCTGCCCCTACCACATCCACAACCCCCTTCCTCCACTCCTCTTCCCCCTCACCACAACCCCTCTCTTCATCCTCCCCTAGCAATTGTTATAAAAAACCTCAAAAAACTGAGTAACATATAACATTAGACCCCCTTCCCTTGCTCGACCCTCCACCACCTTCACCTNAAGAAAGTAATAGAAGTTGAAGAACATATTATATCACTGACTCCGACACACATGTTGGATGCTGGTGGCTTTGATCTTGATGCCAATGATCTTAAAAAAACAAACAAAAAATGAATAAATTAAAAAAAAAAATCGCTGAACATATTACGTGACTGACTCAGACACCCATGTTGAATGATAGTGAATGTAACCTTTTTACCCCATTATCCTTCAACTCAAAAAATCAAGAAAATTTTGTGAAAAAATTTTAATAATATAAAAAATTGTTGAGGAAAAAATTACAAACCTATTACAACAAACCAAGTTAGATGTGTGTAACACTGAGGGTTTGATTCTCGTAAAGATGGCAGAGCATAGCCACTCTCTAGTACGACAATCAGCAGCCGACTGAACACCCACCCCCACCTCTATATTTCATTGGCTATGTAGCCAATCAATCTTCCAACCCACAAAGCGAATTATTAACGCCACATAACAAACATACCTCCCACTCCCACCCATGATCTAGGTCATCACACGTCTCATCGCTCAACTTCCCTTGCCATTTACTTACCATAGCTCAGCTGCCATCAACATTCACCCAAACCACCACCTAACTCTAGCCCCCCTCCCCCCAAACCAATAACTCACCATAGCTCATCTCCCTCCCCATGCACCCACTCTACCACACCTCATAGGTCTCTCATTCCATCATTGGCATTAACTGTCTCATCATAATCACCTGACAAATCAATACCCATCGATGCAGCAAGAGGCATTAACTGCAACACTTGCTGGCTCTCAAAAGACAAATCCTTGCAGTTCTTGATGTGGTTCGTCAATGTATCACCTTGCATAAACTGTGTGCGGCTATTTTCATAATGCTAGATAGCGCGAAAAGGACTCTTTGAACAGGCGGTTCTCTTTATGTCGCCGAGCATGGCAGCTTCAGTGAGATTTAAGCATTTTTATGCCTCCGTTTTTATCTAGTTCCTTGATCACATTACCATGAAGTTGTATCTTCAACAGTTTATTCCAGATAAGTTCTTTGCTCAGCTTGAACACATGGTCTTACTTAAAGAAGACAGCTGACTACTGCCAGACTGACCCCTAAAAGACCCCCCATACTCTGAAAATGACCCCTTCTGCTCTGCAAATGACCCCTCCTGCTCCACAACTAATGCCTAACACAATCCAGGCTTCGCATTCATGTAGTGGTTTGCTGGTTTTTTATGCTGTAATTCTCTGTAGTGAGGTAGAACAAAATCAGTAAGTGCCTATTTGCCAAGTGGATTGAGGCCTCTTGTTCTCAGCTCTAGATGATTTACCGAAGCCAGAGTCCAACCCGAATCCTTGGAAACCATTTCTTCTTCCTCTTGGCACAACTTGTGTATATTATTGCCAACAGTGGTTTCTATTGCGTCTACATTGCACACACAGCTACGTTACAGGTATTATAATTTGCATGAATGTTTTTATATAGTGTCCCATTTTTCAATTACATTAGACTTCCAAAAGTATTTTATGAAGATAATTCCTCTTTTGTCTGTTTTTATTTTATAGGGTGTGCCTAGCCATACAATATTCTGTTCGTAATTTTCTATAAAATTATTTACTTCATCACATAATGACAAACTACTAACATTTATATTTTATTTGATTCTCAAAGTTAGCAATTAATACGTAGAGTTAATTAATATAGTTATTATTTGCTGCAATCACATGTATTGCATATCGTCTGTGAACTGTGTGCGCATATATTCAATTATTTTTAATTGTTAAATATTATTTAAAATTATTGTGAACATAATACATTGTGCATAAAACTGCAAAGCTGGATCACATTTAAAAAAAATTAGCTTCGAATACAATAAAAGTTAATGTTTATACAAACCGTATAACCACTTCCAACACAAGCAATAAAATTCAGGAAACTGGAAATTCTGCACTTTATAGCTTACCCCGAGGTCGGAAAGGAAAATGCCCTCGTGGTACACTCCCAGTTACTGTGTCGCATTTAGGACCCACAGTTAAAGTGCGAGTCATGATACTGTATCGCATTCAGGACTCACAGTTAAAGTTCAACACATCCCAGAAGCTCATACTGCCTAGAATCACCTTATCAGGTCAGTAGAGCAAAGAGCAGGCCCCAAGTTCGGGTCGGCATCCCGAAACGAGCCCAAAAGTTCCGCGCTCGTGCACAAAAAGAAGCATTTTGTGTGACCTCCTGGGTAAAGACTACATACAGACTTAGCGAATGTGGGTAAACTGTGGATTCGACCTTCACAGCCGAAGTGTGTGTCCCCCTAGCACTGCTTCCCATTTCGTTAATAACCCTCGTCATTTCGCTAAAGTCTTCCATCCTTACGTCTTCTCCAGCAGTCGGCACATCAACTTAATGACTGGTCCAGCGTAGCTCTAGTACGTCTGGCACCACAGAAGATGGCTAAGCTTCCAGATCGTCGTACTACTTGGGTTAGACGGTAATCATTCAATCCCGTTCTCGTATTGACATTTGCATGAGGGAAGTGCGTGAAGGTTTTCTCAATATAGAACACATTAATTACACATAGCTATAAGGTAGACATTAGGCATGCAGAAATAGTGCACGTAGAAAATGCATTTATTAAGCACACAGAAGTGCTCAGGGGGTAAGAGGTAATGTTACCACAGCGCTGCGACGACCTTGCTTCATACTTCCATGTGGCAACTTTTTTAAACAAGCTTCATCTGAGCCTTTAAATATTATAACGCCCAATACACAAAATTAACACTTGCTAAGTTAAGTAATTAAACATCTTAGCATTGCACGTTATATGAAACACAAAACAATGTACTAGAATGTGATATTAAATCACTATATTTTAATCACATGAATTTAACATCGCGCATTATAAATTCTTGTGTGTTAACTTGAAAGTAATCTTAATATTTTATTTAGCTTGGCGATGCATGCTAATGCATTACGAATTATTATCTATTACATCTGTTACACTCCATTTTGATTTATTTTGTCTCTGTCACGTTAATATTATTTTAAGCAGTGTGATATTGTTTCATGCATCGTGTAGTTTTGATACAAAAATTTTTATTTTGCGCACATTGACAATTTGAGTTTTTATTTTAATTCACTAGTTTAGAATTCATTATAAGAATTATTTATAATTATTCAAGAATGAATGCAAGAAGTGCTAGTCTTTTTATTTATATTTGAGTTTAAGTATATATATATACATATATCTATCAGACAATTACTTAAATTGCTTAATGTGTACTTTAAAGAGGAATTTGATTATTCCATTCATTTAAATATCTCTACTTTGCAAGTTTTAAGATTTATGATTAATTTTTGTTTTAACTTTTTAAATGATAATGGTAACTGATTTAAATTTTTAGCCATGGCTTGAGATTTTATTTATAGTGATAAAATAAAATAAGCTTTGCGCAAATATTTAGTTGGAGGATGTGGTAATTTATTTATCGCTGGTCACAAGAGGATGGAAACGTGAGGTGCCACCATCCACGGTTACATTTTATGTTTAACTAAGTGCATCAATCATTCCATATGGAAATAGCATACTTCCAACGCACACAGAGGATTAAACATGTTACGTTACTTTAACATGCTTGAAACCGTAATATTTTATATATCCTTTAATGCTTCACTTCTTTAGTGGGTTATATTATTTATCAAATTTAAGTAATTTGAATTACGGTTAAGGTTTGTTCGCAAAATTTAAATGCGGCTTCATTTATTTATTGTTAGAAAATATTCGAAACGCGGGTGGGCGAGTTAATTTTATTTGAGTTGTGGGCGGGTTAATTTTATTTGAGTTGGGGGAGGAGGTTAATTATTATTTCACTTGGCTACGAGAGGTTGGAACAGACCACGCCTACACCAGTGTTACAATTCTAGGTGAGGTTTATTATTGTACATTTAAACATTTAGGGGATTCATAGTACTCGGAGATACAGTGAATGAAGTATGTTTGCAATTTGTTGTATTTACATAATATTAGTTACAACTCGTTGCATGAAATATAAGTAAAATCGGAGGAGCTCAGAGATAATAGTATAAGTTAAATATGACTTAATAGCCACGGAACATTGTGTAGTTTGGATGCTATTTAAATAGAATATCTTCACCTGAGTCAAGGTTGATGACTGTAGACGTATTATGGCGGTCGGCACACTCCATCTCCTGGCGTCTTCATCTCGGCGGCCAAGGACAAAAGACTGTGCCCACCACGCTTCCAGCCTTAATATTGGGCACGTGTTGACTTACAAACTCCAGGGCCTTCCGCCTCAGAGGGGGTTCCTTGTGTTGTGGTTCAGGCACTGGGCTCTTGTCCCAATTACCGGTGTTATGTGTATGAGAATGTGATTGCCTGATTGCAATCTCATAACAGTGCGTTGAAGCATTACGACAGTGGCCACACACAGTTTATGCAAGGTGATACATTGACGAACCACATCAAGAACTGCAAGGATTTGTCTTTTGAAAGCCAGCAAGTGTTGCAGTCAATACCTCTTGCTGTATCGGTGGGTATTGATTTGCCAGGCGATTATGATGAGACAATTAAAGCCAATGATGGAATGAGAGACCTATGAGGTGTGGTAGAGTGGGTGCATGGGGAGGGAGATGAGCTATGGTGAGTTATTGGTTTGGGGGGAGGGGGGCTAGAGTTAGGTGGTGGTTTGGGTGAATGTTGATGGCAGCTGAGCTATGGTAAGTAAATGGCAAGGGAAGTTGAGCGATGAGACGTGTGATGACCTAGATCATGGGTGGGAGTGGGAGGTATGTTTGTTATGTGGCGTTAATAATTCGCTTTGTGGGTTGGAAGATTGATTGGCTACATAGCCAATGAAATATAGAGGTGGGGGTGGGTGTTCAGTCGGCTGCTGATTGTCGTACTAGAGAGTGGCTATGCTCTGCCATCTTTACGAGAATCAAACCCTCAGTGTTACACACATCTAACTTGGTTTGTTGTAATAGGTTTGTAATTTTTTCCTCAACAATTTTTTATATTATTAAAATTTTTTCACAAAATTTTCTTGATTTTTTGAGTTGAAGGATAATGGGGTAAAAAGGTTACATTCACTATCATTCAACATGGGTGTCTGAGTCAGTCACGTAATATGTTCAGCGATTTTTTTTTTTAATTTATTCATTTTTTGTTTGTTTTTTTAAGATCATTGGCATCAAGATCAAAGCCACCAGCATCCAACATGTGTGTCGGAGTCAGTGATATAATATGTTCTTCAACTTCTATTACTTTCTTTTGATTATTATAATTTTTTTCTCAATTTTTATTTTTCAAGGCCATCGAGGTCAAGGTCAACAACAAACTTGGTCGTCAAGGGTCATCAATGTAAGATCTTCCTTAATTTTGTGGAATTAATTTTATGTGTTTTTTTTCTCTTCAATTTTTTTATGATTGGAAGGTAGGTAGGAAGGAAGGGTAAGGGTTTATGGTTAGGATGAGGGGGGTAACATTATATGTTCCTCAATTTTTTGATTTTTTTCCTCTTAATTTTATAATAATTTCCAGAA
>NQII01000341.1:75930-146523 GCA_002778355.1 Clitarchus hookeri
GGGGGGGTGAGGGTTTAGGTGAAGGTGGTGGAGGGTCGAGCAAGGGAAGGGGGTCTAATGTTATATGTTACTCAATTTTTTGAGGTTTCTTATAACAATTGCTAGGGGAGGAAGAAGAGAGGAGTTGAGATGAGGGGGAAGAGGAGCCGAGGAAGGGGGGTGTGGATGAGGTAGGTGCAGGATGATGGTTGGGGAAGGGGCCATGTACGCTGATACTCTCCTCTCAGCTGGACCTGGTTTGGAGCCTCGAGTCCTCTTTTACTGATCTGAGTATCAAGTGACTCATTCTGCTAAGAGCCTCGAATANGACCTGGTTTGGAGCCTCGAGTCCTCTTTTACTGATCTGAGTATCAAGTGACTCATTCTGCTAAGAGCCTCGAATCCTCTCCTTACCTGAGAACTTTTTGGCTCTTGGCTCGAGAAGCTTCGGATCCGCTTTCCTCATTTTCCCATTTTTTTNCTCCTTACCTGAGAACTTTTTGGCTCTTGGCTCGAGAAGCTTCGGATCCGCTTTCCTCATTTTCCCATTTTTTTGGAAATTTGTTTGTGGAAAGTGATTTTTAGGTAAAATAATTGATTTCAGAAGTGGTTTTCTTTGGGTAAAACGGACAANAAATTTGTTTGTGGAAAGTGATTTTTAGGTAAAATAATTGATTTCAGAAGTGGTTTTCTTTGGGTAAAACGGACAATTTATTCGGATAAGATGGTAACCAGTCGACCGGAATGACAGAGCAGGTCGTAACATCATCAAAGATGGCGGACGGCTCCTGGCTCCTGATGAATGATGCATGTGCCAGAACGAAGATAACTATACTACCATTATAAAATGGATGTGCTAAGTTGCTTTTAATGTATTTTTATACATGTTATTATTGTCACATAAAGCNATACTACCATTATAAAATGGATGTGCTAAGTTGCTTTTAATGTATTTTTATACATGTTATTATTGTCACATAAAGTCCTTTATTAAGGAAGAATGTCATCTACCTATATGGTGGATGCCTTTTTTTTGCAATTTGTAGTAGTGTGCTGAATATGTATGAGGCTACTTATCTTCACGTATAATGCTTATTCACATCTNTTTTTTTGCAATTTGTAGTAGTGTGCTGAATATGTATGAGGCTACTTATCTTCACGTATAATGCTTATTCACATCTTTATTTTTTGTATTCAATCCTTTATTTTTATGAACAAATACTAGTATTCTGTAGCTATATTCACCCATAGATATTTGAATTCCCAGGGCTATAAATTTTTTGTGACAGTTGGATCTTTCCTACTGTCTCCTATAATAATACGAATGGCTTATTTTTATAATTTTCGTTAACATTCTTAATTACACAGAAAATGTTCCAAGACAAAAGAAGCTCATATTTTTTAATTATTTCTTGATTCACGTCAATTCCATGATTTCTTGATGACGTAAGATTTTAATAGGAGAAATTTCACAACTCCTACCGTGGTTTACCTCTTTCTCTTACCTTCCATCAGTACTGACATAATATATGAACAATAAACATACTATTATTAACACAGTAAAATATTTATTTTCAGTTTTATAATACAAAGTTTGTAACAAAATTATAAGTTGATCGTTTAAATGCTATGTCTGTTCTAGGGGTATAGTAAACAGCTAAACAACTATTATAAGATTTTTATAATTTTCCTCTTGAAAAATTAAAATCAGTAACAAATTGAAGTAGATGGTGAGTGGGACTGGGCATTAGGGGTGTAAGACAGAAATAAGTGCTAAACAAGATAATTTGAATTTAAATGATTTTGGCAGCCAGTATCAAAAATCCAATGAAGGGCAATCGCAGGCAGCAATATTTGCCAACTTCTGGACAAATATTTTGTGAGAGTGATGCGTTCCTGGCTAGCTGTTTCTTACACTGTTATTTTGTGCACTTTTTTATGGCTTAAGGCATTGTGCTAAAAGAATGGATAACTCGGGTAAAACATTTGCTTGCTAAGTCTGCAAAACTATCTACAATTGCCACATCTTAGAAATCCACCACTGACTTCCAACAGATCTGTAAATTCCAGTTAACAAGTTTCGCATTTACCATTTCCCACATACTGTGGTATATAAATGCTACGGAGGATAGTCATATTTCACAATTTTACGGAAGCCAGTAAAGGAAAATGAAGTAAAGGTAATTCTGCATGATTCTTTTTACTACGAGAGCAAATATTTTATCAGAGTGATGCGTTTGTGCATAGCTATTTCTGACACCATAAAGTGTTATATGTTATTGTGGTGCAATATATTATGCTAAATAAATGCACCAATATTGCAAAACAGTTGCTCAGAAAGTTGACAAAACCCTTATCTAGACTTTGCCTTTTTCAATTTTTGTGTATTGCCTTCCAAAAATCCGCAGAATTCAACTGAAGTATTTGGAGTAAATTCATGTCCAACGTAATCATAAGACAGAGGTTCTCAAAGTGTGGTTCGTGTCTGGGACCCAGGGGTTACATGAAACACTGATAATTAGGGTTGTTACCAATATTCATAATGCAGTTAATTCTTTTCTGTTTCGAAAGGTTATGAAATAAAGTAGGTTTTATTAATTTATTTTTAACTTATAATGAGCTGTTAAAATTATAATTTGCATATTTTAATAAGCATATGGTACAAGAGAACAAGACAAGCCAACATATGATAAAGGCACAGAGCATCGCAGTGTTGATGTCTGCCCCCCCTCCTCCCGTGGTGTGTGCCTCAGAGGAACAAGTTCACGTCGATATGCTGCCGCTGGATGTGCCTCTTGACGTTTGGCTTCTGCGTGAACCTCTGCGGGCAGAACGGGCACCGGAACTGCGGCCCCTTGCCGCACTCATGCCGCACGTGCTTCTGCAAGCTGGCCTTGTAGCCGTACGCCTTGGGGCAGTTGGGGCACTGGAACAGGCCGGGAGGTCCTTCCGCCACCTCCTCCTGGGGTCCCTGCGGGAACTGCGGCACTTCCCGACGAACCGGTCGCCTGTCAACATTCCTCCAGACCGAGACCCCAACGTGGTCTGGAACCAACACCATGATACAAAATCAATAACCACCAAATCGTAGAAAGACTGCTTATAAAAGAAATTGTCAAGTTCCTTAGAAGCCACATTCTCTGCAACGCTGTCAATGTGCAGAGTGTCTGCAACAGAAGATGTGTACTTTACTACATCTGTAAAGAGGATACTGTGGCTGTCTCCATAATGTAAATGTTTCCGATATCCATCTCAGTTATCAATTACATTTCTGGCTTCGCAGAACTAGGTGATTCAGTCTTTTAGATCCTTTTGTTGTTAAAAATAAGTATTTACAAATATACTCAACAAGCTTTTTAGGAATTAAATCTAAAAAAGAAGGAAATACAACATTAGCAGATGTAACTTTAGATTGCTGATACAACTTAGTTGTTGAATGGTNAGCTTTTTAGGAATTAAATCTAAAAAAGAAGGAAATACAACATTAGCAGATGTAACTTTAGATTGCTGATACAACTGTTGTTGAATGATAATTCAGACACTACAAATGCATAAAAAGAAACAATTATATCTGTGGGACTCCTGCAGTGTTAGGAAAAGCTCTTGCTGTAACAGACTTTGGAAAGGCGCTACACTGTTTCACCCTGATGCTGGCAAGTTTTCTTTTCAGGATTTGGACCACACAGAGAGAGATGCCTATAATGTGCATAGTACTTACAATTACATATCATTATAAGACATTTATGACAACAGAAAATATACCTCACAGAAGCCATAATGTGTTTGCGTGGTGAACCCAGACAAGACTGGTGAACATACACGCTTTAAGAGACAAACTCAGCATGCAAATTACTTTCGCACAAACATAACACCTTGCACCAGTTGAATAGATTTATTCACAAAACTCTCATATTCCAAAAAAAAAACAAAACATGTCCATAACTTATACCACTATGTTTACCAGCACAGTGATGTCTTGAGAACAGTAATCTGAAAACTCTCTTGCCCTCTGTTCTGCTCTCTATTCACAGGTTCAGGAATTAATTGTAAGCGGGTATGGACAATTAGTTGGCTCGCTCAGGAAAGAGTTGAGGTTTGGGTTGAACTTCACCTTGTTATGCACAACAATACAATTGATTGCATACATAGCAAGTGACCGTGCTTTTCATACTTTGACATGGTGCTTTCATCCTTGAGGTCCTCCCACATCTCGACCAACCAATCAGCGAGGGTTGGTCGACACACAGAGAGGCTAAGAATGGTGGGGCACTACAACTACGATGAGCTCCAATCACGCGAGTTCATTAAAATGAGTCGTGCAGTGGTTGTGCGCAAACGACTGCTGGCCTGGCCTCCTTGTTACTCGAGCGCAATGCCGTAGCCACGCAGCCACCGAGTACACTGCCTAGTGTGTAGCAGAGGATGTATAACGCGATTTGATCAGGAAGGAAACATCCCTAACTAGATCACCTGCAGCATTGTGGAACACATCTGCACATAAACCGGACGTTAACCCATCCTAGCACTCGGGAGATGTGGGAAAACCTTGCATCCCTCTGTTACAGTCAAAATCTATGGACTGTTTGACAGCACAGCAACTTCATATTGTGATAATCCAGGTTCAATCATCAGCTAATAAAAGATAGAATTTTTCACTTTTCAAAAACATTGTGGATACTGCTAATGGTGAAATCTGTTTTCTGGGTTTTCTTGGCATACTCCAGTGCATTCCCAACTCTGAAGGGAGGGACAATGCGTCCCTCGCAGCCAGTTACAGCCTCACAGCCTACCGTACTCTCAAACAATGCACTGCCTTCAAGGTCGGAATGTGCGGATGTCACTCGACTCTTAACTACTAAAGTCTATGAATCGCTCCTACACAGGGGCTAGAGTTCAGGACGTCACACAAAGCTCAGAGCTTCAGTCATATAGTTGTAATTTAAAAACTGTTGAATTATTTGTCTGCTTGCACACAGCATTTAGAAAATGTTTCATGTCCGAGTGCTAGTTTCCAGTTTCTCTTTCCATCTCTAACGTGTATCTGTCCAAGTGAAAAAAGGCTAATTTGAGTGATTCACAATAATTTCTAAGTGTAAAACTTTTGGTACAAGATACTTAAGAGGACTGCCTGCAATGATTTTCTCTTCTTTTGGCCGAGAAGCGCAGAAGCTATAAAGGTTACAATGGCACGTGCTACAAGAGTGCCATCACCACTATGCGCAGACCTCTGAACTGGCGTGCAGTGTTCTCGAAGTGCTGCGTGTACCTATGGAACTTTCAGCGGTGACCCATCACTTTATTGATGAAAAGTCTGTAGCAGAGTTCAATACAGGCTTTTATCGTAGTTTGACTCACGTCCGGGTAGTATGCTTTAAGATACGGCAGTCTGAAAAAGCAGTTTTAACTATATTGGAGGGCTCCAAAATAGTATTTACAAAATGTGTGGGAAATTTTAAGTGCCATTCCGTCCTCGTCTGGGGTATGTCTTTCCATAAATAAACATACTAGGGGGCATGTTAAATAGTTTTGCCAAACACTCTGCAATACAGTNTGCCATTCCGTCCTCGTCTGGGGTATGTCTTTCCATAAATAAACATACTAGGGGGCATGTTAAATAGTTTTGCCAAGCACCAGGCAGGTAGCATTCCTAGCATAGCATAGGGACATGCAGCATACCTTTGTCTTTATCATTACACCATACAATGGCAGAGTCACCACTGAAAGTCCTGTAGAGGCAAGCTGATGAGAGAGAGAGACTGCATGCTAGTTTAGTGCCTAGCTCATAAAGGTGACCAGACATTCTCTGCGTACACCAAGATAGCACTTAGTGCTCCCATGCTTCTTGGCCTCAGACAGGGTAAGTATCTCCAGCATGTCAACGCCCTTAAAGAGCCCTTGGAAGAGCTTGATCTGGCGACGGTTTCACAACGGTGCAGGATAGAAGTGTCGCACGTCCGTCCAGAACAACGATGATAAGTGAATAACCAAATTCACAAAACTGAGACTAAAATCTGCCTGAAGTTGAAGATTGCCTGCAATTTAGATAACAATGATACAATAACAGTGATGAATTTCTTAAGTAACAATACACGTTTGCACATTTTTTAAATGAATATGATCCAAATGAGAATAGAGTGATTAAAATGGCTTGAAGCAAAATGAGGCACAATTTCTCCACTTCAGTTAAATAATAATGTTTATTTTCTTTCGAGCATTGTGAAGAAAACAAATCAAAAACTGAATTCGAGGGCAGACCATGCTTTCATTAAAGTAACACGGTCACTGAAATTCATTGTTGTCTTAATAATCAGTTATAAAATCATTTTAACTTTTTTGTTTTCAGTTTTATTTTGTTTTATATTCTATAATACATGTTAAAAAGAAAGAATTTTGTTTGTTGACCAATGTGTCCTTCCTCTATAAAGATCCAATGTTAACTATATTAAAACAATTAGGTAATTATTGAGAATAGGGGGTTTTATGAAAATAAAAGAAAAAATCACAGAAAGTCGTATATTTCCACTCTAGTAATTACACAGAACACGATTTTACTAGGGGCATTAACATATTACCAATACAAACCACAGATACAATAGTGGGGAGGACTATGAAGAACAGGTAAATTGTGGGGTAAAATCACTAAAAATACACCAACAAAAAATACAAAAACATTTCAATTTAACATTTGTCCACCCAATTTCGTAATATGTGCCACCTAACCTAACTTTACCTAATCCCACGATGAGTGAATCACTATTTTACATTATTAATTTAACCTAGGATTGTAGGGTTTTAATCTAACCTAGAATTGGGTTTTAATCTAACCTAGGATTGTAGGGTGTTAATATAATCTAGGATTGTAGGGTTTTAATCTAACCTATGATTTTATTCTAATCTAGGATTTTTGAGTTTTAATGTAATAGTAAAACATACCGGACATATATGAATGAACTCACCTAGGTTCGCTGTGGGTACAATTCCACTGTCCTCTGCCAATTGAACTACCATCGTGCATGACGTGCACCTTACCTCACTCGACAAAACACCTTGATCTACTAAAACGTCCAAGTAACACCCGCCACATAGACGACTAACACACAGAAGCACTCGTACTTGCGCCCTCCATTCTTAAATCACAAGTCTTCGCACGGTCGGATTCGGGCGACACAACTGACGAACCGCACTGTATTGCATCTAAGCAGCAACTGAACGTAGTTCACTACTGCGCAGACAGCATTACACTGCTATTCAACATGGCGTCCGACGTAAACAAAGCGGCCGAACTCCTAGTATTTTAACTATTTTATTTAGTATGTTCTACTTATTTTACCATTACTCCCTCCTCAATATTAAAAAGGTAAACTGTGCAGAACACATTTATGTTAATTTTGTGGGTTTACTATCTTTCCTTCAGAAAAGATACTATATCAAGATTTACCAACAATTATTAAACAGAAAATTTTTAGATGAACAAAATATAAGTAAAGGTAATAACCAAAAGTGGCTGTGATCCCTCAACACAAAAGCTGATGATATCTGTATCAAACACCATAATAGTACGCACCTCAATAAAAGTTTAGCACCACCGGGCTGCCCGAGGTACTCGGCTGCTCACGGCCCAAGAGGAAGTATAGGATGACAATACACTCTGTCTGTACCGAATACCACTCCTGTCATTCCAATGCCTTGTGATGCACCTCCTGTCACCGTCAATATCCTCCATGCGTATCCAAAGCGCAGGTGGTGCAAAACGTTTTTTTGACGTGTATAAAAAACATATCTTTCAAGAAACCAACATTACCGAAGAACACAGAATTTATATATGCAAAGAAAAATCTACTTACCTTACATACTGCAGAAAATATCACAAATTTCAAACATGTTTATCAATTATAATTTTGCAAATGATAACACCTAAAACTAAATGACTTACTTTTAATTTTTTATTAAATCTCACTTTAGCATCAATTTAAACATTACATCATACTGCACCATCATAATTTATCAAAGAAGTCAGTAAAATATGAAAATACGGTCAGCAGCAATAAAAGTATCTCGTAGAAAATTGTAGAACGAAAATGTTTACATCAAAATATAACCACGCATCTTACAGCTCAAATACAACAAAATACAGTTATATAAGACACCAAAAAAAAAACAGTACTGTAAAAAAAGAATATGAAACTATCAAGCAATATTACTATGCACAGCAACACACAAACTTAACAGAAATAAAATTCTCAAGTTGCTTCAGAATTCAAACTGAGGCAGTTTGTAAGGTGTCCTTTCCGGAAAGAAACATTTAAAAGAAGCAGGAAAAAAAAATCCAAACTATCCACACACATCATATACATGTAAGTGGATATTGAATTGAAACACACTGTTAATTCTGCATTTAAACATTTCTTAAAATTCTGGTAACTTCGTCATTGTGTCATGGCCACCATGGAAAATATTGCATCGCCACCACAAGTTCTTTTTAACCCACATGAAACACAAATCTAAGAAAAATTTAATAAAAATGCAACATAACTATAAAAATGTCTAAAATGCTATAGTGCATTTTCAGGCTGTATACATCCAAACCAAAACATGGATGAACGAAAGTAGTGTGACGGTTGTCTTGGAGACACAGCGCACTCGCACAGAGCTGAGGCGTTGCAGATAACGTCGCAGGTGTGGCAGATAATGACGCCGGCATGCTCCCCCGTGCATAGCTTACGAAGGCACATCATGCCTGCTCCGCAGATGTCTCTTAAGACCGGAATTCTGGGCGAAGCTGTGCGGGCACAAGGGGCAGTGGACCCGCGGTCTGTTGCCGCACCCGTGACGCACGTGCTTCACCAGGTTGTGCTTGTAGCAGTACGCCTTGGGGCAGCTTGGGCAGCGGAACAGGTTGTAGACGAGCGACTCTGCTTCCTCTTGATTGGGTTCCTGCGAGGCCGCGGCTGCCACCACGTCAGGAGCTTGTCTCCAGGCTGAGATCCCTTCACATCCTGGGACCAACAAACCACTGAGTGGACGATCACCCCCGTGTCCACATAACAAATAATAAGGAACATAGCACTACACTACGCAGGTACCTTCAGAGACACTCTCGAGGCAGTGCCCTGCAGAAAAAATTGCTACACACATGCAAACATCCACACACACACACACACACTTCAAGATGCAAACTCATCATGTAAATTATTCATTCAAAACTTCAAAACTTAAAAAAAAAAAAAAAAAATTATGCATGAATATTTGAATGCAGACAGTGTTAACAGTTGGTATTTATGGCAAATAGCACAAACAATACTTCCCATCAATAATTTCAAGGTCATGGACCAGTCTCGATACACAAGAAATGGTTAGCAATGAGGCAAATGAGAGTTACTGACAGTGCATTTTATGTAATAAACTTACAAGCATAGTTATTAAAAATATTATTATGTTATAACGTTGTGATCTGCAGGTGTCTAACACAAGAAGAATAAAAGCAGAACTGAATAAAAAAAAAAAGAGCATGTATACCTTTTAGTTTTCCGGAGTCAGTACTGTTAACAGAGATCCAAAATGTCGAGCAATACTCTAATTTGGTTCCTATGCTATTAATTAAAGCAGATTAGGATGGACTCTTCAGGCTGGAACAGAATAGTAAATTAAGGTTGTGATTTTAGCATCACTGATCACTGAATAACACATGTCTCGCCGGAACAGTTGGTTTTTGTAAACCATGCATTGCTTATACGGTGAAATTTTGCAATTATCAAGTAGTACAGATGAATATGTAAACATTAAAAATGAACGAGCCACACATTTCATTATACCATTTTTTAAGCAAATAACCTTCTAGCATAATTTGTCACAAATTTCACCTTCTACAGTTGGTACAGAACGAGTCATATCATAGTACGCTTGCAGAATAAGTTGTTTGAATACCAGAAAAGCAACTTTACATAGCAGCAACTTTGCAAATAAACAACTTCATTGCAAAACTTAGTATAACTGTTTTAAAATATTTCACCATGTCAAGTACAAATTTTTAAACAATAAATCGGAACTGACACAGCAGAACATTAGGTAATTAATCTATTGAGACAGCAATTAATTTAGATACACGAGCGTTCCGCTAGGGGGTTCAGATCTAAATTAGGAAAAAAACAAGCACATTATCAACATTGGTTGTTCACTCAGTTTAGCTGGCACTATTTATTCAATGCCTCTTCCCATTACTTTGATGTGTGATAAAGAGAAAACTTCAGATCCGTTGTAACCTCTCCTGTCCGTTACTGTTGACGTCCACGCACACGAACGTATCACGCTCGCGCGGCAGCAGGAAGGTTGCCTCCCATCGCCAAGACTCGGTGTACAAACAAGCTTTCTGGCTTCTTATCCACCATTTCATGACTTTGCACTTTTCAGCGCTGAATTCAACACACGTTACGCATTCAATTAATAACAGTTTATTTTTGATCAAAACGTAAGCCTATTTTCACTCTGCTTGCCTCAGGATGCATGTTTTGCAAGTAAACCTTTTTTTGGCTGAAACAGATATGCACAAAATCAATTATTAAAGATATTTGTAACCATTTATTACTGATGTTTTATTACATACAAACCAGAGTAATTATTATAAATAGTCTTTCTTGACGACAGTAATTTGTTGCAAAACGTGCTTTCTGAAGCATCCAGAATGAAAATTCATTGTTATTGAAAATAAATCCTTTGTAGTATATTGATAATTGTGTGAAGTTTTCTAGGTATATATATTCGACGATGAATTGTGTGACATGTCTATGTTCGCACGTTCTATGGAGGGCGGTTATTGTTTTATGGCAGAGGACAAGTAATTATGAAGGTAGCTGGTGGACTACCTTCTTGACGACATGATGCATGTATTGCTTCTATTGCATTCTATTAAATGTTTTAAGATGATGCATATTTTATTATAATACTTCATAATTTTTTTAAAATTTAAACACATAAATTCTAGCAAAATATTTTACAGTGTAACAGTAAAAATATGCATAATTTTTTCATATACAACACCAATAGTACTTATCTGACAATTTTGACCTACTTTTCGATGGGTTGTGACTTGCATGCTGGTCTACTTGCATGCTGGTCTACTTGCATGCTGGTCTACTTGCATGCAGTTCGACTGGTGGGTGAACAGTCCACATTTTTAAGTTTCTGTTAAAGTTCCTCATGTTTTTCATACACAATTAATTTTTTAAAAGTCGATTTATATCAGAAAGAATGGTACGTTTACTGTATTTAAGCACATTTATGCTGAAGGTGTGAAATGCCATAGGTGACATTTTATGTTTAAATATCTCGTCTGATTGTATGTATTTGCATCACGCTCAGTCTGTGCCCATTGTCTTGCATCTTCCGCTTGCTTGTGTTATCAGTCGGCCCGCACCACCTGGCAGGCAATGTGCTTTGCTTGGAGCATAATAGCCTAAGTCGCAAATTTAATGCCCACCCTATTTCCAAGGTGGGTGGCAATTAAAAAAAGGGGGGGGGGGAGTGTTTATTTTAAGTAAATAAGGCACTATTAATAGGCATAATTTTTGGAGTTTCATTCTTTTTTTTTTAATGCACATTTTGATTACTGTGAGCATTCTCATTGTATGGACTTTACAGCCAAGGTCAACTATTTTTCTGGCTGCAGCCACCAGATCAACACATACAGAGTCCTTGATCTGATTGTATATGACCAGCCCTAAAGCTAGTAGAGCATCACCGTAACTTCAACATACATTCATGTGAAAGATTATCCTACTCTGAACACCACACCACATCTGCTGTACAGAAATCCATCATAAGGGTGCACTCCCCCTTCCCTTTTCCATATCACGCAATGCTACAGATCAAGACCTGCACAATCACAACCCTATTTTTGACACACAACATAAGACAAAATCTACCTACTTCTGTTGGATTTTTTATTTGTTGTTTTCTCCCATTTATTTATTGTGTACATCAACACCTGGATGATCTTGATAGGCATAAACAAAGTAATAAACTACAATTAATATATTAACATGAGATTATAACATTCAGCATATACAGTACATCTTTAAACTTAACTGATATATACTGTAGAAAAGAGCAGTGGCATTAATCATTCTGCAGACCAGCTGTCTAGGTCTGCATATGTAGTAGATATAGAAACTAAGTATGTGTTTTAGATATTATATCGCAATCTTGAAATTTTTTTGTTACAACCAAAATGATAAATGTATTTGCGGACATTACCAATACATACATATCATGTCATTTGTCAGAGTCAAGGTCTGTAATGAATTTCAAGATATTACATAAAATGCCAGAATTCTAAATCCTGTAGTACTTTACGGTTGGGGCAATCTATTTTGTAAGTTATGTTGTGGCAAAATTGGACATCTGAAATATATCTGCGTATTTGAAGTGGCACTATTTGAAAAAGTAGAAATAAATTTGCCAAAAAAATTGATTATCATAAATAAATTGCACAGGTACAATGAAGATTGCCACACAGTATCACCATAGCCTGACATGTGTTCCATTGGCTTTTGATGCAGTTTGCTTGTGTGGATGCGCCACTAGGGAACATACACGTCCCTCCGTCATTCACAGCTAAAAGACACAGAATAAGGCCTTACCTAGTAGCAATGTGAGCCACGGAGCCAAGTACAGTAACACGCAGCATGCCCCAATGGAGCATTCGACAAGCCTTTGCCCAGCTCGATGAGTTTGAAAGAGGCTGCATTTTCGGCCTCTGAGAGGCAGGTTGGATATTACAGTACATTGCTCGCCACGGATGGTGAGTCGGTGTTAGATGCAATGGGAACAGGAGGGTGCACACCTGTCGAGAAGGCTCGGGTCGACCCAAGTAGACCATCAGCAAGGAGGATCGTTTCATCAAATGACAGGCTGTAAGCACTCCACGGGCATAGCTGCGCACCATCCAGGGACAAGTTACGGCAGCTGGAGATATGCATTCGTCCCCCAGTACCATATCTAGGTGGCTAGCAGAGAGAGATCTGTTGTCACGGCGTTCCTTACGTCTACCATTACGACCCGAGCGTCGCCAAGCACGGAGACCTGCCGGGAACGGGCAGCATTGCAGCTTGCGGATTGACGATGATCCGTGTTCGGCGATGAATCACAGTTCTGTCTGGATACAGAGAGCAGAATTCAAGTCTGGAGACGTCCTGGCAAGCGCCGTGATCCACGCTTCATTTTAAAGCGGCACACTGCCCCAACAAGAGGTGTCATGGCGTGGGGTGCCATTTCCTAAGACTCCTGCGCTGGACTGGAGGTGATTGAAGGAACCCTGTGGCAATACGCCAGGACATCCTGCAACTATGTATGCTCCCGTACCTGGTGCAGCTTGTCGGCCCCATTTTCCACAAGAATAATGCCCAGTCTCACACAGCATGGGTATCTCTGGCCTGTCTTCATATCAAGCTTCCTTGGCCAGCAAGATCCCCAGACCTTCCGCCCTTCGATAAGACTTGGGAGCAAATTGGACGGCAACTTCAGCCAGCTGTTAACTACATCGCCGGCTGTCTCTCTGCTGCGGGTGGTCCAGCACCATACTACGCACATCCTGCAAGTGTTGGTCTCCTGCAATGCATTCTTGCTGTGGTACAATGTTTTTTTGATTTCTGTAAACACACTATGTTGTATGGCTGTACTCGTTTGCATGCCCCTAGAATGGCACCTTCACGGTTATCAATTTTTTTTTGTAAAGGAGTGTATTTTAACTACGTTAAAAAAACCTAACATGTCTCTTTTCTAACTTGGAAATATCTGTGAGTGTGAATGAATTTGAAATTACTAAACAGTAATCAAATTTAGAGCAGACCAAAGAATTGTATAGAGATATTATTGGATCTGGTCTTACAGCTGGGTTACATTTATTTCGCCAGGTCAAAAACATGACTTTGTGCATCGAAAGCAACACACATCCCTCTTGCCATTACAGTATACATGCATTCTGATGCTCACTGGTCGTCAAGAGCAAAGAGATATCCACAGGGCACAGGCACTGCACCTGTGGCATACCTGGGGTCTGCAGTTAAGAGGGCTTGGACATAATGTAACTCCAAATACATCAATTGAATTCTGCAAATTTTACAAAATCAACTTAAAAAAATTAAAATGGGGCAATCCTATATAAAGGGGTTTTGTCAACTTTTTGAGTAACTATTTAAAAATATTGGTGCATTTATTTTGCATATTATTTTGGCCCGCAGTAACATAATAAATCTGTGGCATCAAAAATAGCTCAGCAGAATACATCGCTCTTGTAAAATATTTTCTTTCATAGTAAGTGTAAAAAATACTGTAGAATTACCCTTTCTTCATTTCTCTCTATAGGCTTACATAACATTTTAAAATACAATTAACTTCTATAGTGTTAATTTATATCTATGTCCGCTTAAGTAAGACATGTAGGAAATCAGCCTCTCTTATTTCACCCCAAGAGTATTCATTGAGTTAATTCACATACTTTGCTACAAAAGCCACAATATAATTTAATTTCAATATGTTTTTAACAATTCAGAACTCAGAAGTAGCAAGACTATCTTTATTGCTGGCTGGTGTTGGATAAAACAGTAAATGACAGTCCTTTTACAGGGTGTTACCCTTTGTTATGCAACCATGCGCAACTGAAAGCCACACACGCACCTGAGATGTGGGCAGCAGGCTTTCTAGAAACTTTTCCCAAACACATTTCTCAACACGATGACTTACTAAACAAGCATTACAATTTGCCAAAGTATGGGCAAAATGTGGGTCTAACTGACTGCTCAAAGAGTAGAAAGACTATCAGCCATTTGAAGCCAAACTCCACCCACAATCCACATTATGAGCCAATCACCATTAAGTTGTGAAATAGCAGAAGGTGAGAGGTGAGAAGTGTGACAGGCCTCCAAATGTTGTTGGATATGGGGAAGAAGATAGAAAACACACATATAAGAAAACGTATGTAATAATATTACGAGACCATAACAGAGACAGGTTATGTAGTAACCATTACACAACACAGACTGGGCACCAAGCCCACACACACAAGACCTCTGGCGGTCAATGCTTGAACTAGTGCTTGTCCCGAATATTCACAACACGATCCCTATTTGGGANAATGTTGTTGGATATGGGGAAGAAGATAGAAAACACACATATAAGAAAACGTATGTAATAATATTACGAGACCATACCAGAGAGAGGTTATGTCGTAACCACAACACAACACAGACTGGGCGCCAAGCCCACACACACAAGACCTCTGGCAGTCAATGCTTGAACTAGTGCTCGTCCCGAATATTCAAAACACGCTCCCTATTTGGGATAAGTCCCTGTTGGATCAGACAGTTCAGCAGTTTCTCCCTGTTGAGCGACTTTGTAAAAGAATCAGCAACCATATCCTTCGTGGCAACGTGAATGAGACTGATTTCACCTGCGAGGATTCGCTCACGTAGGAAATGGTGGCGCACATCTATGTGTTTCGTTTGCGCCTGGTAAGCGCCATTCAGAGCGAGGTTCTGCGCTCCCTGGTTGTCAACTCGTAGCTCAGTAGGTCTCTTTGCTGATGCAGGAAACAATTCCAAAGACAAACCTCGTAACCAGAGCGCTTCTTGTACGGCAGATGACATGGCCATGTATTCAGCCTCTGTAGTACTCAATGCGACTGTTGGCTGCTTCTTTGTTGACCATGACAAAGGAAAGCCATTCTTCATGAAAACATAACCAGTCACTGAACGCCTTCCATCAACGTCGCTGCCCCAGTCTGAGTCGGAGTAGCCAATCAGGTTGGTCACCTTATCCTTCTGACCAGAAAACTCAAGCTGGAAATTAGCAGTACCCTTGAGGTATCTAAAAATTCTCTTGACGGCGCCCCAGTGCACTTTTCCTGGATTAGCGTTAAATCGGCTGACATAGCTCACTGCAAAACTTATGTCTGGGCGAGATACTTGACATGCAAATAGGAGGCTTCCCACCGCCTCTTGATACGGTATTTTATTCATCTCCAGCCTCTCTGTCATGTCGTTGGACACTGCTCCTCAGACAGCTGCAACGTTGGCGCCATGNGTATTTTATTCATCTCCAGCCTCTCTGTCATGTCGTTGGACACTGCTCCTCAGACAGCTGCAACGTTGGCGCCATGGGCGTTTCGGAGGGATTACAATCCTTCATGTTGAACCTTTTCAACATTTGTTCAATGTGGCAAGATNTGGCGCCATGGGCGTTTCGGAGGGATTACAATCCTTCATGTTGAACCTTTTCAACATTTGTTCAATGTGGCAAGATTGATTGATCCAAATTTTCTTCTCATTCTGATCATGTTTGATTTCAAACCCCAGAATGTATTTTACTTTTCCCATGTCAGTCATCCTGAAAGTTGACGTCAATTTCTTCTTAAATTCTCCCCCCACTTGGCTGTCATTAGACAAAATCAAAAGATCGTCAACAAAACGGCCACAATCATAATCTTCCCAATTTCAATTCTGTAGTAAATGCAAGAGTCGAACCTCGATTGTTGGAGGTTGGCCTCTTTCAAACATTTGTCAAGCTTAATGTTCCAGACCCTGCTAGCCTGCTTCAGGCCATATAAACTTTTCTTCAGACGGCAGACTTTATCTGCTTTGTCATACGTTTCCGGAGGCAGCATATAAATTTCTTCAGCCAAGTCCCCTTGAAGAAACGCGGTGACTGGCAGGTAGACCAGTTTGTCGAGGGCGAATTCAGCAGCTAGCGTCAGAAGATATCGGATGGAACTGTAACGAATGAATGGGGAGTACGTCTCCTCATAGTCAACACCTTTGATCTGGGAGCAGCCCTGTATGACTAGCCGAGCCTTGTGGGTCACCTTGTTTGCAGCATCCATTTTTGTTTTGAACACCCACTTACTTTTCAAGGGTTTTCGTCCGGGCGGTAGATTCACCAATTCCCATGTTCCATTATTCATTTGCGCCTTGACTTTCTGTACATGACTTTGCGCCATTCATCTCCATCAGGGCGAGAGAGAGCTTCATCGACCGTGAGTTAATCATTTGTAGTAGCGGTTGAGGCGAAATTCAGTAGATAATCCTGTAGATGAGTCTGCGGTCTTCTTTCACGCATTCCTCCCCGCGTACTTTCTTCTTCAATAACAACGGGTCGAGTAGGAATGTAGTCAGGGTCGGTCCCAGCAGTTGACGAAGCGGCGTCAAGATCTGATTCAGCTGGATNAATTCAGAAGGATCATCAGGAAACCCGGGAAAATTTTCCATTTGTTTCTCGTACGTCAAGGCTGTAGAGGAATCATTAGTTTCAGAACAGTCGTTATCTGAAAAAATATCAGTTCCACACGAATCAGGAAGAAAAATTCATTCCTTGAAGTATCACCAGACTTGCTGAGTAGTACTGAACCTTTTTTATTCTCTGAAAAAATGACATTTCTTGAGACAAAAACTGTGGATTTTTCCACGTCAAAAAATCTGTAGGCTTTACTTGTGGAACTATAACCAATCAAAATACAAGGTTTTGATTTAGGATCCAATTTCTTGCGAGTGGCCGCTGGAATATGTGCATATGCTTTGCACCCAAACACGCGTAAATGCCTCACTGTAGGTTTTTTACTTGACCAGAGCTCTTCTGGAGTCTTTGCGACACATCTGGTGGGAGAACGGTTGAGTATATACACTGCGGTTTTAGCAGCCTCGGCCCAGAATGAGTTGGGTAGCTCTGACTCATTGAGTAGACATCTGACGCACTCCATTATGGTTCTGTTGAGCCCTTCTGCCTTCCCATTTTGCTGTGGGGTGTGCGGGACAGTAGTCTGATGCTCAATACCTGCGGAGGATAAAAGCTGACGCATTTTCTTGCTGCAATATTCACCACCATTATCAGTCCTCAAAATTCGAATTTTTTGGCCTGTCTGGTTTTCAACATAGGCCTTAAAGTTAACTAAGTAGTTGAAAGCTTTGGTCCTTAGATTTCAGAAAATAGACGAAAATTTTATGGCTGAAATCATCTAGAAACGTAATCATGTACCAGGACCCAGAGAAAGAACGTGTGTATGGTCCTGCTATATCTGAATGTATGAGCTCTAGAATTCTAGTAGATCTAGACTCACTGTCAGGAAAAGACAACCTCTGACTTTTGCCTAGTGCACATGGTTTACACACAAAGCCTTCAGGCACCTTCAAATTAGAGTTTAATCCAAATCCATGGACCAAAGTTTTCAATTTTTCCAAACTCGATAGACCAACGTGTGCTAAACGACTGTGCCACAACATACCTGAATTTGAAACTGTGAAAAAAGTCGAGCCAGGTGCATCCAAATCCAACTTGAACAAATTGTTCTTCAAGGTCTCTGACACCAGAACTTCATTGTATGCATCAAGAACTCAAGAACTCGCGCACCTTTAGGGTCGAAAACAACTGAGTTCCCATTGTTCACAATTTGGCTGACCGAAAGCAAATTGACTCTCAACTCAGGAGCGTGATAAACACCTCTTACGTTTACTGGCAGCACGTTTCCATTAACCTTAACTGGNAAGTCGAGCCAGGTGCATCCAAATCCAACTTGAACAAATTGTTCTTCAAGGTCTCTGACACCAGAACTTCATTGTATGCATCAAGAACTCAAGAACTCGCGCACCTTTAGGGTCGAAAACAACTGAGTTCCCATTGTTCACAATTTGGCTGACCGAAAGCAAATTGACTCTCAACTCAGGAGCGTGATAAACACCTCTTACGTTTACTGGCAGCACGTTTCCATTAACCTTAACTGGTAATTTTATGTCACCAACACTATTAGAGTTCATACTACCTTGATGATTCGCGGTGCTGAAGCCGACCTTTACGGGCCTGAGGTCGTTCACAAAACCGTTCTGATTTTTGGCCAAATGAACGGAACAGCCAGAGTCAAGAAACCACTCGTTTTCTTCTGGAGAACACTGCACTGACAGGACGGTAAACATTGAACGCTCTGATTTGTTTTTGTTTTGACGTTTATCACCGTTATCATCATCCGGAACTCGATCACAATCTTTTGCGATATGTCCGTAAAACTCATTACATTTGTAACAACGCAGGCCTTTGCCTTGTTGGTGTTTGTAACTGTTATTGCATGAACTGAAAGAAGGGTTTGGCTTTCGAGTGGCGAACTTACTTGGACCTCGGTTCTGTTTTGAGAACATGGCAGCGGATTTTTCACCTGAATCATGACCAAAATCAGAAATATCCTAGAGCAATTTCATTTTAAATGAATCAGCCGTGATTTGAATTCCAGCACTCTCAAATCCCATGATCATTGGCCTGTATTTTTCAGGTAAACCGGCGAGCATTATCGTGCCTACCCATTCGTCACTAACCTCCATTTTGACGGCTCTCAATTTGTGCGCTGTTGAGATAATTTTATTCACATACTCCTCGATGGATGAACAATTTTCGAGGCGGGTCGTGGTCAAAATTCGTAGGAGAGACACTCTTCGTTCGAGTCCACTGTCTTCAAAGGCTGACGATAGTTTATCCCACACTTCCTTGGCTGTTGTGGCGTCTTGAACGTGGACATAGTTGATCGGATCTATCAACAAGATTATCTTCGTCCGGGCTTTGTCATTTTTCTTCTTATCAGTGTCTTCCTCAGTCACAGATCCCCATAAATCTTCGTGCTCGAGATAAGTTTTGACCGCGAACTTCCAGGTATCAAAATTCTTGCGTCCCTTTAGCTTTTCGATCAGAGGGAGAGCTGTGTTGGAGCTCATTTTTTCGCGAAGGATTTTTTTTTGGTCACTGAACAAACTGTTGGCACTTTTACTGCGGATGCACTCGGCCCATAACCTGTTGTTTGATATGGGGAAGAAGATAGAAAGCACATATATAAGAAAACGTATGTAATAATATTACGAGACCATAACAGAGAGAGGTTATGTAGTAACCACAACACAACACAGACTGGGCACCAAGCCCACACACACAAGACCTCTGGCGGTCAATGCTTGAACTAGTGCTTGTCCCAAATATTCACAACACCAAATAGGTTGAACATCGCAGTCAGCAAGCTACCAGCAGCCTGGATGACACCTCTCTCCCCTGGTTGGCAAGTATTCCGGGGTCGAGTTCGGAAGTCCCTTTCCCTCATTATCTTTATTGAGCTACATACTCAGTGTCAGCCTTCCTTCTCATAAACACGTTAAGCAGAGGCCTATGTACTGAATACGACCCTGAAGGTATAATAAATATCTTACAGATTCAAAAACTTTAAAAATCTTTAAATTAACATTAAATATTAACATCACACCTTTTTTTCTATCTTTCTATTAATGCTATTCTCATGTGTGGTCTATGAATTTATTATAAAAAGAGGAAACATAACAAATGGCACCAACCAATAAAAAGCTGTTTGGCTACTGACACACCATCTGTGAAACAAATTTACTCTTTCAAGTGACTGACAATATCAGTAGCATTCGAGCCAAATAACTCCTAAGCAATTACCTGTCTCATCAGCATCTCATCTGCAGCCAAGCATTTACCGTTGTGAGCAAGTATTTTGGATTCTTGCAACCATGAACACTTAAGCATCACAATTAAAAAAAAAAAACTTATTTTCAATGAGTTGAAGATTACACCAAAAAATCTAGAATGAACATAATTTATTTCACATTTTTNTACTCTTTCAAGTGACTGACAATATCAGTAGCATTCGAGCCAAATAACTCCTAAGCAATTACCTGTCTCATCAGCGTCTCATCTGCACCCAAGCATTTACCGTTGTGAGCAAGTATTTTGGATTCTTGCAACCATGAACACTTGAGCATACCAATTTAATAAAAAAAAACTTATTTTCAATGAGTTGAAGATTACACCAAAAAATCTAGAATGAACATAATTTATTTCACATTTTTNAAAAAAAAACTTATTTTCAATGAGTTGAAGATTACACCAAAAAATCTAGAATGAACATAATTTATTTCACATTTTTTATTTACATCTCACATAGCTAACAGAAATGTAAATGAATGGCTTAACTCTTAACAAAGTAAGATTATATATCCTAAAATACCACTATTTTAGCACAACTTTCTTCCATTATTCATCAAGCACGTAAAATTAGATCACAACTAATATATATAATAAAAGAATATAAATGTTTAAATTGTAATACAGAAACAAGTTTTTAAACAAAATTAAAAGCATTAACTAAAATGACATTCCAGGAGCGGCCATTCCTCTTCTTGTCATGGTGACACGGCAAAATGGTACAATGCCCTGGTCTGTGTACACAAGGTCGCATGCAAGCAAGATCATAGCAGTGGCGTACTGTGCGCAAGAGACAATCAAAAGGACAGGTTTTTTGGGGGGGAGGGGGAGGGAGAGGAAGGAGGAGCAGGAGTGGAGTAGGGGATTGCGATCAAAATTAGAGACTCTCTAATGGCTGCCTACAAACTGGGGGCATCTAAACGTTTCTTCCTTCGGAAATTGTTTATTTTCAAGGTTAAAATTTAGCAGCATTTAAGCTTATTAATTTTTTAATAAAAATGTTTCAATAGGTCTGTAAAAAAATTTGGGAAACTTTAATGTTTTCATTTAGCTGGCACAACATTTAAATTATCTAAATTNTCAATAGGTCTGTAAAAAAATTTGGGAAACTTTAATGTTTTCATTTAGCTGGCACAACATTTAAATTATCTAAATTAAAATTACACCTTTACAGATTCTTATCATGCAAGGCCAGCTTACTTCCCAATATGGCAATATAATACTGCCATACACTGAGGCGACAAAAGTCGTGGGATACCTCCTAATATCGTGTCTGACCCCCTTTTGCCCGGCGAAGTGAAGCATCTAGACGTGGCATGGACTCNCGTGGGATACCTCCTAATATCGTGTCTGACCCCCTTTTGCCCGGCGAAGTGAAGCATCTAGACGTGGCATGGACTAAACAAGTCGTTGGAAGTCCCCGGGAGAAATATTGAGCCATGCTGCCTCTATAGACGTCCATAATTGCAAAAGTTTTGCCGGTGCAGGAGTTTGTGCACAAACTGACTTCTCGATTATGTCCCATAAATGTGGCTACCCTAAGTACAGCCCGCTAGAACCACCGGTTTAGTAAGCCTGGAATTGTCCAGAATGTTCTTCGAACGAACAAATCGCGAACAGTTGTGGCCCAATGACATGGCGCATTGTCATCCATAAAAATTCCATCGTTGTTTGGGTACATGAAGTCCATGAATGGCTGCAAATGGTCTCCAAGTNCGGAAGACCCAGTCCATTCCATGTAAAAACAGCCCACACCATTATGGAGCCACCACCAGCTTGCACAATTCCTTGTTGACAANGGAAGACCCAGTCCATTCCACGTAAAAACAGCCCACACCATTATGGAGCCACCACCAGCTTGCACAGTTCCTTGTTGACAACTTGGGTCCATGGATTCGTGGGGTCTGCGCCACACTCGAACCCTACCATCAGCTCTTACCAACTGAAATCGGGACTTATCTGACCAAACCATGGTTTTCCAGTCGTCTAGGGTCCAACTGATATGTTCACGAGCCCAGGAGAGGCGCTGCAGGCGATGTCGTGCTGTTAGTAAAGACACTCGAGTCGGTTTTCTGCTGTCATAGCCCAGTACAGCCAAAGTTCGCCACACTGTCCAAACGGACACGTCCGTCGTACGTCCCACATTGATTCCTGCGGTTATTTCACACAGTGTTGCTTGTCTGTTAACACTGACCATTCTGCGCACACATCGTTAGTCATGGTCATTAAGTGCAGGTGGTCGGCCACTGCATTGTCCATGGTGGGAGGTTATGCCTGAAATTAGGTATTCTCGGCACACTCTTGACACNGAAATGAACGCCCAACCAATGCACTGCCCATTTATATATTTTGTACGCGATAATACTGCCATCTGTATATTTGCAAATTGCTATCCCATGACTTTTGTCACCTCTGTGTGTATTGCTTTGTATTGTTTTGATGGTGATGCCCCTGATCGCCTGNCAAATGAACGCCCAACCAATGCACTGCCCATTTATACATTTTGTACGCGATAATACTGCCATCTGTATATTTGCATATTGCTATCCCATGACTTTTGNGTATTGCTTTGTATTGTTTCGATGGTGATGCCCCTGATCGCCTGCCCTTGTGCACGCCCGTGAAACCGTCAGAGAGGACACAACACTCGACAGTCAAGCCACGTGGGAATGCGTGTTCAGCAGGTGTCTCTTGAGGCTGTGGTTCTGCGTGAACCTCTGCGAGCAGAAGCGACAGTGGAACTGCGGCTCCACGCCGCACTCAAACTTCATGTGCTTCTGGAGGTTCTTCTTGTGCAGGTAAGAGCGGCGGCACCTGGGGCACGTGAAGGTGGAGTGCAAGAAAGAAGCCCCACCATCTGGGAAGGTGAGCGTTTCTGGCCAGCTCCACAGCTGCAAACCTGGAAAGAAAGTGACGCACGTGTTAGCAACGTAAGACTGCGAGCAGTTCTTAAGTTGAGGTGAGGTATTTGGAAGCCCATGGAGGTTAAGTAAGATGATAAAGGAATGCCAACAGAAAGCAAGGACAGTATACTACGAAAAAAACTTCCAAGCCAATGTTGACGTTTTCCACGTTCCCCAAAGGTGTGCTCTGGGAGTGATACCGGTAGGCAAAGACGGCTCTTGCCACAGTTGCATATCATTACCCTCATGAGAAAACCTTGTATCCGAAATTGTTAATACTTCACAGGAGAGACAAAACTATAACTTTGATTTCAAAGGTAATTTTATGTGTTACGAAACGCAATTGTTACTAACAATTTAAACAAGTACGCTATTTAACCAATACTTTCAAATAAATTTGCATTAAAAATTAGTGATGGATGTAGTAGCTTTTCATTGTTTGGAACCTCACTTCAGCTATGAGGTTTGTGCTTTTTGTTTGTAGATTATTTTTAAACATTTCTGGAGATACAAGCTTCTCATAGTTTATCATCCGGTTTAAAAATCCTTTAAAAAATGGAATCACAAGGTTTTCTCACAAAGGTAACTAACATCTTGTAGACAGCAAGGTCATTAGAGATGGAGTAAGAAGCAAGGATGGGAAGGGCTCGGCCATAACCTGCAGTACGGAACCATCCCAGTATTCGCCTCGAGTGACGCAGGTAAACCGTGGAAAACCAAAACCAGGATGGCCGAACGAGGTTTCAAACCCAGATCCTGCCGAAAGTAAGTCCAAAGGTTTATCACAGTGCCTCCTTGCACCGTCTCCCTTGCTTGGAGAATGCTTGTGAAGGTCATGATTCGGGATCTAGATCTGTCGGCAGAACAAATAATTATAAACAACTGCAAGAAATGAGGGAATGGATGCACAGAAATCATTCAAATAAAATATTTTTCTCAGTGTCTAGCAACCCTCGACTCCAAGATAATTTGCTTATTATGAAACATCAGCCCTCAAATACATTGACATAAATGTGGAACTGAAGCCTGCCTTCAGCTTAGGTGCACCTGGTTATAGCAAATCAACACTTTTTAAGGTTAATATTTTTAAAATAATCTCTTTCCACAGTTACGCATAATTCAATGTAAAGAATGAATCTTGCACTTACTGTAACAGTGGAAGTGAGTTGAGGAAAGCATTTACATATTTCTGTAACTGAAAAATGAAAACCCTCATGGTGTTCCTGTCTAGGGCAGGGTCAGTTTGGATGAGAGACGGGTGGCGCTAATCTGGGCCAACTGTCCTATCCAAGGGTGAGCCCTTTGTAGTTTCAAAAGTGCTCTATTAACAGCAAAACAACATTATACTCCATTCACTGCTACTTCCAACTTTTCTGAAGCCCTGCTAAAGTTCTACTTCCAGGATATTCCTCCGCCTCATGCAAACAAAGCTTAACAGAGCCCAGAAAATTACACCAAGAGAACACAATATTTTGCATAAGAACTATTTGTTACTAGACATTACCAGCACATCTTTTTTCTCCCTGTTTTTATTCATATTAACTATAAATTAAATAATATAATTTATAGATAAAATATGTGTAGAACATCAATTTAACCAAAAATATGGTGATTTTATGTTAACTCGAGTATAAAATGCGTGTGAAACATGACAGGTTTGGAAAACAACGAAACACATTGCACATGTGAAGAAACAACAAATAGACTATATCAGTTTCTAAATGTAAGTAACAGCTGCCCATTAACCAGAGGCGAGTAAAAAATCATTTCTACAGAGAGCACACAGTTGACAAAGCATATACCAAAAAAATTAATTTAATAAGAAATAAAAAAGAATTGCTCCTGTTACTCTGCAAAATGTGTATAAACTTCTACTCGCAACCTATACAAGCCTTTAATAAAAAATTCTCCATTTTATTTTTCCAGGATTTAAATGCAACAAACACTATTAAAAGAAATTATTTTCCACGTAAAGGAATTTTTTTAAGTATAATATCCTCTTTGCTGCACCTAGTTAAAAATTAGAGTATTTGAAATATTTTACTACTGAATTCCGTATAATTTACAGAAATTAAACACTTGTTTATATATGCAAGATGGAATTGTTCTCCAAACAGGATGCAATTACACTACATGATTAGCCGCTGGTAGAGCACTGCCATTAGAGAAAAAATATATGTAACCTTATTTTTAGTGCAAACTATTGCATCAATATTATATATATTCTTTAGTAATATTTTACTTTTAAATCAGAAAATTCAAAATAGATCATTCAATTTATTTTTTATTTTAACTTCTTTTTGGTTTATTATTTTAATATTTATTTATTTTCATAGCTTATGTAGAGTATAATATTGAAGATATTAGGGAAGATAAATTATCTTGTAAATATTTATAAAATATAATTTAATTTTACAATGAAAATGTAATGTTTTATTTAAACTATATAAATAGAAATTATTAATACATATTATAGTAATTGTAAAAATAACATTAATATTTTAATAAATGTAATTGGAGAAATACTTCTAATTAGATCTTTAATAATAAACAGAGCAATATCACATTTCCACTACTTGATGCCAAAAATAATTAAGCGTTTATAGTGAAACAAATGTACGTGCAGTTGAAGCTAAATGCAGCCAACGTCATAAACAGAAAGAAAGGTTTGGACACAACTAGAACAAAAACACAACGTGGCAGAGATATTAAAGCTGGGTCAAGGCTAGAGTTACCTGCACAACTGTAACTAGAGATGAAAGCATCAATGTGGATAGTGTCAAACCCACAGCTACGAAGAGAGTTGAATATGCTGGGACAACTAGAAAGGAATTTATCAGCGACTAGTCAAACTCTCACCAGGAACTGCAACTAGATGAATGTACGGTGATGGCTGTCGCAAAAAGAGTAGGCGAGTGGAGTGAAGAGAGATTTGAGCAGCTCTAAACAACGAGGTTTTGAGAGCCAATGAGGGCGAGACCAAAAGGGAAAAGGAGCAGCACAGGAATAAAGGGTGGGGGGAACGGGAGATCGAGAAAACCCGCCGACCAGCTGCATCATTCAGCATGATTCCTGCATGCAAAAATCCGAGAGCAACCTCGCTGGGAGAGAAACCCATTTCGCCTTGGTGGGGGATGAGTGCTCTAGCCGCTACACCACCATGATCATGCAACTAGAGTTAAATGTTATTTAGCAATTACAGTGAAATAAATGTATGAGTATTGCTACACAAATACACATGGCACGAGAAAAATACACTCCCACAAGAGATGAGGACACACTGCTGTAAAGAGAGACAAACTCATTGGTACAAAGAGAGAAGAGNAAAAATACACTCCCACAAGAGATGAGGACACACTGCTGTAAAGAGAGACAAACTCATTGGTACAAAGAGAGAAGAGGATCCCCAATGTTGTGCCGACAGTTTAACATGTTGCAGAGGGTTGCACTCCACTTGCAACTAGAGTTGAACACATGGCCACTATCTGAGAAGGTGGAAGAATGGTTGACATGGAAACGCTGGGGAGATGGGATAAGGAAAGAGAGGCAGAGGGAGGAGCGTGATATAATGCACTGAGGGGTTAAGGGGAGGGAGAGAAAGGATGGAAGAGGGATAAGGATGAGAGGAGAGGAAGAAAAAGGATGGAAGGGGAGGAAGTGAGATTTGAGCAGCTCTTACTACGAGGTCTTGAGAGCCGATGACTGTGAAATGAGGTGAAAATGGAGCAGCACCGGATTGTAAGGGTGGGGCAAACAGGAGATCCCGAGGAAACCCACCAACCAGCAGCATCGTCCGGCACAATTCCCACTTGCGAAAATTCAGGAGTAGCCCAGCCGGGAATTGAACCCAGTTCGCCTTGGTGGGAGGCGAGCAGTCTAACCACTCAGCCACTGTGGCCCCAGGTTGAAAGGGGTGGGAGAAGCATGGAAGGGGAGGGATAAAAATGGAAAAAGCAGGATGCAGGGGGAAGGATGGACGAGATCTTTGGCATCACAACTGCACCAATATGAAAATGAGATTGGGAGGGATATATATATATATATATATATATATTAGACTAAAATTAATGGTGGTATAGTGACAAAAAATTTGATACTGTACTAGCCCCTCCTGTGAAAACAGTAAGTCAGCTCCTATGGCATACACAATTATTATTTTCGTGGTCAGATTTTTTGTGTGTTTCGTGCAGGCATTTCACACCATTATTACCTCAACTCTGTTTTGCCCAAAATTAACAGCACAGTAACCTGAACCTCTCCCATCACCTCTAGCATGCTGATATTTTACACTGGTCTAACAGCTGATACGCAAGGTAAGGCAGTAAAACTGTGGTCCTTTGTCTTCAAGTCTAATTAAAGAATGGCTGCACACTTAAAACTCACGTTACATTAGAGTAACTGCCAACCAGCTAAACACTCAATGTGAGAAAAAATCCNCCCCCTTACAATGTTCAACTTGATTGCAGGGTCAACATGGATGGGAAAGAAAGGTGGCTAAGGGTCATTGAATGCTACATCATCAGAGTTGTCCACAACTGCATCTTTTACAACACAAGTGAAATTATGTAATAATAAAATGTATTTTGAGAGAGGAAGACTGGGTTTGCTCCTCGTTTTATAAAACAGAATGAAATTGTCAATAACCGTGTATTTTAATTACAAATATTACTCTTTGAAGAGACATACCTCAAAAGAAAACTTGAATTATTACGTACTACTGTAATACTTTTACACAAGAATCAAACCACTTATTGATAAACGAACTTAGTTCTTTTTTCAGTGGCACCTGAACTTTAAAATTGATGACCATTGGAATATAAATAAAACATATTAGAAAAATATGCAGTATGTACACTTATTTAAATTTTGTAATCATCCACAGTCAAAAAGGTATGGAAAATGATTAAACTGATATGACCCTCACTGTGTCGTTATATTTATTGACATGTTATGTTTCATATTATTACTGACATAATAATGACATGCAAAATGCTACAGAAAATTTCCAGTATTTAATAATTTTATTATTAAAAGAAATACAAGTTGTTCAGAAATATTATAATTCTTTTGCGAGTGGTACACACAAACACTACCATTATGGGAACACTAGGCACAGAGGAGATTACAGCAGCAAAGCCAACTACACATTCCTTCTAAACACACAGTCTGGTATACGTAATATTTCTAGTGTGATATCACAATCAAACAGAAATGGCGGTAGTTATGTAAGGCATCAGCGTTTTACACACATTTAATCGTATACTTCTATTGTCTTTGGGAGTAGATTCACATACTCTTGAGGTAAAAAAAAATTCATATAACTCTTGGAAAATAGAAATTACGATACACGAGTCACTCAATCTTTTATAACTGCCACTAAATATACAAATGCAATTTTAGTAAATAATATCACAACGGTACACACCTATATTTGATAAACATTTAACTTACTACAGTTCAGGACTACTCACGACAGCACCGACTTCCAAAGAAACTACATCTTCATAAAGAAAATCTTATATTATGACCACAAGATGTGGCGGGAATAGGCCGCTAGGCTACTGATTACATTATGAAAGTAGACAGAATGCACAAGTGCTCACAGAGCAGTACTTGTAGACACACACACATATACAAAACTTGGACAAACACAGACATGAATGGTCCCACTCGCCACCTGATCAAGCTGGCCTAGCCAGCAAAACATTGCACGACTGTGCATCCGCATGGAAAATATGTTCATCCAACTTTTGTACGTGTGTGTCTATCCATGAAAACCACCCTGTGAGTTCTTGTGCATTCTGTCTACTTCTTATACTGTATTTAAATTATAACAAGCTAGTACTACAATTTTTTTAGAGCTGCTCACTCATTACTAGAGACCTGAAAAATTCGCTGATTCATTTTGGGACAAGCCAGAATTAAAAACACTTGTGTTTATATAACTTCATCCATTGGACCACGCTATGTTTGACACCTCCTGGAGAACGCTGGTCCAATCGTCGCCTTCCACTATGACAGCAGACATCCAACGTGCGGTTGACACCGGCATGTTTGTGCACAAGAGTGTAGGGTTCAGCCTGCAGGTCGTTGAACTCGCGAATTTTTCAGGTCTCTACTCATTACACAATTCTGTCAGAACACACATTTCTCTCAGCACAGCCTTATGCTGATAATTTACACATTCTCAAAACATATATTCAAATTGCAACACAGTTAAACCCCACCAATGTGAATCTGCACACACTTGGTTAAAAGCAACAGAAACCAAGCCAAAAACTATACAAAACTCTGCAGTTTGACAATTAAGACAGCAGGATATTACTAGTCGCACTCTACTTTCTTGCAATGCAGTCATTTCCCTGCAGGCAAGCCCAGCTATTTTAGCCAAAACTTTCAGAAAATCACATCCACTTTAAACATCTCTAATCAACAGGAAGTTGACACAGTGACCACATCTCAACATTAGCAATGAGATTGAACGTAACACTCGGCAGAACAACACTGCAGAGCATTTGAGAAACCCCTCTGAGCAATTGGGGCCAGGTCGGGCAATGACTATGCTACTTGCCTCCCACCCAGGCAAACTGAGTTCAATTCCCAGCAGGGTCGGTCCAGAATCTCTGCATGTGGGAATCGTGCTGGACGATACCACTAGGTTCGCAGGTATAAATAAAAAGCTGGACAAACAACTCCCTATGACAACAGCAAGATGAATTATTCTTCTGTTGGCAAATACGGCATCTAAAAATTGATAAAGGCCACAACTTTCCTAATCTGTAACTACACTTTAATGCTAATCAAGTTATGTTGTTTGTTGACAACTTCCGTCTTTACTTGTGGTACGCTGTTTCAACGTGTTCGATTCAGCTGTTGGAATGTACTAAGTAGTTCATAAGTGGTTCATCAGTTGGTAAGGATTAACTGCACCTAACATCAACACGTGTCACCCAGAAGCATTATCTTTGCTTCTACAATCTAATGGAATTCTAAAAACACACACTTTACGATGTCACATTACATGCTTACACTAAACTTTGCAACCTGTGGTTATACACAGAAACCATTTTTCATGACTAACAATTGATATGAAATTGTATTATCCCTTCACTGTATAAGGTATATTTTATTTTATTATGTCATTAGGGGTTAGTAATGGCCTGGGACATGATTTACTTAAAAGCAAGCTGGATTCCCTTCTTAAAGTCCTGACTAAAAAAAACCTCTATACTTCAGTTCAAAAGCAGAAACACCGCAATGAAACACCATGATGCTTCCATTCTAAGCTCACTTAGTTCATAAACCTGTATGCATTGGCATCACCAAACTCTGGAAGTTCAATTTGCACGTTACCAATAACTTCTGTTAATGATAACTACACTCATTTGCAAAATTAATTGATCACACTGAAGGTGAGATCACAGGGGCACGTAAGTGGGTACAGGTACAAGACCTGGTAGCATGCATGCAGAAAACATCAAAATAAAATACCACATCAAGCATGTATTGCAGGGGACCAACACTTGCAGGATACACATACAGTAGTATCGTGTTGGACCACCCGTGGCACGGAGACAGGCGGCGATAGACGTCAGATGTCCTCTTGAAGATCCTGCCACGGTTGGCACAACTGACCCTCTGAATCCTTTGTAGTTGCCGCAAGCCGAAGTTGTCCAATCTGGTCCCAAACATTCTGAACAAGGCGAGAGGTCTGGAGAACTTGCTGGCCAAGAAAGCATGTAAACATCACGAAGGTAGACCAGAGATACCCGTGCAGGCATTATCCTGCTAGAAAATGGATAATGCACATGGTCGTAGAATTTCCTGGATGCATTGCCGCACCATCAGGGTTCCTTCAATCACCAGCCGTGGTGTGTGGGAATAGTAGGAAATGGCACTCCACACTATAACACTTCTTGTTGGAGCAGTGTGCCACTCCACAATGAGGCATGGATCACGGCGCTGACCAGAAAGTCTCCATATTCAAATTCGGTGGTCGTTTGTACAGACAGAACTGTAATTCATCGCTAAATGCCACTCGTCACTAGTCCCCAGGCTGCCATGCTGCCTGTTCCCGGCAGAAGGTCACACATTCTCGGTGATGCTCAAATCTTAATGGTAGACGTCATAAGGGACGCCATGACGACAGATCCTGCTCTGCTAGCCGCCTGGATATGATAATGGTAGACACAGGTGCATCCCCAGCTGCCGTGACACGTCTCGGGATGGTGTGCGGCGACGCCCATGGAGTGCTTACAGCGTGTCACATGATGAAACGACCCTCCCTGCTGGTGGTCCGCTGGAGTCGACCCGAACCTTCTCGATGGGTGCGTGTACCTTCCTGTTTCCACTGCGGCAAACACCGACTCAACGTAGACAGAACGGTTCAAGTGGTGAGCAATGCACTGAGACATCCAACCTGCCTCTTGGAGGCAGACTATGCGGCCTCTCTCAAACTCATCCAGCTGGGTAAAGGCTTGTTGAATGTACTGTCCAGTCGTGCTGCATGTTCACTGAACTTGGCTCTGTGGTACACTGCTACTAAGGCCTTATTCAGTGTCTGGCTGCTATAAATGATGGAGGGACACGTACACCCCCTAGTGGCATGTCCGCGCAACCAAACCACATTAAATGCAAGTGGGACACACGTCGGGTATGACAATACCGTGTGGCAACCTTTGTTGTACTTGTGCAATTTGTTCATGGTAATCAATTTTTTTTTGCAAATTAATGTACATTAAGTATAAATAACTTGGATTACAAAGCCAATAGCATAAAGTTCACTGTCTGTTCTTACAACATATACACCTCCATAAATAATTTTACTAATTGCTATTCAATTAGCATTGCTACTGAAATTCAAGAACTACTGACTAGAAGCAACTAACGAGATTACGCAAAACAAAACCCTTCAAAGAAACACCATTTAAACAGTTCAGTTCAGCAAGCTGACAAAATTAATTAAACTAAATCTCTCCTCAGAAATAACAGTGATGTTCCAACACAAGAGCTAGCAAGATATTTGCAATATCCACTACAAGTGCTGCCCGTATACCTGATAAGGCTCATTTGGGCCTAACACAGGAACCCCCACCACAGCAAGAAGACCAGGGGCATCTCCGTCCATAACAGAGAGGAACTCAAAAGTAATTAGAGAACTCGAGCGGGTGGCGTATCTTGACGTGCGTCTTCAGGTTGCTCTTCTGCTTGGACTTGTAGTCGCAGATGGGGCACTTGAGGTGCGGGGCCTTGCCGCACTCATTCCGCATGTGGAAACGCAGCGAGTGTTTCCAGTGGTACTGCTTGGAGCACCTCGGGCACTGGAACTCGCGCTCGGGGGAGAACTTGGCGCTGCGGTGGGCGGCACCTGCCATCGGCCAAGGCACCTCCAGCGACTGGGTCATGTCGCGGAACCGCGCCAGCCACAGCTCTGCAAAGGCACACACCGTCATTGTGTTACGCACATTTCATTCATAACCTAATCTGTACTCCCTTTCATGCACAATACCTATGATCATTATACAATAGGTCAGGGACTGAATGGTATTTGGGTGAGATACGAAAACTCCTCGGAAAAAATAACCCCCCATCTTAATTGCTTCAGGTTGGCACTGAACCCACAGTGTCCTGAATGTGACTCGTGCATGTTAGAAACAACCACACGCACTGTCCCCGCAACTGCTGAAGAAAGGAAAACCAATTGTGACTAACATCTTACACAACACACATCGTAGTAGGACAAACTGTTATTTCCACTTTCAAAATTGGTGCGAGTATATCAAGACGAAATTACTTTCCCAGACAAAAAAAAAAGCGGTGGATGATATAATCACTACTGCTGTATGATGTTATAGTGTAGCAAACAGAAATAAGACATAAAAAAACACATCTCCATATAGAACATAGAATTTAAGTGAATTCTTACCAATAATGGAATTTAATTTTATATTCATCGCCACGAGCCACACATTACGTAAACATTTACAGTGAAATACCTTTATTTTACATTTCTCAAGGGACCAGGATAAATTGTTGCAGAATGCAGCAAAGTGCTAAAGACAATAAATTATGCAGTATATGCATTGCATGCCACCAAAGAACAGAGGTGTAACATTCAAGCGATATGAAACATGGGCTGTACTATATTAAAATTTTGAAAANCAATCAATTATGCAGTATATGCATTGCATGCCACCAAAGAACAGAGGTGTAACATTCAAGCGATATGAAACATGGGTTGTACTATACTTTGTACAGTTCTGCACAAAGGAAACCTTGCCACTTTCCACAACAAAGTACAGAGCACAGACAAACAAAGTCACAGCAGGAGCACATGAGAACTCAGCTAGTGCACGTCTACTTACTGTTACTTCACAATCTGTAACACACGTTCCTGCCCCGTGACTTACACATACTGNGCTAGTGCACGTCTACTTACGGTTACTTCACAATTTGTAACACACGTTCCTGCCCCGTGACTTACACATACTGCGACAGCGCACGCCTTTTCTTTCTGGCATGCCAACAGAAACTGCCGGCAACTGTCCGATGACCTCGCTAACAAACGCCAGCTGTTAGATGAGTGTTTTGCTAATTTAAGCATTCCATTGCTCAAAAACTTCAAAGTTTAGGAAATTAAAATGGTGAAAAATGTAGACACATTTACCATGTGATAACAATCAAACCTCCTCACACGAGGACTTGCACATATTCTCTAAACGCAAATGTAGCAAAAGCTACTACAAAGCACGATACTACTTCACCTGATGCTACACAAAATCCCAAGTAAATATATACAAATCTTATTAAATTATAAAGAGGACACAGACTACATCAGTACTCGCAGTGTAGTACTCAAGGATACACACACACACACACACACACACACACAGAAAAGTTGGGCGAACACATTTTCCCACATGGATGCGCAGTCATGACGTTTCACTGGCTAGGGGCCAGCAGGTGTGGCGAGTGATGGCACACTGCAGTTCGCTGGCCTAGTCAGCGGAACACCGCAACTGCACATCCACGTAGGAAAATGTGTTCGTCCAACTTTTGTATGTGTGTGTGCGTGTGTGTGTGTGTGTGTGTGTGTGTGTCCACAAGTACCGCCCCGCGAGTACTGGTGTATTCTGTTTCCTTTTTATAATATTAATTAGAAGCCTAGTGACCTCTTCCCACCACATAGAAATCTTATGTATAGCTACACACTTACAGATACACAAATGTATACTTAAGTGAAAATACGTCACTGATTTATTTTGATACTCGAAAACTAAATCCAAGCTGTAAAATGCAATGTTATGAGCTGATAACATGATGCTGCACTGTATTTTGATAATCCTCCTTTCGTCAGACAGAAGCAATACTTGGTAATGTTTTAATAACAGTACAAGTCAGTGATCCCTTAAAAAAAAAAAAAAAACCACCCCCAAGAAACCATGCTTACAGCCTTACAGAAGCATATTGTGACAATCCATGTAAGAGTTCGTGAGTTTTGATACTTACCATTTACAGATCCTCTGTATAAGAAAGAGCCATAGATTGATGGCATGAGTGTGGTTTAACATGACGAGAGATGCATTCATTCTCAATCACTGGCTTTAAAAAAACAACTTGGCAGTTGCATACCCAACCTGCCCCGGCTGCAGAGAATTTAAAATTATTTCGAAATAACAGTGACTGCCAACTGTAACAAGAAAATTCTTTTGATAGTATTATGAATAATACGTACTTCACATAATTACCCAGGTTATGATGTTATGACACTAGTGAGAATGGTGTACGCCTTGTAAACAAATCAGATTTCACATAAGAGAAACTCCCAAACCACAAATACTTGTCCTTCAGATTTTTTTTTTCCAGAGCATAATTACAAATTTTTAGTTCATCTTAAAGTCAAAATAAATTTTGTCTAGCAATCACATACAAAAACATCTGGGTAAGACCACCCAACCACAAGCTACCTACTAACATCAGATGTCTGCAGCCATGAATGTCATATTCAGAAGAAGTTCCTGAAGAAAGTAGACATGTAAAAATAATAAAATTAAATGACGGTGAACTCATACCACCACTGTAAATAAATTGGAGTGGACTGGACAGGTTTGGGTGGCTCTTAAGGTGAATCCCTAGTAAAAAAATGTTTAATGCCTCAAGGTTACGTCTTGTTATAAAGAAGCATTGCAACAAGTCCTCCTAAGACTGTGATATTTATTCATGAGAAGCTGAGTTTATTGCAAATTATATTTGCAATAGTACTTTATTATTACACACAATGTAAGCCAACGGGTTAGACTAGAGGCCACTTTGTACTTTTCTCCTTCCCCCTAAGAAAACAGCACAAGGAAGCCCTAAAGATGCCATGTTGAACCATTTCCATTATTTATTTTCTTTTTTAATATGTTTAACAGGATAAAAGTAAACACAGGCACCTGTAAATAATTGTTTTTATCTTTCCTGGAAAAATGTTGTATTCTCATAACAATTTATTTACTGACACACGCGTATGTACGCAAAACACTCATTTGACGAACAATATTTTACTAGGGATTACACTTGCAAACAAGGTCTGGATGGATGACGAGGACAAAGCGAGGTGGATAAGGAACAATGCCAGAAAGCCAGGGCAGGGGAAACGAGAGATTCATGAGAAAACCAACCAACCAGCAGCATTGTCCGGCACAATTCCCACGTGCGAAAGTCAGAGAGTGGCCCCGCCGGGAATTGAGCTCGGTTCGCCTTGATGGGAGGCGATCAATCTACTAGCTGCTACGCCAACTGCGGATGCCGGTAAACAAAGCAGAAGTCGCCAAGTTACAAAAATATTTGCAGTGTTGTCTACTCAGAAGTTTTATATTTAAAACTCTGCTTCTGAGAACTAAAGCCAGATGTTCATGTTGAAAGAGCAAGTACAATGATATTGTCTCTTCCCAAAATACTTGCCATGTTGCTCTAAATAAACGCCCCCATGTTTTGAAAGAATCGGCAGTTTGAAAATGGAGTAAGCGTTATATTTGCCACTTAGGTCACTTTGCATCGCAGTGCAGTGAGACAACTAGAGTGGAAGCTGTCGGTCAACAGGTGCAGTGTGCGTGAGACACAAATACATACATAATAGACAACATACCTCATTGTAGGTCACACCTTCAACATAAACATGAATAAATAAAGTTCAATTGTGATAATTTTTTCTAATGTAATAAGTTACATGTCTACCAAAAAAAAAATTAACAACTTTAACAAAAACCTTGAAATGTGCACTGCCTAGTTGTGCACTGGCAAACCAGTCTGAAAACTACCCTCCCACTCCGCCCCTGCAAAATTTATCTTACTTGTTCCCATCAAAGTCACACGCTGACATCACCATCCCTACAATAGCCACGGCTCATCAGTAATAAAAATAGGAAATGCTCTTAATAATTTAAACAGGCGAGGGACTTTCGTTACTGGCAGAAAATGGTCCCAAAATTTTTTTCTGGCAAACTATGACAAAGGAATTGGAGAGGGAGTTATACAGTGGCAGGCGTCGTGCCCAAGTAAAAACAGCGTTTTGTGTAAATAGTTGTGTTAGTGAACAAATCTTGAGCTACAGTGACTTGCACCATTCTTGTACTAAAATCAGACAGTCGCAACAAGATGGCCATCACGACCGGGTCGTGCTGTCGTGCGTGCTCGTGTGTTGTAAATAATTAAAGGACGTAGAAACAACAACTTTGATGTACTTTTGTCTTTTGTTGGTCCTCCGGTTTGTGAATCAAATTGTACTTAACATTTTGGTCCATACCGGTATTCATCTCATTTTTGGTGTAGTAAATTCACGTCGGTAGTGTACGAACAAGTACGACAACATGTGTTTACGTGCGTTAACATCATAAAGTTGCAGGTGATAGTGTTTGTTGGTGATGAAGATAATGCCCTCTCAGATATTTTAAGTTCAGTTGACTAAAATTTTGGCTGTGAGCGAGTATTGTTTTTGGGTTTGTCTGTGCTGTAGACCTAACATAAAAACTTGAAATGGCAGACTCGTTTGTGTTGCAGCGCCGTTTGCAAAGAACTGAGGAACATTTGAACCGTGCTGTAGTCTTAGCAGATATACAAAAAAATTCTTCTAAACAAGGACTGTTTAAAGCAACGGTATGGGATGTAAGACAGTTACGTCAGGGTTTTGAGGACAACCATACTGCCCAGAAGTTACCCTAAAAAATGATGATAGGTTTGATGCTGTGACACATGCACAATGCTTCACCAAGTTTGATGACTACTTTTATGCCGTTATGGCAGAACATGATTCATTATCAAACAAGGCCAAAACAAAGAACCGAAAGGAACCATCCACCTCGAGTAATGATGGACTGGAGTCGCGTGTGACGTTACCTCGAATTAACCTTCCCACTTTTAGTGATGAAATCACCACATGGACAAGCTTTTCAAAGTTATTTCGGTCCTTAATAGCAAAGCAGCTCTCTTGTTGAGCAATGTGGAGTGCCTGGCCTGCTTAAGGACATCATTAGCAGAGGAACCACTCATGTTGATTCAGTCGCTTACGCTCACAGATGAAAATTATTCAGTAGCGTGGGACATACTAGTCAGAAGGTATGAAAACAAACTACTTATTACATCCCAACATCTAGATGCTCTTTTGCAAGTACCCACTGTAAATCAGGACTCACCAGCTGCTCTGAGGCATTTAATTGCGAGGATTATTGAACATGTTTCCGCTCTACAAGCTGTTGGCATCCCAGTAGATACATTTGCTCTACTTCTTAGGCATCTATTAGAGAAAAAACTGGATTCCACTCTCTGGCAACAGTGGGAACTGGTATTGAATCCAGAGTCTGTTCCTACCGTGAAGCAGTTGATGTCCTTGGAAAACCAGTGTCAGTCTATGGAAGCTGCCCATCAGTCCAAAGGCAGAGTGCCCTAAAGGGAAGGTACCAATTGGAGCTAACAAGGCTACTAATTCTCAAAAGCGTGACCTCTTTTGACCACAATGTTCAACTTCCTTTGTTAGTCCTTTATTAGTTTGCACCCAGTCGAAAGAAAGTGTGACTTGTGCCATTTGGTCCACATGCTTCATCACTGTCCAGACTTTTTGTCGAAATCACCATCAGAAGATTTGCTGTAGCCAAACAAGCTAGAGTATGTTTGAACTGTTTACGTAGTGCACATGTGGCCGTACCGCACATGTGGCCGTACCGCACATGTAGCCGTAGCGCACATGTGGCCGTACCGCACATGTGGCCAAAGACTGTTCATCATTGTCAAATTGTAGAAAATGTCTTTGCAAGGCACCACACAGTACTTCATTTTGAGGAAATGCACAAGAATTGTAAGGACACATATTCTGAGCCATCCGAAAGTACTCAATTGCCATCCACATCTGATAACGAGCATCAAGATGATGTACCAAGTACTTCCTCTGCTGTAACTTCACAAACATTGTCGAGCACGACCGCAACCCTTTCGTCAGTGCTGCTTTCAACAGCCATGGTCAATGTTGTAACTAATGAGGGCACAGTACACAGTTTGCGTTTTGTTGGACTCCGCCAGTCTAGCGAGCTTCATTTCGGAAGCATGTGTTCAGCGCATGGGGCTACCACGTCGAAAAGTCAACTTACCTGCTCATGTTTTGGCTCATACGCCACTTAGTTCAGCAAGAGTGTATCGACGTGTATCATCAAGTCTGTTGATAAAGAGTCTCCTCATTATCAGATTGATGCAGTTGTGATACCAAAGATCTCGTCCAAGCTGCCTGCTGTACAAGTGGATCCTCGCGCATGGGCGTATGTGACCCATCTGCAGTTGGTAGATCCTAACTCTGCTTCTCCTGGTCCAGTGGACATGCTTCTGGGAGCAAAGATGTTTGCATACCTGTTCAGTGGCCATCGTGTTGGGCTAAGTCCTTATGGGCAAGGTAAACATAGACAAAGAGCCAGGGAGCACCCCTTGCACTGAAGCCTCAACTGTGCTGGCTGGCTCCAATAATATTGTTCACCAAGCATCTTATTCAAGAGCTTTGGCTTCGTGGGTCAGGATGGGATGACCAACCTCCAGCAGACATTGTGGATAAGAGGTGTCGATACAAACAAGAATTACCGATGTTGGTGCGCATTAATGTGCCACACCTTCTTACCATAGCTGAGCAGACTGTCCATAAACTGCATGGATTTTGTGATACCTCAGAGGTTGGCTACACAGAGTGTTAACCTTTTGATGTCAAAATGTAAGGTGGCTTCTGTGAAGAAACTGTCCATTCCACAATTGGAGCTGCGTGCACCATTGATGATGGCCAAACATCTTGAGTATGTGCTTGCAGTGTACTAAAAGCATATTTCTATAAACAGTGTGCGCGCTTGGTCCAACTCTACTGTTGCTTTGCATTGGATCACATCTTCACCCCACAAGTGGAAGACCTTCATATCGTTAACTCAAATTCAAAAGTTGGCACCTCCCTCTTGGCGGCGGCATGTTCGATCAGAAGAGAACCCTGAAGATTGTGTTTCCCGAGGTCTGTCACCAGCCCAGCTCACTCAATATTCACTTTGGTGGGATGGGCCTGCATGGTTGACGAGCCCTTGTGATATCAGTGTCAATACTCCTGTGCAGTCACCTGCAGTTTCCGAAGAGGCTATCAGCATGGAGCGCAAGGCAGAGGTGGTTAGTTTTGTAGCAGATGTGCAAACAACACTTTAGTCCAAATATTCGTCATTCACTAAATTACAACATGTGTTGGCCTATTGTCTATGCTCCATACATAACTGTCAAACAAGGGAGGACCAGAGAACAGGGGTTTTGATTTTGATAGAATTGAGGGTTCCTCTCTTGGCGTGTGACAAGATGGTACAACAGACCTTTGCTGAGGACAAACATTGTCTTGAAAATCATCGGCCATATGGGTGGGCGGCAGGATCAGCCGTTCTGATCATCCCTATCACGTTCAACACCCTATTCTACTACCAAAGAAGCATCCATTCCCTATGTTGCTTATTGAGTATTACCATATTGTGTATTTGCATCCTGGTCCTTGTACACTTCAAGCCATTCTTTGTCTAACATTATAGATTCTCTCTGCTCGCTCAATAATACGGCAGGTGTTGCACGAGTGTCTGGCATGTTTCCGCTCTAATCCCACACCCAGCTATTCAGAAATGGGAGAGCTGCCTGCACCCCGTGTTCAGCAAGTAAGACCCTTTGATCTCACTGGTTATGTCTATGGTGGTCCCTTCCCAGTCCCCATGCACCGAGCTCAGGGCTGCAAGTCCACAAAGGACTACCTTTGTTCGTATGTAAGCATGGCAACTAAGGTGCTACATCTTGAACTTGTTTCTGATATGTCTCCGGAAGCATTTTTAGTTGCATTTTATTGTTTTGTTTCACGACGGGGCCACCTAGCTCACCTCTAGTGTTTGTGCACAATTTTGTTGGGGCTCAATGACAACTGACCCATGAAGGCCTTACCTGGCATTTTAACCCACCTGCAGCCGTACATTTAGGTGGGTTATGGGAAGCAGCCATAAAGTCAATAAAGAAACACCTTCACCAAGTCATTGGTCAACAAATACTGTCTTATGAGGAGCTGTCCGCGGTTCTGACCGGAATTGAAGCCATGTTGAACTCACGACCATTGTGTGAAACGAGCCCAGATCCATCTGAACTGTAGGTCCTCACTCCTGCTCACTTCTTGGTTTTCCAGCCCCTAACTACACTTCCAGAACCTGATTAGATCCAGCTGGACTTAAATCGACTAAACCGTTGGCAGCTGGTGCAACGCATAATGCAAGATTTTTGGAGACGCTGGCAGAAAGAGTATCCGTATACCCTGCGACAAAGGAGCAAGTGGACAAAGAAGAGTTTTCTTGCTAAGAATGAGGCGTTAGCGCTGATCAAGGAGGAAAACACTCCTCCTCTCACATGGCGGTTGCCCCGCATCACCAACCTTCATCCAGGAACAGATGGCATTTTCCGAGTGGCTCCGGTGTGGACTATCACTGGAATGCTGCAACGTCCAGCTACAGTGACTTGTACTAAAATCAGACAGTCGCAATAAGATGGCCGACATGACCGGGTCATGCTGTCATGCATGCTCGTGTGTTGTAAATAATTCAAGGACGTGGAAACAACAACTTTGAAGCACTTTTTTCTTTCGTTAGTCCTCCGGTTCGCAAAAAAAATCAAATTGTACGTAACAGACAGTATTACTGATCAGTGCTATCATCTTAAGACATTATCAAATTTCACATGATGGTATTGTATTATAAAATGCATTTCCACAGAAACCTGAAAAACTTTCAAACATTCATTAATACGTGTTGTACAGCACACAATACCATACAGTTCAAAGTATGGAACATGTGGCCACAAAACANAAACTTTCAAACATTCATTAATACGTGTTGTACAGCACACAATACCATACAGTTCAAAGTATGGAACATGTGGCCAATAAAAACAAATTGGGCTCTCGCATGGCAACTGTTAAGGAGTAAAGGTTTACATACATAACTAAAATGACAAGACTGATGACATTTTAAGTCCCATAATAATGTATTTTTGACAAAATACATAGGAAAAAGATTTCCTTGGAATAATTTGACATTTAAAACTACAAACAAGTTTTTACAAAGCACAAAAATCATACAAAATATAAAATGTAACACATTCGCTGCTGGCGACCCTCGTAACGATCGCTGTTGGCAACACTCGTAACCATCAGACGGCATTACAGGTATTATCACCTGAACCCAGTGCGGCTGACTCTTATAAGCTTTGTTGCATCTAGCGCCCTCTGGTATTCAGATATTATATTAGAATTTAATATCAAGTAATTACGTGGCACTAACTTTAATATTTTACATGAATACAATTTCTTGTCTTAACTCCAATGGCAAACGTGTTACCCATAGTAATGCACAGCCTGATAATGCTTCGATAAAGTATACATATATATATATGCAATTGCCAAGTGCTTCATAATATAATAATCTGGACTCTACAGTTATCTTTCTACAGTTTTCCATTGCTGAATACCTACAAACAAGCTATACTAACCTTTTTTTGTAAACGTATTGTGAGAAAGGCCACAGCAAGTATCCTCAACTTGAGAAGGTGTGGCACATGAACTGACTCTCAACAGGTTTGCAGGTTTCTGGAAGTCAACATAGAAAAATGAAGAAAAGGACAAGCCTAAATAACAGTCTCTACCTACTCAGTGTGCAAATAGTTTTACGGAATTATACATTCCTTTAGCGTGATAAGTTACGCCGCAATAAATTGTGCCAATTTGCGGCATGAGAAATAGTTTGATAATAACGCATCACGCTGGTGAAATATTTGCTCACAAAGTTAGTGAAAAATATTATCTACGGTTGCCGCTTGTTAGTTTACTATTTTTGCTTCCAAAACCCGAGAAATTTTATCAATGCTTTTAGTGTTTATTTACAATGAGATATGGCGGGAATAAGCCGTTAGGCTACTGATTACATTATAAAAAGTAGACAGAATGCACGAGTACTCACAGGGCGGTACTCGTAGATACACACACAAACAAGAGTCAGATGAATACACTTTCCACGCAGATGCATGGTCGTGCGACATTTTGCTGGCTAGACCAGCATCATCAGGCGGCGAGCAGTGGCACACTCAGTTTCTTTTGTTAGTTTTGAACTCGTACTTCTTTGGCTTGGAGACTAGTATGCTAACTACTTTGCCACGGAAATACATGTGCCACCGCTTGCCACCTGATGAAGCTGGTCTAGCCAGCGAAGCGTTGCGCGACTGCACATCCGTGTGGAAAATGCGTTTGTCCGACTCTTGTTTGTGCGTGTATATACGAGTACCGCCTCGTGAGTACTTGTGCATTGTCTTATTTTTATAATGAATTAAGTCATTGTTTACGTACCACGCCCTCTTGAACGAGACAGATTTGAGTGAGGCCTAACCGCTGCAATATTACAGCACTGACTTGGTTGAGCGAGGCAAGGATGGAGCAGCGACGAAGTGCAACGGTGGAACACACTGGCCAGCGACAATGCCTGCAATGTTTCCCACATGCAAAAACAAGAGTTCGCTCCTGCTGCAACTCAAACCTGGGTTACCGTAGTGAAAGGACAGCAGTCTGACCACCACAGATCCTGTGGTTTACTTCTAAACTTTCAAAGTTTTTGTGAATAAAATATCCTACCACGGTACGAACTCTACTATTTATTTAATGACAGAAGGTGAATTAAGTCATTTAAAACCAGTGTGTACTGTATTTACTCAAGATAAACGCCCCCATTTTCTAATAACAGTGGCACTTCAAAAATGGATGGGTGTTGTATTTGCCCTACTCTGTTTTGCCTTCCAGTGAAATGTGCTGCTGCATGCCTGGGCGGGGGCCACGGTGGTGTAGTGGTAAGACTACTCGCCTCCCACCAAGGCTAACTAGTTTCAATTCCCGGTGGGGCCGCTCCTGGATTTTTGCACACGAGAACCGTGCCGGACGATGCCACCGGTCGGCTGGTTTTTTCTGGGGTCTCCCATTTCCCCCGCCGTTGTATTCCGGAGCTGCTCCGTACTCACCTCGCTTCACCCCTCCTCGGCTCTCAAGACCACGATGTTACAAGCCACCCAAATCTCTCCACTCCACGGTTGCCCAGGCAATCAATAACATGAGAGGATTCGATCAAGGTCAATGTATACAGCCTGAGTGCAACACATTTGCGCATCTGCTTTTAATGTTTCACAACTCATAATTTGAATTTGGCCATATATCTTCCTCGCTTGCCCGTTATTCAATAATGTAGCAGACCAGCCTGGAAGTGGAAGTGGCCCACTCCATCCCATCAGTTATTTGCTTTTTATTTATAGCTGTCACGTGCTCGACACCACCATTCCTGCCGCAGCCATGTGGCAGGGGAGAGGAAGCGCTGTGTAAACACTTGGCCACGCAAGGGACTATTTTCACCAGTAGAAACTGATCCAGTTTTTTTTTAGGGAAGAATAACAAAAAAAAAAGGGGGCGGATTTATACAGAGATGGGCGTTATACACGTGTAAAGATGGTACACTGTAAAGTTCTGAAGAGAAAGACTAGACGATGGGACCTCCATGATTTTAGTGCGCTCTGAACCTCTCGCCAACCAGCTCTGTGCTCAACTAAGTCATCCCGGAGGTCGAGCACAAACAATCACTGGTCTGGGCTCCTCAACATGTCAATCAGATGCCTTGTTATTATTGCCAATGAAGACCCTGGATTCCACAGGAACATCTGTATCAGTAGCATAACTGTGGCCAATGGCAAAAGCATTCCCAGCTGAGCCACAAGTGATGTACCCAACTACGGCTCCGCTTTCTCATCCAGGAGCTCATCAGTGTACGAAAATCTCTAATGTGTGTTATTTGAATGATTCTTGCAATTGGGTAAGTGCATGAATCAAAAATAATTATTGAATGAAAAATTACTTCCGACATTCATATTTGCAGAGCTGCGTCGCCAAGGAAAAACACAGAAGATGACATTAAAAAAATACACAAGAATAAGCCACGACTAGCTGTTGTCAACCGATATTTAAAACATAAATATAATCCCACAAGAGATTCAGTCAAGAGTTCAACCAAATCAAATAAAACAAAACGGGATGAGTAAGAAAAGGAAGAGCAATAAAGACAATATACATTAATGCAAGTACAAAACTCTAGACAACCCAACAAAGACAACACGTACAAACACTTGACACGAATATAAGTATGTGAGCTTAAAACCTGACAGCAAAACAAAAACTTACATACATGTCTTCGCCTCAAGTGTTTGTCTGTGTTTTCTCCATTGGGTCATCTAGAGTTTTGTGCTTGTATTTGTACGTAGTCTTGTCTTTCTTGCTCGTCTTGTTTCCTTTAGCTTGGTAAAACTCTTGACTGAATTCCTTGTGGGATTATGTTTATGTCTTAAATATCTCTTGACAACAGCTAATCCTAGCTTGCTATGTTCCTATGTTGCTGATATATGTTTTTAATGTTATCATCTATGTTTTTCCTTGGCAACATATCTCTGCAATGGTGTATGAATGAGGTAATTTCATGTACTACCATTGCAACTGTCATTAAAAGAACACAAAAAAATTGCCATGAACTTGCATTGCAGAGCATCTAGCATATCACAACAAACCACCAATGTATAGTTAACTCTCTCTTCTACGATCCTTCACAGTTCCCGGGAAAAAGGTAGTTATCTCAAAGAGTCGTTATATGTATTTTGACCGATTTTGACTGACCTCTATTCTCAAAAATTTGGCTTAAGTTATACTTATGCCCCTTTTGAACGGCTCTTGCGGCAAAATTACAAGTTATAGTAATCAAATACCATCAAATATCAATTGTATGAGATCACAAGTCACTCGGGAATGGGCTCATACACTGTATGCACTTGTAAGATTGACTTTGTTTAAACTTGAATTGCTTTAACCTCCCAAAACACAAAAACCACGTTTTTCACATGAAGTCCATGTTCAGTCGTCTCTAGAGCGAAAACTACAAATTGTTTTTAAAACTTATTAATTAATTTTAATAGATAGATATCTTTCAACAAAAATGATACCCTTAAGAAGCATATAGAGCCTCCCCATGACGCCAAAATTAAGTCTAAATAGAGCACGCCACACAATTTTTTACAATTGCAAAGCCATTGAAGGCTTCTTAACAAAAAAAAAAGGCCATATTAACAAAACATTAATTTATTTTAATAGGCAAACTGTTTCCTAATAAAATGGTATCCCAGATACTTATACAAGACCTACCTTGTCTAGTTCAAAAAAACTGTTTTAAGAATCTTCCCCTTCTCGGCCCAGTGGAAACGTCACTCACCACACCGCCCTCTCCACAAGCACGCACAGAGCACAGATGCTTGATACCATGCTTTTGTCACTGCACATATGATTGCACGTACGTTAACATAAAAATTGGACCACAAGGAATTCTTTAGTCAAAGATTTAACATAACGCATAATTAGATATTATGATGTTGAATTGGTTAAGTATAAGAGAAGGCAAACTTACGTGATTTTAATTGAAACTCGTAAAGTGACAATGACAGTTCTGAAGTGCCTATTCAATAAATTTACCCTTTCATTTTACACAGATTTTGTTAATAATAACTAAGTTACCTACAATTGATAAGCTAGTGAATCAGGATAAAACCTTCTTTAAAAACCATTGTCATGTATTTGAATTCTCAGTCTCGTCTCGATTCTCTAAAATATTTCTAATCTTAATTTTATCTCGAACTAAAAAAGTGCTTGCACACTTCTACTAAATAGATATAATTTTATGTCTGAACAATATCTATGATCAGGCACTAAAAATTAAAACTCACATGCAATATCCAACAACTAGTGAGATGTGACTGCTCATCTTTCACTTGTAAACACAGAAACTGAGCTATCTCAAATTCTTACTTGTGAAACGTAAATTTGTTGTTAAAATACTGTACAGCACCGTACTATTAATTAATTTACAAACATGCACATATGGCAACACTGTGGACTGTCCGGCTTACACACAGAAAGCATTAAAAACAACTAGGAAAATTAAATAAAATAACAAACAGCCCTTCCCGCTTTCTACTTCTGGAAGAAGTCCTTTATTGATGTCTGCTTCTTCTTGGCGCCCATTTTCTCGATGAAGTCTTTAACACATCAAGTTCGGATTTAAAAAAAAAAAGAGCAGGAGGATAAAAGAGACAGGAAAGGGCAGACTGCGGGAGTTATTTGTTTGCAGGCTGGCGGAGGGGTGAGTAGCGATAACTGTTGTTCAACGCAGCCACTGCCTGGCCGCCGGTACACACAAGACAGCCGGCGGCGGCCGCCCGATGCATGTAAGGCAGCCCATTGCGATGCAAGAATGTAATCAATGCAGCGTTTATAAATTATCTGAATTTTGCATACACTTCGAGGAAATTTTTGAGGAAATTTTACTTTGAATTACATATTGTGCGGAATTTCGAATCAACCAAGCTCCAAAGCATGTAAAATCACGTTTTTATGTTCAGGGCTAACAACAACTTTGATTTAAGTTAATTGAGTTAGAATTGCGAGATTTTACGGAGTACAGTGCTCGAGAAAAGAAGCACAACCATTTGTGGTCATAATAAATGCAACAAAATTATTTCTCTACCCTCGGTTCGTGCGAAAAGGGTTGTTACTTCAATAGGGCTGTTATTCCCGGAGTCGCAAAATCGAGCGTTGACTGTAAATGTAAAAGACAGCACTGCTTTACAACCCTTAATACTGATGTTTTTCTATGTACTTTTTTTGTAATATTCTAGGATTTTGTAATGTAAATCATAGCTCTGCAGAAGTGTTTGTAAATCATAAAATTTTTTCATTCAAATACAGTGGAACCTCGCTATAATGAGAATGGGCTTTAACAACACATTCACTGTAGCAATAACTTTTTTAATTCAGTCATATTCTGTATTAAATCCATGGGTAATACACTCACTTAAACCAAGTGGCTTTAATGCTCTACTCCAACAAAAGGTACCACATTTATGCACCCCTCACGTCCTTGGTTCACTATTGTCCTGTTGCCATTCAAGCAAACAAAGAGGGTATTGTTTGCTTGAGCAGCTAGTAGAGGGCCGGAAGTGGGTGAGAAGGGAGGGTTCACAACCAAAATGGAGATGGAGACAATGGCTACAGAATAAGCAAGTGGATTTTAGGCTCTGCAGTTCATTCAATTAGAGCCCGCAATCATCGACATTGCTTATGTTTCAAAGGGGTACAGTTCTAGGAAACAAAAATTCCTGCGATTTCACAGAGAGAGGATATTTAGAGGCAGTATCATTCAAACGGTTCAGGTAGCTGTAATATATGTGATTTAGTCTTCATTATACGAATTTACAAATAAGGGATGGCAAAAAATNAAACGGTTCAGGTAGCTGTAATATATGTGATTTAGTCTTCATTATACGAATTTACAAATAAGGGATGGCAAAAAATTTTTTTCTCAATTATCAGTGATTTTAATAATCTTCAAAAATGCCATCGTCAGACATGCTACATTGTATTTCACAGCCGACTTGTGAGCTTCCATGCGCATGCCAGCATTCAGAAAACACAGGTTGCCCATAAGGTGACACTACAATTAACTTTGGTGGTAATGATAATTTGTAACGGTGATAATCTTTCTGTTGTCATTATAGCATAGTTTGACCGTACCTTAAAAATGTGGGATGAGAAAAATTTATTATTTCACAATTGTGCCAAAAGTGTTTAACCTGTACACATTACATGAAATGTCTTTGGAACAAACAAAAACTAAAGCAGTGTCGATATATTTTCAACATTATAGTCAAAATCAAAATTGTGTATGTTTTTCTTAAAAACATACACAATGAAAAACTTACTCAAAGAAATGACACAATACACGCTTCAAAAATATACCATTGGCTAATTCGAGATGTACTACAAAATCACACACAGAAATCTAAAAATAACTATGAATGTAAGGAAATGTTTGCAAATATTTAATCTGTAGTTGTTTGTGAAATAACTTTATTTTTTTGACAAATCCTGAACTAAGCCAAAACCATAACACCACGCTGCTCCCCTTCTCATATTCCTTTGTAGATTGTTTCACTTGCGTTAAAGAAATGATTTTGACTTGTAATCATACAAAAACAATGGAATCTAATTGTTTTCAAATACTGGTAGAAGTGAAGGTGCACGTAATACGCACAAGCTGGGCAGTGTTCCGCAAAAATATATGTTTTTCCTGGCCAACATGTATTGCCACGGTCATCCTGCTCTGGTATAACTGAATCACCAAACACATAGACGAAGGTCAATGCAGGGAAACCATTGGTAACTACAGTCTTCACACGAGTGTAATGCCCACCTTTATATCACTCCCTCTGGCCCTTTTTTTTGTCAATGTTCTGCAAAAAAAAAAACTGGTACCAATTTATACAGTGCGATGCCTGGTTGAATGCTTACACAACACTTCCTTTACACTCCCACCGATCCCAACAAGCAAGCTTAAGGCTGTGTGGCAAGGATGATCATGTTAACCTTGACAGAGACAAAGCTAATAGAAACTGTTATGTGAGAGTGGGAAGGTAACTTTTAGGGTCATCTACTAGAACGTGGTCGGAACGGCAGGCAAGCAACTGCGCACAGTAGCGGCACGAGAGACACGCGCGGCCGGGTTTATGTTTAAAGTCATTGCTGAACGAGGCACAAAGTCCGGGCAGGAGAGGAAGACATTTCGCCCAAGTCAAGTCATTACTTGTGAAACATGACACGGAGCACAGGACACGTGTGCACTCAGGACTGCACCCGTCGATCTTGACAGCTCCCGCTCAAGTTATCGATCACTCTGGCAAGCACGGGTGCTTCGCTGGGAGGCAAAACAATTTCAGTTGCACGTGTAGTGCCAAACCAATTTATAAGTTGCAAATTTTATCAAAAAAGGGAGCATCAATTTTGAGTAAATACAGCGTCGTTATGCCAAGGCCGTGGTGGGCAGGCTCAACGAGTCCGCTGTGGCTTGCAGTTCCCTTCTGCAGTAGACATGGGTCAACCCCGTTACCCCACGTGAAAAACACTGATGCTCCATGCCAGGAATCAAACCCTAATGATCCGGGCGAGAGGCAATGACGTTACTCACCCTGCCACTACCCGACAATTGTCGCGACTAAAGAGAACTACAGAACCCAACTTCAAAATTGTATTATAATAATTTTAAAAAACTTTTGCATAACAGNCAACTTCAAAATTGTATTATAATAATTTTAAAAAACTTTTGCATAACAGTTGGTTGTATTTATGTTATTGTGGAATCCAAAAACTATATGAGCTGTAACATGATAATTGCTGACTTTGTTTCTTCACAGCACATCAATTCATGCTTGATGTTATAGGTAGGATAATTTTGCTTAATGGCCCCAAATTACTACACTCATATAAACAGGAAATTCCCTGAATTTTTATGTTGCCACNAGGATAATTTTGCTTAATGGCCCCAAATTACTACACTCATATAAACAGGAAATTCCCTGAATTTTTATGTTGCCACTCATTTCTTGTCTTTTCCTGTTCTTCCTAATTTTCCAAGTTGTTTGCCATCTTGTGCTTGGCATAATACTAGAGTAATACTAAACATGTACCGTTTATTGCTTATGCTGCAGCCTTTCAACTATCAGTACGTATCACTATTATCTATATTTCTATTACATTGCACAATGATTGTCGAACAGACTTCACGCAAAAAAAAAACATTTGCTTGAATTTAATTAAAATAAACCAAAAAGATGGTTTAAAAAGACAACACACGTAATAATTAATAATGCAGACATGGTATTTCCATATCTTTTTGATACCTAAGTACCTACATCACAGAAAACCAACATGAAAAGATTATGTCCTTTAGCTGAAAACTTATGAGATAAATACTAGGATTATGAGCAGCACCGTCCGTAGCGAAAGCGAGGCCACGTGCATGAACTTCTGTGAGGCCCTTCCCTTCCAAACTAGTTGATCCCCTCATCACACAACACAATCTCCTTTCCAACAATATGCTCTGCANGTGAGGCCCTTCCCTTCCAAACTAGTTGATCCCCTCATCACACAACACAATCTCCTTTCCAACAATATGCTCTGCACTTGAGCGTCCGTGCTTCGTAACTTACATTTATTGATAAAACATTTTACATTTTATAAACAAACATAATATATAACNCTTGAGCGTCCGTGCTTCGTAACTTACATTTATTGATAAAACATTTTACATTTTATAAACAAACATAATATATAACTCACAACAAAACAAATGCTACATATTTAAATATTTTTTTATTACATAAAAAAAGTATTTTTTCTCAGGTGCGAGGCCTCCCTCTATGCGTGAGGCCCTGTGCGGACACATCTGTCGCACGCCTCTATGGACAACTCTGATTAANGTGCGAGGCCTCCCTCTATGCGTGAGGCCCTGTGCGGACACATCTGTCGCACGCCTCTATGGACAACTCTGATTAAGAGAAAACCTGCAGCAAAACTATCAAATTAAGTTTTCTAGCTAACTGTTAGATTTAATTTTAAGCCCTTTCATACTNGAGAAAACCTGCAGCAAAACTATCAAATTAAGTTTTCTAGCTAACTGTTAGATTTAATTTTAAGCCCTTTCATACTTCTGGATTTAAAATTGCATTTATAGTTATTTTTCACTATTATTTTTTATCACACACAACATTACACCCACTAATTGTACTAACACAATATTTCACATATGTATACATGCGAGGAAAAAGTACAAAAATGTCGGCAGACAACAAAACATACAGCTCTGTACACCATGTAATAACGTTGCGGTTTTCCAGAACATTATCATCTTTTTGGTTTCGGATTATTTGGTTGTGGTAGCAAGTCATTAATATAATTTTGAGATTTAAGATTTAGAGGTTATTTGTTTATTGGTCCTTAGAGGGTAGTAAGTATTGATTTAGTAAATCACGTGAAATTACCATTGCTGATTGGATGAGGAATGTGGCGTGGTCAGCCAACAGCCAATCAACACCCAGGTTGCAAGAAGTGTGATGCAGAAAGCTTTCTCTCTTCCAGAAATACCGTCACCGCCACCAAGAATGGATGCGTGCATGATTAAAAGCAATACAATTAGAGAGCAGTTCATCTATGATTGCTGCAACATGTTTTAAATTTAATCATTGATGATGTAAACCTAGTGACATGTGTTTATTTGTTTGAGAATACGAGTGAATTAATAAAAAAAATGGAGAACAGAATTTTGGAATCCTACTTTAAGAGAAATGTTATAACCACACCCACACTGGGGAACACTAAGCCGTAAGTATACCTTCCTTCAATCTGGAATTTATTTTTGTTCTACCACAACTGAATTTCAGATCAAACAAATATTTGAACACAAGGGTTTTTAGGGTTTATGGCATCTCTTAACTGATAATTTTAAGTCCACAATATTTTACTTATGTTGTTTTTATTGCATCTTCAACCGCAATAAAAATTAACTCAATACTTATTCTTTTCCAGTCGCACATCAGAGAATACAGACTGGAATCATTTTCAAGAATTCTGCAAATTAGTTCTGTGTATAATACAAAGGTTTGAATTTTGAATGTTAAATCTTAACAGTAAGTTATAGAGAGATGTACAAACACAAGGCCAGGGTTNAAGACAGCGACCAGCCCCGGACGTCACACAAACACTCATCGTGCACAGACACTGTTCACATTGCAAGCAACAGACAAAGCATGCCGGCGACAACAGAGAGCTCCGGGAGAAGAGCCGACACGTGCAGTTTGCAGTTAACTCGACAGTTTTTTTCGCCCAGGTCATACACGTAGCTGCAGGAGGATAAACATTGACACTCTGAGTGCAGGAGAGATTTGTGGATATTCGAGACATGTCACTCGCTTATATCTACCGCAGCATAAACACCAGTTCTGTCAGTGTCTGCATTCAGACTTGCCATCGTCCTGTCGGTCTACGACACTTACAATTTGAGTGCTGCCAACATATCGTTAGATTGCAGTGAATGTAATGAAAACTGCAGTNGTCGGTCTACGACACTTACAATTTGAGTGCTGCCAACATATCGTTAGATTGCAGTGAATGTAATGAAAACTGCAGACGACGTAATATTTCATCGCCAGTACTGAAATTGTAAACGCTTCATTTCATTTACCTGCCGACTGGTGTCCCAAGCGTCGATACAGTGGAACATTCGTAGAAACCAAATATAATTGTCATCTCTCCACAAATAAATCAACTTCAATAGCCATCAAATTGAAGAGTAAGTACACTTATAACAAGACAAAAGCAGAGCTGCTTAGCTAATGCATAATCCATCAATGTTCAGATTAGAGATCTGCAAAACTCACATTATTNAGACAAAAGCAGAGCTGCTTAGCTAATGCATAATCCATCAATGTTCAGATTAGAGATCTGCAAAACTCACATTATTATTTGAGTACAGAACAGACTTCAAACACTTGTGAGTTTGTACTAAGTTTCCTTGCTGGACTACAGGTCAATCAGCTGGTCCAGAACGGTTTTGGACAAATAGAAAACGACTAAAAACAAAATGGCCTAATCGCAGTCGACCACATCAGAAAGGAACACACATCCTCGCTGCTGCAGGAGCCAAGCTGTATAGCCTCGGAGGGAGGGTTGGAACTGTAACCCTTCCTTTGCCACTAAGGTTATCAACAATTTGTATTAATATTATTAATAAACCTTTAATTCTAATACAACATGTAATTGCGGTTAACTATGATGCATTATAGTACACTGCGAAGTAATCCTAACAAGTGTGTAAGCGCCGCTGATGCCGTAGTAAACTCCCTCCCTTCACTTCAGTGTGTAACCTCCCCTTGAGAAATTCCTGCTTATGCCACTGCACAAGCCAATAACCAAGTGACACCAAATTAGGACAGTGAAGTCTAGCGAATGGCTGATAATAACACAAATTTTGTGTGTCCCTAATTCTTATACATAAATGTGAGCAGTTATTAACAGAGGTTTACTCAAACAACTTCATAAGTGTCCAAGTGATCATAAACCAATTACATCATCGTAAGCCAACAAGTGGCAACTGGTGGCCGGCCACTCCGCGAGGCGACTCTTTGAGTCAGCACACCCTAGCTCTCAGCTGGCCGGTGAACCTCCGACACAACTACATTGATTACGAGACACTCACATGCATGACAAACGTTCTTCCATAAAAAGAAATTAATACTCTCCTTCCTTCCCCGTTTTCCTCGTTACCTTCAGATCATTCTTAAGAACACTGATGTCTGGAGAAGAGTAAATATGTTATTTGGGAAAGGAGGCGTTCAAACCAACAACGTATGGTGCTGTCACTCTGANGAAGAGTAAATATGTTATTTGGGAAAGGAGGCGTTCAAACCAACAACGTATGGTGCTGTCACTCTGAGCGCTAAGCACACTACATTCAATGTGTTTGTGATGAGAGTATAATATAACGACTACACACAACTGCGGACATTGCAAACGCTATGTCTGCCAAGTTGGATGTATCGCGCATGTCTCCGGGGACAGGCGTGCACAGGCGTCGATGCTCGCCGTGTCATGTTGGCTACCATTTGTTTTGTTCTTCAATTACAAAACGTAGCTTCCAGTGTGCCATTGTTTTAGCCAATAAGGTCAGCGAGGGGAACACAGAAGTTGTCCCTTGTGTAAGCTATGTAGTGAGAAAGTACAGGAACATCTAGAACACACAAAGCATTCAGGAGCTCAAACAACCATCTGTCAAACATGCACCACGCAACACCAAAGGTAAACTTACCTAAACAAACACTAAACTTACTTGGATTATTTCAGTTACAGGGTTCCAGCAAGGTACCACACCCCATTTTCTCATTTTGGAAATAATAACTATGAATCCACTTTTTGCAACTATCACCTACATGCAATATTCTACTTCATAGTTATGCAATGGCATATTTTACTGCTTACAGTGGTACTGCACCATAAGTATGGACGTTAACAACACATTCAATACAGTAAAAACTTTCTAATGCACCATCATGTTCTGTATTAAATACGAGGTTAATATACACATCTAAAACTAGTGCTTTTATGTGTACTTGCACGTCAAACAATGGTATCAAGCTTTCTACAAGTTGAAACAAGTGAAAATATTTTAATTTTTGGTCTGCAAACATGCTGCCTTGGGAAGTCAGAAGAATTTCAATGACTTTCCTTCCATCCAACACATGAAAGGAAGGGATAGGAATTTTTTACATCCCCTTCGTCCCTAAAGTACCGGTACAGATTATTCACTTCCCCTCATGAGCTTTGTTGGTAATAGCACTGTTGTGTCGAGTGGAGTTCCATTCAAGGGGGAAAAAAAAAGAGAGGTGGAAAAAGTATTGATTGCTTAACCAGCTGGAAGAGTGGAGGTAGCGATGAAGAAAGGTGGGTGTCCAAGCACCAAGAAAAAGTGGAATGAGATACGGTTTTGGAAAGAGCAAGAGGATTCACATCACGGTGTTGTACTTATACAGTTGTAAATACTATGTAAAATATCAAACAAAAATATTTTTCTAGCAGTGGCTAAAGTTCCCCTTCCTCCCCTCCAAATACAAACACGTTAAGTGAAGCCCGCACAATTTCAGAAGCAGCGTAGGAAAACTTAAGAAAAGGCAATCCTAGGTAACGGTTTTTGTCAATTTTGTGGGCAAATTTGCCATATTGATGCATTTATTTTATGTAATACCTCGTGCCGCAATGATGTGCACATTTACAAAATAAGAAATAGTTTGACGAAAATACATCATTCTGGTAATATATTTCCTCACAAAGATAGTAAGAACAGTTATGTAGGATTGCACTTTAATTTTTTTCTCTGTATTGGATTACAAAGAACCGTAAAATACTATCAAGCTTTATAATGTTCATTTACATCCTACACACCCTTAAAAGGGGTGAGCACCCATTCAATCATTAATATCCAAATACTACCTAACTAAATATTTGATAACAAAAAATTAGCAAAATTTAAAAAAATAGTAACAGAAACTAAACTTTGGTTCCACTGCAGCAGGCATGTCACACTCACGGCCCGTGGCACATATCTGTGCGACGCCAGCTTATTGCACAGAAACAAGTGGAATGAGACCCACCCACATTCACAGCGTTTGTAACTTCAATGTGAAGGGAAGCTATTTTGAGGTTATGAGTACTACAGGAAACGGAACAGTCATTAGAAATCAATTTTCAAAATTATATTTGTCAACAGTTTTCGTTCGTCTAATGTTGAGTGAATACAAACTAAAAAGTCAGTTCACAGACAAACATTTAGAAAGTATGGTTACAGTTGTTTCAAGCCAAGATATTTCACCATGTTTTGAACATTTTGTAGGCACAAAGAGATGCCATACTTCTAATAGTACTTTATGCTTTCCTAATCGACTGCTTGGTGCCTCTTTTTGCATTTGTTTACAATCTAGAATAACATCCTTCTAACATAAATAAGTTTAGTTTTGGTAAACACTAAAACTACCATCCATGAAACAGTTATAACTCTATACGGTATGTAGGCCCCAAATATACCCTATGGCACTCTGTTGTAGATGCCACCTAAGGCAACACACCAACTTAAAGGAAGACGGGAGGGAAAGGGTGATTAAAAGAATTATTAGGGCTACCAATACTTTTCAATAGCTAAGTAAAACTATTGCAAGTTCTCGGGAACATGTTAGAGGAGGAATGGGTAGGAATTGCTCTCTTTCCCCTTATCAACTCACCCCTGAAGAGCCGGAGATCGGAACCCTGCCGTATTGTGTCCGCCTCGAGTCGCTGACGCCCCACGAAGACCCTCCGTCCTGGTTTGGATCCCCAGNTAGTGTGTTGCAACTCATTCCTATTCGCCGATAGCTTGACGTGGGCAGAGTTATGGTTGTCAGCCAGAACTAATTAATACGAACCAACTTGCAGGGTTTTTTTTGCAGATAGATTATGCTTTCGCAGTGCTGGCCCAATCTCCGTAGTAGGCTACCGCTGACCGCCTTTCTCCCGAGCGCAGTGCGTGGCTGGTGTTGCAGTCGTAACAACTCGAAGATATGTACAACACAGATTGCACACAACTTAGCATCTTGAAGATACAGAACCTCCGGCACAGAAGTCAGTCAGTTCAGAAGTAGGTACATAGTTAACTGCCTGATGTGATAAACACGCAACTGTTGAGCTACAATGCATAAAGATTATCTGTTGAAGCATGCACATAAAACACTTTTATTACCAGCACATTAATTTTCTATTATTGTTAAGTTATTTTCCTTCCTTTTTACAGTGAATTACACAATTAAAAAAACTAATAACTCCATACTCTAACAAAAAAAATCGATATTGTAAATCAGGTGTGAACATCCAGGTTTCACACACAATTCCTTCTTCACTAGGAAGTCATTCCAGGCATAGATAATAAAAATCATGTACAAACATGGTGTTGGCATTACACTCCCAGTTAAAACAAAGTGTTCAAAAAGGAAATAACACAACTGCCATGAAAAGACACCAGATTTTGTAGAAAAGTAACCTTTGTGATCATCTAGACCAGAACTCTGCAAAATTAAGTATATGTACAAAAAATTAGAATGCTCCCACACACATGCACACACACACACACACACACACAAGTACACACAAAAGAATGAACATAGTGATTACATACTCACCACAATAATTCAGAAAACACACACATGGTGTTTTAACCATTGTTGACTTATTGCTTCCTCATTTTTAATTTTCTCACATAAATTACTCCTCTATGATAATTTGTAAAAAAGTACACCGGTTATTTCCTAGATGAAGTAGTAAATAATGCACAGAGGTTTCATCACAATACAACAGAAGTTGCTAGGGAACTATAGATCTCGCCAAGTGTATTTCCCAGCACACGATGCAGGATGCCAAAGTGAGGCCTTCAGGGTTGGCGCTACTGAGCGAGCAGGGAGCTGGCTGGCAGATCAACCACCAATGGCAGTGCAGCGACCTCCTCTGTGGTCAAACTGCCTCGGTGAGCCTGCGGTTACATGTCTAATCCAGGACACGTTGGCGCCCGCAAAAGAATGTCCAAGTTGTATGAAAGTTGAGTCGAGTCAAGTCGAGTTCAGTATGGAATTTTTATAGTTAAAATTGAGTCTGCACCATAAATGTAAATGTGAACTTATGTACATGGGTATAACCACTGCCCCTTATAACTTCCTTCCCCTCTTACAGTGATGGTTTACCAAGAAAAAAGGTTTGGGACTGGTTTCTACCAATAACAATAATAACTCTTTGCCAAAGTGAGTGATTCGCAGCACCACTTCTTCCCTCTCGCCAATCAGTGAATGACTGGTAGGAATGGTAATGTCAGCAGCATGATGCCAACAGAAAAAAAGATAACTTTAAGTTTTTGTTACTTAATAGTTGTTTTTTTTAAATACATGTTTTTAAAACAGTAATTAAATGACGAAAGTAATGACAAGTTTACAGAAATGCAGCTGAAGCTGAATGTGTGCTTGACGTGAGACAAAGGCTTTTCATATTTAAATGAATTGTGTCCCATGATTGTACATATTTGTGTCGTGCTGAGACTGTACCTGTCGATCTTGACAAGGGATCCCCTTATCTGATGTCAGGCAGCACAAAGGTAAGTGCTTCGCAAGGAAGCAAAATGGCTCAAGTGACTAACATCACACCCACTGGATTTCATCACAGCCGATCATCACAAATNCTTCGCAAGGAAGCAAAATGGCTCAAGTGACTAACATCACACCCACTGGATTTCATCACAGCCGATCATCACAAATGTCAACCAAGTGTCAAGGCATGTAGCCAAGTTATTGTTTTCATTTCGGAGCAACCTTTAGCAGTTTAGTAGCGTAAAATTATTTATTCACGAGACACGATAGGTAATTGTTAGGTACAAACATTTGTCGTTTATAACCTAAAACCATCGTGACTCTACTTACANCGTCAACCATGTGTCAAGGCATGTAGCCAAGTTATTGTTTTCATTTCGGAGCAACTTTTAGCAGTTTAGTAGCGTAAAATTATTTAGTCACGAGACACGATAGGTAATTGTTAGGTACAAACATTTGTCGTTTATAACCTAAAACCATCGTGACTCTACTTACACGTTCAGCAGCGCGATCTCCGCTGTAAAAAAAATCGATTTAAGTGACAAGTCGATTTTAGTTGGCGCGACTTGACTCAATTTCTTGAGACTCAACCCATCACTACACAACACCACTACTCGCACATCTGGGACATACCAGCCCACAGACATAGATGTTTATACGTTTGATGCTGACAGTAATCAGGAACTGAAATGAAAGAGGGAACGTCCCAAGAGGCAGTAGAGCTCACATTCCACTGTAATGGGTACAAGAAACCACCTTATGTAGCAGCCGCAGTGGCAGTGCATTCTGCGACGATGGAAACCCTCCCTTTCCCTCTACCCCAACTCCAAGAGTGAGGGAGACATTGCTGCACTACTAAACACACTTGGGGAACACAGAATACGTATTATTACTCAGGATAGACAATTTCCACAAAAATAGTTCTTACCTTGCTGTATTGCACAATACTACAGTTCAGATTTACTTTTGTGATTGGATGGTTTTAACTGCTACGTGTCTGTGGTGCTTGCCCACCAATAACGTTCAGAACCAGAGTACCATGATTATGACTGACCCAGTCAAACACCACAATGTCTTCTCATAATGATGCACAGCCAATAACTACAGACAAGATTTCGTGGTTTTATTTTCAGTTCAATTTTGTTTTAAGACAGTGGTATATCTGTGTTATTGTTTCTATTTTTGTAAATGCTCTATATAGTTAACAAAAACACACATTTTAAACAAATATTAGCGTAAATATGTAATAAGTAGCATAAAAAAATTATATATGCAAGAGTAAGCATTTTGTTTTAAATAACATAAAAACATATAACCACATTTAAGACATTCAATTGTTTTCTGGTACAAACAGAGTTTCTGGATAATGTGTATCCCCATTGGTCAGCATGTTACAAAAATATTCAATATATCATTTGTTAGAAAAAAATTAAAGTTTAACTAATAAAATAGTTTTTTTTTTTTTTTTTTTTTTTTTTTTATTTTTTTTTTNATTTTGTGTCTTAATTTCAATTTTGGTGCTACAGTCTATTAACACGTATGTCAGAGTTATTTTGGTTTTATTACTACCCACCACATTATCTTGTCTCAACCAATAACAAAAGCGAAACTGGATCTACAAGAATAACACTAAAGTCTAACACGTGAGGAACATTTTTTTGTCCCTTAGATATCACAAGATACATGTTTGAAACTAATTTGGACTTCTAAACATCAGCTATTGTTCTGATATCAATTTTTCTCCACTGCTTGAAAGATGAATCATGATAGGCAGTAAAACTGTTTTCTATAAGCAGTGTTACCAACTCTATCACACCAAATAAAATTCACAATTTAGAAACAAGAAGAGAGGGACATTCTGTGGTATTGGAACAACCTTGCAGACATGGAAAAGAGTGTTTATTTGCATGGCTGTGTGCCAATATTGTAAGACCATCATGACAACCACATTCCATCAGTCTTCTCTGTGCCGATGAAATAAATGCCAGTTTACTCTCTATTTGGAAATGGCTGTGCACAATTGCTCCAACACCAGAAGTCCTTCACAAGAGTAACCAGTTATCATGAAGAGTGCTGCCAGTTTTGCTGGCTACATAGAAGATTAACACTGTCAGACTCCTCAGACAATACGACGCTTCTATGCTTCTAGAACACAAGTAGTTGTTTCTCAAGGTAAACATTACACGGTATAACCTCACTGTTGCAACCCCTTTTATTGACACCATCTCTCTTTAAAAATTCATTTTTAAAGAACCGTGAAAAATTCTGTAAAAAAAAAAGTTAAATATTTGAGGGAAATCAGCTGACAAAATAAGTTGCTACAGAATGTGTCAAAATATGTCAAACTTTCCAAACCCACTATTAAGACCATCCCTTGCTAACAAACCTAATCCTGGAAACAATGAGGGGTCATTACAGTGATGTTCTACTGTGCTGGCATGAAACTTCACACATATAGGCAAAATAAGTAGTAATTAATATGTTATACAATAATTTTCTTTCATATTTTAGATTTATTTTAAATTAATACACTACATTGACAACATAGTATTTGACTCCATGGATATTCCCATGTTTATCATTATAATTATGGTTTTACAAAATAAACAACATGTCTGGACACCAAAGCAAAACTATATCTAAGCCATATAAACACACAAAATCATAAACTGTGCATTGGAAGAAAACAGACCTTCATAAGAACTGCTGCAATAGCAGAGTGAAATTTGTCAAAATAATAAAAATCTCCAAACACAACTACCTTGTACAGCAGACATCACGTAACTGCCTTGCACACATTATACAAATAATCTGTTAACCTCTGACTAAAAAAACTTGGAGCAGTGCTATGGGCTACAAAAGCCGTGAATTGATAGTGAAAGGCTAAAGTGACAAAAACCAACAAAATTACATTATTGGGGACAGAGAAAAATAATGAGAGTGAAAATGTTTGGGTTTGAGATGAGTAAGTTGAGATGAAAACACCGTTGCCTTATGAACATTGTAGTCTGAATGCTGGGGTGAGCAACGGATATGTCTTCACACCGTCTGTCTTTAAATAAGTTGCTTTAAATATTACGAATAAACCATGCAAGTGTGATTCACTAACTTTGTTGTAAAAATTATAAGCATAGTGAAAAAGTGATTGACTTGAACCATCTACAGCAGTGCATTACCATCTTTCTTTGAAGCAGAGATTGAGACTGCAATACCAGAACCAATTACATCTGTCAGCCATACACAAAAACTGTTTGTAATTTACAGAAAACAGTCAAACCTCAGGAATTTTTCAGTATACTCAATTACTAGAAGATGGCACCTGTAGCATAAACATTTTTTTTTTATGTAGAAATGCTAACTACTAAAATGTATGTACAAAGAAAACCATTCACTAGCATAAAATGCACACACAACCTTCAACTTTCACCTACAAAACATTACTGGCAAGTTCTCCTCGTAAACAAGATCAATGGCAAAATGTGGTTATGGAATTCTTATTCTGATTCTGGCACATTATAAAATAATAAAGTGTCAGTTTCAATTCTGCTAAAAGCTATATCAATTACATATTAATAACATTAATAGCGGGCAACTGGATATAAACACACAGTTGGAAAAACATATTTTCCATGCAATTGTGCATCCCCATGAAAAATGTGTTTGTCCGACTTTGTGTACATGCGTCTGACCCTGAAGTCAGTGCAACAAAAATTGTACTCAGTGGGCACTTTATCAGTGCAATCAATAACTGGAACATGGGAAATGTGTTGTTTTAAAACTTTGAGAGCTGCTGTTCGAAGACCAGGAGAAACGAAAACAAAAGTAAATGCCAACATTGACCAAAATATATGTGAGAATGTTTATGTTGTGAATGAACACAAAACCAAGCAAACAACCACTACAATGGCCACCCATTTTAACAATATAAAGTAACTAGTTTGACGCGCTACCACCAGGAGTGAATACGGAACCAAATCTAAACAAATCCTCCTACAGCACCCAGCACACAACAGGAAAAGGCTGTACTCACTGCGAGTGTAGACAAACTGTAGCACACGGCACACGCTCTGCCAGTGCGCACTAAGCGCAGTAATAGGAAGAAGCCATAAGATAAAGGCGTTCAGTCGCAGGACCAGATATAGACTTTTCAAATGAGGGGGTAGGGGGTCCCCTTCTCCATCGTGCAGGTATAGACTTCCAATTCATGACATCGGAAGGTGGCACTTTGTCGTCGTAATTTTGGGAACCAGAATTAAATTATTCCGCTAAAATAAAAATATTACACAACTCTGATATTATTTAATTTTAGTTTAAAAGCGTTTACAGGTAAGTTTCATGTCAATGTGATGGTTTTGAAGGTCGTCACGTCCTCTGCGACCTCCCTCTCGATCCACTCCTGGTTCAGTCAACGGCAGCCGAGGGGAAAGAGTCGACGCCGTGGCGAGACTTGATGTGCCGCAGTAGGTTGCCCTTCAGCTTGGACTTGTATTGGCAGATGGGGCACATGTAGCGTGGCTCCTTGCCGCACACCAGCCGCGTGTGCACGTAGAACGAGTTCTTGGTGCGGTACTGGCCTCCACACAACATGCACCGGAATGCTCCCAATGTTCCTGTGGAGCCGCAAACATTCCGCAGTTAGGAAGCTGCCTCTCACTCTGATGACACACTCACAACAACATTTAACATTCACCACTGCAAAAATAAACGTACGAATAACCATTCCTTACCAGGGTAATTGCTACTGCGAAAGCATGTAATATTATGCCAAAATAACTATAACAGTTGACCAACTGTGCGCTGAGCTGCTTCTTCTCGAGTACAAACTCGCAACATGTGTCAGACTAACACTGTTGTAAAGCAAGTAAACAAGAACTGTAAAGAGTTGCCTGGTCTTTTGATTTCTGCAGAAAATGCATTAAATAGGTTGTTGTTCTGTAGGTAAATCTTTAAAAATACGAAAATAAGACTAAACAGAAACTCTATTACACTTTCCTGAGTTCCTAAGTTATTTATACATTCCCTGGGCACATATTTATTTAATTTTTTATTTTGCAGAACAATAAAAGCAAGTCCATTCAAACATAAGCTATTTAAATTTCAGTGATGTTTTAAATCATGTATTCCCCTTACTCAATCAGTCACATAAATAGCAAGATATTTTGAGGACTTCAGAAAAGTGTAAATGATGAATATTTCAGCTCCATGCAGAATACTGGATACAAATTCACATTTAAAAAAGTTGTTGCAGAGACCAAATATACCGTCAAAACCAAACAACCTACAACCTTGGTTAACCAATCAAATTAACTTTGGAACTGTGAAGTTTGTTTACCATATCTTCATAAATGTTCAATGTGACCTCCACGAACGACATCTACACGATAATCAAACTCGTTCCACGCTCTTGTCAGCATGTCCGGTGTTACGGTTCGGATGGCGTCCTTAATTCTCGTTTTGAGGTCGTCAGTGTTAGCCGCAATGGTGGATGAAACCCTTGATCCTTTATGTAACCCCATAGAAAAAAATTGCACGGGGTAAGATCCAGGTTTCTTGGGGGTCAGTGATGAAGAGCATGGTCACCAGTTGCTCCTCGACCAATCCAGCGTTGCAGCAACATCTCGTTCAGGTATCCACGAACAGCTAGATGCCAATGGGGTGGCGCACCATCCTGCTGGAAAATGAAGTCCCCCGCCGCCTCTTCTAACTGAGGAAACAACCACTCTGTAAGCATGTTCAAATACGGGATTCCAGTAACAGTGGGCTCGTGAAAAAAGAAAGGGCCGAAAACAGTGTCTTTGGATACAGTGCAAAACACGTTCACTTTGGGGGAAGCGCGCTCCTGTTTGGTGGTTTCATATTGAGGCTCCTGACCCCATATCCGCATGTTGTGCCAGTTCACCTTACCATTTGTATGGAACGTCGCTTCATCGCTAAAAACCAGCTTAGAGACATGAAGGCATCGTCTACCTCGTTCTGGGCACATAAGGGAAACATCAGACCATCCCCTTCACATTGACGTGTCGAATGCGAGCTCGCTTCCCCCTCACCGCCTCAAACCGAGAGTTACAAATGCCATCCAAACTGTAACACCAGACATGCTGACAAGAGCGTGGAACGAGTTTCATTATCGCGTAGATGTCATTCAGGCCGCTCATGGTGGTCACATTGAACATTTGTGAATGTATGGTAAACAAACTTCACGGTTCATTTGATTGGTCAATCAAGGTTGTAGGTTGTTTGGTTTTGATATTANTAAACAAACTTCACGGTTCATTTGATTGGTCAATCAAGGTTGTAGGTTGTTTGGTTTTGATATTATAGACCTTCAGAGTTTTTTTTTTTTTATATATAATCATCCTGTATATTGTCACATAAGCTTATTTTTAATTTCGAGTAAAGTTAGGCGGGCAAAATGTTGGGCCCTATAACATAACATAGCTCCCCATTTACATCAATCCTTCAATAAAATCCTATGTGCCATACTGTATTTCCTTTCAACCAATAGGAACAATGTATCTCCCATTCATTATTTGCCCCACCAATAAAATTGTTCTGTCGTCACTATAACAGATCAGTAGAACACAACAAATACTTTCAAATAGATTTAATATGCACAATAACTACAAGTACAAAATGCTAAGAAGTGCTGAGAATTTAAAAAAACTGCAAAACATTGACAAAAAAGTATCAATGAAAAAGAAGTATGGTATTCCCAACACTAGCTTGTCGACTACTTAAAGAAAACAGGAGATATTGGAGACATTTCATCGGTACAGCGTAAGTGTAGATTAATGCTTGCATTTACAGCCAGAAAAAACTGTGAGTTGGAATACAATATGTATTTTAAAGAGTGTATCACGTGAGTTAGTTGAGATGGTATGGCCAGTGCTTGATATCACAGCCATGCGCACTGGTGAAGGTAAAGTTAGGTAAAGGACTGTTTACACGCTTCCATTAGCTGACCCAAAATAGGTCAGTAGAGTTTAGTACGAGTGAACTGACTCACTGGGTAGGTCAGTTACTAGCTTTGTGTGAATGCTCGAGCGTAGTAGATGGACCAGGTCAGTAGCTGGGACCCAGCGACCAACTGGCATGGACCAGCTACTGGCCCACTGTTCAGGTGAGCTACTGGGAACATGTTAAAAAGACCTTAAGGATGGAGCAACAGCAGAATGCAGAGGCAGGAGAAGCCAGAATAATCCAAGAAAACCTGCTGGAAATGGTAATATCTGCAGTGTTTCCCACATGTGAAAATCTGGGTGGCCCCGCCAGGAATCGACCTGGTTTGCCTTGTTGGGAGGTAAGTAGTCTGACCACTACACCACCACGGCCCCCTTCACGCCTAATTAAGCCAGATCTATACGAGTAAGTGCTAATGACAATAAAGCTCTGTATTCATGCCAGTATATTAAATGACATAATTCAGTACATACAAAATTATGACAAACAATAATATCTACTAATTATGTAGTACAATTTCACAACTATCAATATACATAATTAGGCCTATGAAAGTGACCTTGTTGAGTAATCTGCATTTTACATTATAATTTATTGTTGCAATAACCATTACAATTTTTATTATAAAATGAGTAATAATAATTTTTCTTATAATTGTAAGGCTGAGATATTTACGACAGGAAATATACCTTCATTTCCAAGGGCTCTGCCAACTTCCAATACAGTACATTCAATTTAATTCAACCATCACCAAACCAACATAATCTACCTGTCGCAACAGTCAGGAAAAGAGCAGCGAACATTTCTTATCATTTGACTAACAAACAAACACTTTATAGATTAAGTTTTACGACATGAATGGTGACAATTATCTCTAGTTTACTACTTTAATACTTCTTGTTGTGAAAATAATATGTATTCAACACACAATCAAATTTTGCAACTTTTTTAAACTTTTCTTACTAAACTATCCTTAGTTATGTCAACTCTGAATATTAAATATTTTGCTGATAAAACAAACTCTTTGTCTTATAAATGTAAACATACCAAAAGGCTAAAAAAATGCTTTTTACTACAATTTCAATTTCAATTTAGCAAACTTTTAACGTGCTCTTTCTCACATTACAACTGATAAAAAACACAAGACGTTACTNATTTCAATTTCAATTTAGCAAACTTTTAACGTGCTCTTTCTCACATTACAACTGATAAAAAACACAAGACGTTACTAATACAACTAAAGAGCCAACTTTCCTCCACATGAGTGCAATAATTTTTAAATAAATTCTTAAAAGCTGAGTTGGTAGGTACCGCCTTGACGTCTCGTTGAAAGAAATGATGTCAGAGATGAAACATGAAACATATACAACAGTAGTGAGACAATTACAAATACACACATGCCTTACCCGCGACTCGAAACCAGAAAACCTCCTACCGCAAGCTAGCNAGTAGTGAGACAATTACAAATACACACATGCCTTACCCGCGACTCGAAACCAGAAAACCTCCTACCGCAAGCTAGCATGCAATGAACTGTATTACAGAGGCCGGATTCGGAGAATCAAATCTGAATGTAATGAGGCTAATGTTTTGAATGATAGGGTTTACTAACCAGAAATATTTACAGGGCCATCATTTTGAAAATAAATGTCCGAGTCACTTAAAACATGTAAGTTTACATGGCCTACCATAGCACTACCCATGTGAAGAATTTGGTAGATATCAGTTGATTGGTTGCAAAGATATGGCATACAAAAATCACCGTATAATTTGGTGCTATTTTACGAAATTGCCAAAACAAGAGGCTCTGTACANAAAGATATGGCATACAAAAATCACCGTATAATTTGGTGCTATTTTACGAAATTGCCAAAACAAGAGGCTCTGTACATGATGCTTCTAATATACAGGATGCTTCTAAAATCATGGGACAAGCATTGATGGGTGGTAGAGCTCACTAAAACAAACAATTATTGTATAGAAATATATGGGCGGAAGTGACGCGTTGAGGCACAAACACAAAAACATAACACATTAACGGAAACATAAAATGTTCATTAGCAGCATACTTAACGAGTGATTCCGTACAGAAAATGTCAAAACAGTTGCTGGAAATGCATCCACCAACAGTCACGCATGCTTGGCGACCTCTACATATGGCGTGATTGGCTGACAATGGTGGCGTGCGTGAAATACCCGGCGTATTTGAATCTGTTCGCCAATCACTCCACCGACGCTACCAAGCTTGCATTACTGTCGGTGGTAGCAATTTTGAGCAATTATTATAAACATTGCTGTAAAAAGGCATTTAGCGGCGACGTTGTAAATAAACAATGTGTTGCATTTCATGTGTTATTTTTGTGTTTGTGCCTCAACGCGTCACTTCCGCCCATATATTCCTATACAATAATTTTTAGTTTTAGTGAGCTCTACCACCCCTCAATGTTTGTCCCATGATTTTAGAATCATCCTGTATAATGTCAGCATACAAGTTTGGTTAAATTTGGTTAAATTGTTATAAAGCCGCCATTTTGAACATTGTCGTCTGACCCACTTAAATAATGCAAGTTTACATGGCCGTCTGTAGCACTAATTGTTACAGAAATATCACAAAATGTTCAAATTTTCTCATCTGGCACTATTGAAAAAATGTATCTCTGTAGGCATAATTGATGATTCTAATGAATACTGTTAAATTTTGTTGAATTGTTTCATAGATATAACATACTAACCTAAATTATTTACATTAAAACCNAATTTTGTTGAATTGTTTCATAGATATAACATACTAACCTAAATTATTTACATTAAAACCATTAAAAAGAGTACTGCTGCACATACATCATGTCAATTTTAATACCATACTGTCACTACTTGCGTGTAACATTTGGTGGGAATATGTTGCTTTGTCCTCCAGACGTGGCATAAAAACTCCATTTTTTTCATATGATGATCTTCATAATCAGAGGACATAAAGATTATGTATTAGCACATTCAATGATTGTCNACTCCATTTTTTTCATATGATGATCTTCATAATCAGAGGACATAAAGATTATGTATTAGCACATTCAATGATTGTCATAGATACTGCCAGAATACAAAGTTAAGTCAAAATCAATTACATAGTTTCGTAGTTACAGCATACTAAGCTAACATGATTTTATAGCGGCGATTCTGGAAATAAGACTCTGTCACACTCAAAAATACATACATTAATATGGTCTATAACAGTACAACTTCTTCACCGAAATTGGTAATAATAAATTAATTGTTTCCCAACCGATATGACATAAAATATTTATTTTTTCATGTGGGGCTATCATACAAAATGGCAGAGTAATGAAGCTCTGTATAGACCAATTTGAGGGATGTAATAGATACTGCCAGCTTACAAAGTAATGTTGGGATGTTTCATTACCAAAATGTGCAAATCTAAATTCTTCTACAGCTGCCATTTTGAAAATAAGTGTCTAACCTAATTAAAATATACCAGTCTACATCATGTGCTACAGTACTATTTTTTTGCCAAACTTGGTAGGAGTTAGTCAATTGTTTTCGCGAGATATTACAATAAAACTTATTTATTAGAGTGGCAGATCTTACATAATGACTGACAAAAGTAATTACATGTTGGCATATATATTGTTTTTAATATGTACTTCTATTATTATACATTTCGTCGAAATTGGTTTCATAGTATGGCAGATATACAAAATAAACCTAAAATATTAGTATGGTCTCCATTTTGAAAATAAGTACTAAATCAAGTTTAATCCCTTATGTTTACGTTCCCTACCATAGTATTACTTATGTGTACAATTGGATGAGGATTGGTTTAATAGTTTTCAAGATATAATGTAAAAATCTTTATTTTTACTTTGGGTGCTATCTTCCAAACTGGTGGACCAACGACAATATTCATATCAGAATTTGATGCTTACATGATGCTCTGCCAGCATACAAAATTTGGTTTATATCGGTTGAACAGNCAATATTCATATCAGAATTTGATGCTTACATGATGCTCTGCCAGCATACAAAATTTGGTTTATATCGGTTGAACAGTTCCCGAGATATGACATATCATCCTAAATATTAAATAGGCCACCATTTTGTAAGTAAGCACCTGGCATGGTTGAAAACTATAAAAGTCAGTTATCCTTACCTTTCTGGCACAAACACACACCATTGGAAAAGCCACTTAAGAGGGTGGCCGTCCATAAGGTAACACACCCAATGTGGATTTTCTATCTTGAAAAATTCTTGTTTCTTATCTTAACACCGCTATTTTGTCTGTGTGCTGTCATTTTCTGTGACATTTTGCACCACACCTACACCAGCAAACCAGATGTTGAAGTCTGGATGGAGATCAAGTCTGCATGCATTGCTTGTCAACATGTATCAGTTTTTCGTTTTGGTCCCTTGAAAAACTATCCACACAGGTTACAATGTATTTTAGTTTGACTTACGTTTCTATTTCGATTTTTGTTTTGTGTTTTTTAGTTATAAAAATGTTTTCCATAGTTTATTAAGATTATCGAGTACTGTGCATATATAAATTTGGTATGTATATATTTGTATATTTGTATATTACTTCAAAACAGTTTCCCCTATATAGTGAGCATAGACAGTGCTCCCTTAATACACGAGCTGCTGGTTCTTTGATGTCCAAAACACGGGCTAGGATAATTGGTTTGAGACACACCACCACACAACGGTTTCCACAGCCTGTTGTTTAACAGGCACTTCAACTGTGACACCTGAAGTCTCCCTCGACCGAATTAGGTACAGAGAGAAAGGTTGTTATCCCAGCAGGGTGGAGCTTGGGACAAACACTGCAAACTCTGTTTAAAAAACCGTGGAAGTTGAGCATATTTATCACCGAGGCTTTCCTTTCCAGATGCCCTATGTTACACACGAAAACTTTCAATGTTCAAAAAGCCAAGACTTATCAATTATTCAATCTGAAGAATAAGGCAACATTTTATGTTTGTAAAATCGGCGGAAAATTATCTGCAATTCTTACATCAGCAGATGCATCGGCTGGGTTAACACCGGAAAATTATTAAGG
>NQII01000341.1:146538-166889 GCA_002778355.1 Clitarchus hookeri
CACAATTCTTACATCAAATCAACCAAATCTGCAAATCCTTAAAATTCTGTGGATTCAGTGAATCTTAGTTGCACCATCCCTAAAATCAACTAAATGTTCCTATTCAGTCAGTATTAAATGCACCATTACAGTCTGTTTTGCTCAGAAGCAGGTACACAGTTAACTGCCTCATCTGATTAGCATGCAAAATGATGAGATACAATGCAAAAAAAAAAATCTGTTGAAACATGTACACAAAACCCTTTTATTGACAGCATATTATTATCCATTAACATTAGTTATTTCCCTCCACTTTGCAAGTGAATACTCCAATAAACCAAAACAAAAAAACTAATAATTCCATTCTCTTAAAAAATAAGTCAATATTGTGAAGCAGTTGTGAACATCAAGGTGTCACACACATTTCCTTCTTCACTAGAAAGTCATTCCAGAAAGATCATAAAAAAATCATGTACAAACATGCCTTTGGCATTCAACTTCCAGTTAAAACACAATGTTGGAAAGTAAATATAACAACTGTTGTGAAAATTCACCAAATTTTGTTAGAAAGTACCACAAATACATCACAGTAAACTTTGTGAGTATCTAATCCAGAACTTTGTGAAATACAGTACAAGTACAAAAAATGAGCATGCTCCCTCCCACACACACGCGTTCGTGCGCGCACACACACACAATCAATGTAAGAATTATATACCCCAATAATTCAGTAAAGAAAAGTATGGTATTTTACTGATGTTGACTTATAATTTCTTCATTTATAATTTTCTCACGTGCATTATTTCTTTAGGATTATATAGAAAAAAAAATACACATATTATTTCCTAAATGAAGTAGCAAATAATGCACAGAGGTTTCATCACAATACAACAGAAGTTGCTAGGGAACTATAGATCTCGCCAAGTGCACTTCCCAGCACACGATTCAGGATGCCAAAGTGAGGTTTATTACAAAGCAAGAAGAGTCCTGGCTGGCAGATCAACATCCACCAATGGCAGTGCAGCAACCTGCGCTATGGTCAAACTGCCTCACTGAGCCGACAGTGAGGTGTGTAATCCAGGACACGTTGGCACGCACAACACCACTACTTACATCTGGGGCGTACCAGCCCACCACACACCAACGTTTATACCTTTTATACTCGCAATAATAAAAAATGTAATGGATGAGGGAAAGTCCCAAGAAGCAGTAGTGCTCGCTCACAATCTCCTGTAATGGGTACAAAAAACCACCTTATGTAGCAGCTGAAATGCATTGCGGCCAGGGTGGAACCCCTCCCCCTGTCCGCAAAATGCCAAGAGTGAGGGAGACATTGCTGCACTACTAAACACACTTGGGGAACACAGAATACGTATTATTACTCAGGATAGACAATTTCCACAAAAATAGTTCTTACCTTGCTGTATTGCACAATACTACAGTTCAGATTTACTTTTGTGATTGGATGGTTTTAACAGGTACTGCTTGCCCACCAATAACGTTCAGAACCAGAGTACCATAATTATGACCGACCCAGTCAAACACCACAATGTCTTCTCATAATGATGCACAGCCTACAACTAGGGACAAAATTTTATGGATTTATTTTAACCTCAATTTTTTTTATAAAAAGTATGATTTCTGTGTTATTGTTCTCATTTCTGCAAATGCTCTGTATTGTCAACAAAAACACATATTTTAATCAGACATTTGCATAAAATTTATAATATGTAGCACTAAAAAGAAAACTACACACTCAAGAGTAAACATTTTATTTTAAATAAAATAAAGACATATAACCAAATTTTAGGTATTCAAATGTTTTCTAGTACAAACTAAGTTTCTAGACAACATGTATTTCCTTTGGTGGTCAATGTCTTACAAAACTATTTAAAATTATTGAAGTTTTACTGATAATATAGAGTATTTTTTGCAATTTACTTTTATTTTATGTCTTAATTTGAATTTTGGTGTTATACGGTGTATTCACATGTATTCCTGTGTTATTTTGGTTTTATCGCTACTCACCATGGAAACTTGACTCCGCCATTAACAAGAGGGAAACTGCAGACGTGCAAGTTGAACACTGAAGTCTAACATTTGAGGAACTCTTTTTTTTTGTGTCCCTAGTGAGCAGAATATTCATGTTTAAAACTAAGTTGGACTTTCAAACATTAGCTATTGTTATGATGCCTATTTTTCTCCACTGTTTGTGACAGGAATCATAAGTAGTACAACTGTTTTCTATTAAACAGTGTTACAGAATCTTATCAAAACAATGAAACACACATAGCCATATAGGATACACAAAATAAAAACAAAAAGAGAGGGGTATAGGAAAAACTTTTAAGACATGGAAAAGTGTTTTGATTTGTAAAGTTAATATTTTTAAACCATCATGACAACCATATGACGCGTGATGGGTACTGACATGCATATTTATTAAATATGACTTCGCCTCATCTTCACGGGTCATCGCGTCACCCCAGGCGGGGTTTAAACCCTGGACGACTTGCTACCAGAGCCAACCAGCACGCCCCTAGGCAGGGGGCACTCACGGACACTGCAGTCAAGACCGTCTTCATCTTTATGTCGGACGTCACCCCCCTACCCCCAAACAGTGTGATAGAAGCCAGCCAAGCAGCCCAGCGCTGCCCCTAAGCTCGCAGGAGCAATCTAACCCGCATACGAGGAAAACCGCACTTCCAGTCTACCCGAAAGATTGAAGCTTTCGCCGCTAAGGAAGGAGTTCCAACCTGAAGATACCCCACCCGCCGAACAAAGCCGAAGGGCCCGCAGCCGGCCGTCTATATAGGCAAGCGCACAGCCACCAAAAAGCCAGTTGATACTCAGCAGCTCGCTCCACCACTTCGTGTGCTGGAGCTCTCTGCTTATACCGCATTCCTCACGAAGGAACACCGCTACTTTCAAGACATCTTTCAGACCTTCGCCCAGAGACCCCCGAAGAAGACTTCAGCCCCTTTACACTCACTACCACTTTGGTAGTGAAACCCAAGTCCCTTCTGTACAACAGCATCGAGTTAGTTAACGTCAGTTAGTATCATAGCTACCTAGCCGCATCTGCTCTAGTCTAGTTTAGACCCAAGTCCCCTTCACCTGGTATTACCGTAGTTTACTTCCGTTACAGTTCATTGATAGTTAGGAGTTAGTACAGGCTACCACGTCTATTCCTTTGGGAATAAACACGCAATCTTACATAACCTCCAAGTACTTATTTCTAGAGTGACTGTGACTTCAATCCCAAGTAGACGTTTGCCTAATAAGGAAAAGCAGGAGACAGTGTCATTGAAACCCTCTTTGCCGAACCTAGAATAGGACTGCGGGCTCCCTTAACCGGGCGCATGTATGTCGCAAAACACACACATTAGACGGCCACCCGTATTGTGGAGCAGGTATGCAAAGGTACCTAGTGCGCACGTACGGTAGAGCCAAAACCACTAAAAACTCAATCCACAAGGCGGCTAGTCATTCAGCCCAGCCGATTCACTTCATCCAGCGCGTTATTTCCGCCAGTTGGGGTGATAAGACTGGTTCTGGCTGTCTGACCCCTTCTGGACCACACCCACGATGTGACTAGACATCCCGATCAGCCCAGCGCTCCATCCATGTTATTTTCGCCGGTTAGAGGAATAGGACTGAGTCTGGGTGACCTAGCCATGACTGGTTGCACACTTAGCTAGGGATATTAGTCGCCTACTCTTCCTTAGATTGGTAGACCCTAGTACCTTCCTCTATGCCCTTAAACCATAGGAGTAATGCATAGTGGAGAGTTAAGGGGGGCAACTACTGCCTCTCAACCTAACCAAGCGAACCCAGTGCCAACTGTCCGCTGTAGTCTATCCCCACGTGATCGAGCTCAAGTTGCCCCACCACTGGAGAGGCCTCACCTCCTAGTCCCTTCACGCTCCCTCTTTCAGCCACACCACAAACCGCAAGCGCATCCGATCGTCGTAAACATCCTCCAGGGACTTCCAGTACCGCTGGGTATAGCCAACCCGTGGTCCAGACAGACCAGGACCAACAGCCCACCACGGGCACCAACCAGCTCAGCCAGTCGCAGCACCACCACCGCCCAAGGACCGGGCCCAAGATCCAGCCAGCAGCAGCAGCGGCCTAGCCAGGAGCTACCCCAGGCCCTGCAGGTAAGCCAGTGTAAGTGTGCCCACCAACAATGCGGAGAAACCCACACCTGATTTTGTACCGTGCCGTAAGGCCACGCCCAATCTGTATCGCAGCCGGGAAACAATCAGCAGCAAATAAAACAATACAGTTAGATAGCAAATTGTGGGTGTGACGAGCACAATAGAACCTTGTCTGAAGGTGACGTTGCCGTCAACTCATCTGACATCACGTGTCACAATTCCATCAGTCTTCTCTGTGCCGATGAAATAAATGCCAGTTTACTCTCTATTTGGAAATGGCTGTGCACAATTGCTCCAACACCATAAGTCCTTCACAAGCATAAAGAGTTATCATGAAGAGTGCTGCCAGTTTTGCTGGCTACAGAGAAGATTAACAATGTCAGACTCCTCAGACAATACGACGCTTCTATGCTTCTAGAACACAAGTAGTTGTTTCTCAAGGTAAACATTACACGGTATAACCTCACTGTTGCAACCCCTTTTATTGACACCATCTCTCTTTAAAAACACATTTTTAAAGAACCGTGAAAAATTCTGTAAAAAAAATAGTTAAATATTTGAGGGAAATCAGCAGAAAATAAGTTGCTACACATTAACACTACTCCAAGCAGTGCATATCTAAAAATATATACCACTCCTATTTTGATGTATTGAGGTCAGGGTAGGTCAAAATATGTCGAAATTTCCAAACCCACTATTAAGACCATCCCTTGCTAACAAACCTAATCCTGGAAACAATGAGGGGTCATTACAGTGATGTTCTACTGTGCTGGCATGAAAATTCACAAATATAGGCAAAATAAGTAGTAATTAATATGCCAGACAATAATTNGGGTCATTACAGTGATGTTCTACTGTGCTGGCATGAAACTTCACACATATAGGCAAAATAAGTAGTAATTAATATGCCAGACAATAATTTTTTTTTTCATATTTTAGATTTATTTTAAATTAATACACTACATTGACAACATATTAATTGACTCCATGGATATTTCCATGTTTATCATTATAATTATGGTCTGCTTTACTTTTACAAAATAAACAAAATGTCTGAACATCAAAGCAATACTATATCTAAGCCATAAAACACAAAAAAATAATAAATTGCGCATTGGAAGAAAACAAGACCTTCACTGGAACCCACTATTACAAATAACAGGTGGTAGAGTGAAATTTGGACAACTAAATTTATATCATGATAAAAAAATATTTACAAACTCAACTTCAGCTTGTACATCACACGTCACGTAACTGCCTCGTAAACTTTTATCAGCTACACTGCCAACATTGTAACGCAGAATGTATCTGCGTCACCACCAACACACTCAGGCAGACTATGAATGGCCACAGAGCAGAAAACAAACAAGCCATAGCTGGTCACATCCACAACCTACAAGACAAACCAGTTGCAGCACATGCAGCATCACACAACAAGGATTTTGATTCCTGCTACAGCACCAGAGTTGTGAGAGCCCTACCACCTTCAAGCAATAGCTCAGAGCTCAGACGCTGGGAATTAGCTCATCAACTTATAACAAAATCCAGGCAGCTCCCAGGCCTCAATATAAGATAATCACAGCTCCAAACCACACTCATCAGCTATACCGGGAAATCTTCAATTTTCCCACCGCAACCTATTTGCCACCTGGCCACTAGGTTTACTACTAGCAGAGACCTTCCACCACATTGCAGTGTCCTACAACTCGCCGCCTGATGAAGCTGGCCTAGCCAGCAAAACGTTGCAATTGTGCAACCACGTGAAAAGCGTGTCGTCCTTCTTTGTGTGCGCGCCTGTTTACAAGGACCAAGGTGTGAGTACTTGAATTTCTGTCCTTTTATATGTTTTTGGTAGCCTAGCCGTCTACTTGTCACCTTAACTCAAATGTTTATGTTTTTATCTCCTGCCATTTTGTTTCCGTTCTTTGAGTAACTATCTAACTTTCTTGTATATCTTATGCTTTAATTTCTTGTCTTCCTAACATACCCTCATTCCCAGCACTTCTTCATGTTTTTTCAAATTCATTTTCACGTATTTGCAACTCCCGCACATTTATCAGAAGTTTTACAAGTTCATAGACCTTGAATATAAAAATACGAGTCTGGCAACATCTCTTCTGATGCCACAGAAATACACAAGTTCTGGCTCAAAAAAGTTTTGCACCATGTTAAGAAAATGTTTGCTGCCTCAAACCATGCAACTTTTCTTCTGTCCTGCCTTAAGTTAGTCCTATCGCCACGAGGCCTAACCTAAAAACCACAACTTTGCCATGCCACCACAAGCAAGACCTGCATTCTCTGACCACAACAGACCTCATCCGTAAACACTATGTCACAGTTACGAATCACCACCGCACATTACTGCTATCAAACATCAAGCTACTAATTCTTACAAAATCACCTCTTCTGGCTTAAGCCAACAAAATCTTACATGCCACGACACAAAAGTCCATACACGGGCACCATATCAAATTAGTTAAGCTAAGTAAACTGTGCATGGAAGACTTGAAAACCGGCCACTTGACCACCCCCTAGTTGACCAGAAACCCTATCTCGCTTCAACCTTCAACCTTCCCACATCAGCACATCTCACACCAACTCTGCCTAGCCATTCCCATGCATAACCACAAAAGAGTAACAACCACCCCATAAAAGCAAATCACATGTACTGAACCTTTCCAACCATAACCTCACACCTGCCAGGAACAATATTCTACAAAAAGGTCTCTCCTTCTCCCTCTCCATAAAGTTTGGACACTTTGAAATTGTAAAAGATGTCCTAAACTTCATACACAATCTTTGACAACCCCCCCACGCCAAGCCATAACAGCAACTCCTTTGATCCAGCCCTGACCAAGTTTGCACCCCCATTCACTTGGGACCCTCCTCCCTTACCAACGTAACATTCCCTAGAGCAGTTCATCACATACATCCTGGTCACCATTGCAGACCCTGATTTTTCCACCTCACTACCTCTTCGGAAAGAGAAGCCATCAGAGATCTTCAAAACAACCCAGACATAATGAAACCGCCAGTTGACAAAGGCACAACCACAGTGATTCTCAACGAAACAGACTACATTCTAGAAGCAGAAAATCAACTCAAGGACACATCTACCTACAAAAAACGTCTATGATAAAACCCAACCACCAGATTGTGCAACCATATCAACCAATTCCCTGTGTCCCAGGGCCCCCCTCCAAGACCCAGCCAAGGCTTCAATAAAACTGCTTACACCAAATAAACCCACCACACTAGTTCTATACTTGCTTCTCAAGATATACAATGAACAGCAACCACCCCCAGGAAGTCCCATTGTATCAGGGATTGGCAGCCCCACCGGAGAGAATCTCAGCACTTGTAGATGCCCACATTCAAACTTGGGTAGGGCAGCTTTTGCCCTACATTAAGGACACTGGCCACTTCCTAGAACGCTTGCTACACCTGGGCCCCATTCCCCAAGATGCATGCATGGTCCCGATNTTAAGGACACTGGCCACTTCCTAGAACGCTTGCTACACCTGGGCCCCATTCCCCAAGATGCATGCATGGTCCCGATAGATGTTACATCGCTCTATAACAACATCCCCCACTTATATGGACTGTCGGCCATAGAATATTACCTCAAACAAAGACCTCCACACAGCAAACCTTCCACAGCATTCCTTGTTGAACTCACCAGGTTAACTCTCAGCAACTACTTCAGATTTCAAGATACACACTACCTTCAGGTCAAAGGCACAGTGATGGGTACACGTATGGCTCCATGATAAGCCAATTTGCTTATGGACAGGNACACTACCTTCAGGTCAAAGGCACAGTGATGGGTACACGTATGGCTCCATGATAAGCCAATTTGCTTATGGACAGATTAGAAGGAAACTTCCAAAGGCACCAACCACACTGCTGAATGAGTTTCATCGACATCTTCATGACATGGACTGAAGACTGCCTAATTCACTTTCCGAACAACTTAAACACACACAGTTCGCTCAAGTTCACCTGGTCATACTCCANACTGAAGACTGCCTAATTCACTTTCCGAACAACTTAAACACACACAGTTCGCTCAAGTTCACCTGGTCATACTCCAAAACACATGCCATATTCCTGGATGTTGAATTCACTCTCCACAATGGCATAATTCAAAATGCTGTACACACCAGACCCACCAACAACCTCCAGTACTAACATTTCAACAGCTATCTCCCATACCATGCAAAAAAATCCTTATCCTACAGTCTCGCCACAAGAGCCAAACATATCTGCTCCACCAACAGTGATATCAGAAACAGTGTGAACAAATAGCCAGAGCATTCCTTGACGGGCTACCCCAGGCCCCTCGTCCACAAACTGATTCAGGAAGCCATCTCAAATACTGGAACACAAACCAATGTCAACAACTCGGATATAACCCTGGACGTCCCATATCATGAAGAACTATTCTCCACTCTGGATACAAAATTCTGGCTTCCTCACCACAAACACAAGACCTGCTCTCCAAACCACAGAGATTGGTCTTCAAAAGGCTACCTACCCTCCACAACAAACTGGTTCGTCCAAAGCTGCAGCCCACCCCAAATACCAACCAAACTATCGCCCCCAGAGGGTCTCACCCCTGCAATAGCTCATGCTGTGGCTCCTGTGCCATCCACCAACCCTTAACTTCTTTCAATAGCAGACTCACTAGCCGTACATACCCCAATGCTACTATAACTGTGGAACAGAAAATCTGGTTTATCGGCTACAGTGCCAACATTGTAATGCAGAATACATCAGCCTCACCACGAACACACTCGGGCAGAGAAGAATGGCCACAGAGCAAACACAAGCCATAGCTGGTCACATCCACAACCTACAAGACAAACCAGTTGCAGCACATGCAGCATCACACAACAAGGATTTTGATTCCTGCTACAGCACCAGAGTTGTGAGAGCCCTACCACCTTCAAGCAATAGCTCAGATCTAAGATGCTGGGAATAAGCTATCAATTTATAACAAAATCCAGACAGCCGCCAGGCCTGAATATAAGATAATCCCANCAACAAATATTTTGATTCCTGCTACAGTACCAGAGTTGTGAGAGCCCTACCACCTTCAAGCAATAGCTCAGAACTAAGATGCTGGGAATAAGCTATCAATTTATAACAAAATCCAGACAGCCGCCAGGCCTGAATATAAGATAATCCCANCTAAGATGCTGGGAATAAGCTATCAATTTATAACAAAATCCAGACAGCCGCCAGGCCTGAATATAAGATAATCCCAGCTCCAAACTGCACTCATCAGCTGTACCGGGAAATCTTCAATTTTCCCGCTGCATCCTAGTTTTGCCACCTGACCACTAGGTTTACTACCAACAGCTCCCTTTCACCAAATTGCAGTGTCCTACAACTCGCCGCCTGATGAAGCTGGTCTAGCCAGCTAAGCATCGAAATTGCACAACCACGTGAAAAATGTGTCGTCCTTCTTTGTGTGTGCGCCTGTTTACAAGTACTAGACTGTGAGTACTTGTGTTTTCTTTCTCCTTTTAATAATGTAATTAGTAGCCGAGCAGCTTCTTCCCACTGTAATTTACATATTACTTCCAGCTTAGTTTTTAGCTCTATAAGACAGTGATAGAACTGTAAATGTACATGGGCACATAGAAATAGTGTACTTCGACAATGTTTCTCAGTTCATTCACAAACCAAAATTTGAAATACAATTAGTTTTAACTCAGAAGGAGAGATCACCAGCTGCGGTGAGGAGAGTGCGCCCTGAAAACTATAAAAGTGCAATCACCAAGTAATTGCTCTAAGTGAGTGCTTGTTTGTCGGCCATATTTACACCCAACCTGCCACACTAACCCTGGAGTCCGCGCAGCAAAAACTGTACTCAGTGCATACTTTTTTAATTGCTATCAACAACTAGAACATGGGAAATGTTTTGTTTAAAAACTTTGTGGGATGCTGTTTGAAGACCACGAGAAACAAAAACCAAAGAAAATGTCGACATTAACCCAAAAAAACACAGGAATTTTTATTGTGCGAGTCGACACACAACCAAACGAGTAACAACAAACAAATGCAACTAAAATGACCGNAACACAGGAATTTTTATTGTGCGAGTCGACACACAACCAAACGAGTAACAACAAACAAATGCAACTAAAATGACCGCCAACACACACACACAAAAAGAGGGACTATTTAGACGTGCCATCACCCAAAGCGTATGTGGTGGCAAATTAAAAAAAATTCTCCTAAAACAACTAGCACACAATAGGAAAAGACTGCACTCAGTGCAAATGCAGACAAGCTGTAGCACATGGCACTCTGCCAGTGCGCACTAAGTGCAGTCCATTGCAATAATTGGAAGATGCCATAAGATTAGGTGTTCAGTCGCAGGAGCAGNTATTCCGCTGAAATAAGTATTTCAAACAACTTTGACGTGATTTCATTCCGTTTCAAAACAAGTCGATGTGAAGATTCTGGGGAGGTGATATCCCTTGTGACCTTCTCTCTGGATCCGCCCCCTTAATCGATGGCAATGGCCGAGAGGAAGCCAACGCCGTGGCGAGCCTTGATGTGCCGCACTAGGTGGCCTTTCAACTTGGACTTGTAGTCGCAGACGGGGCACGAATAGCGCGGCTTCTTACCGCACACCAGCTGTGTATGCATGTAGAACGTCTTCTTAGTGCTGTACTGGCCTCCGCACGACATGCACCAGAATGCTCCCGGCTTTCCTGTGGGCAGCAAACATCCAACAGTTAGGGAGCTGCCTCCCACTCCGATGACACACTCACTACAACACATTTACTGTTCCCCAAATACAAAAATTTTATTTATTATAAACCATTCCGTAGCAGGGCAATTGCTACTGTGAAGGCGTATCAATTTGGTTCCTTGTACAAAAATAACTGTAATACTTAACCAACTATGCACTAGGCTATTGCTAAAACTACATCTGTCGTAAAGCAAACCAATCACAACTCGGAGTTACCAGGTTTTTCAACTGCTGCAAAAGAACAGTCAAACTGGTTGTAGGTACGGATGGGGCTGATTAAATTCAAAGTTGATGCTCGAACCCGACCTCCGTAATGCAACTGATTGCAAAGTAGCTTATGGTACGAGGTTTTGTGAGTTCAAGTCTCTGGTAAGGCATGTGTGTACTTGTAATTGTCTCACTATTGTTATACAGGTTTCTGGTTTCATCTCTAATGATATTGCTTTCAACGAGATGGTAAGTCCTACCAACCAACTAAGATTTAAAAAAATTATTTGAAAGTGAATTGCACCCATTTTGAAAGTAGACTCATTAGTTACAGCAAAAACTTGTTATTTTTGTTTACATAGAATAAATAAGAAGTTTAGATATCAATACAATTTTGTTGTTGAGAATCTACACACATTAACCAATTTTAAACTTGAAAATATTACTTATTATTAATTAATTGTAACTTGGTGATAGATGATTCATTTCCAGCTTCATGCACTTATAACTAGTGCGTTTACTGTTGTAGTCGTAATAGAATCATGATTTTGACATTGATTCTTGGTCCGGGTTCTCAATGTCAGAACCAGCAGAACTGAGAACCGGTAGCCATAACAGACCCATCTATAGGTGTAGATTTGCCTGTTACAATCTTAAAAAAGGGCAATAAGAAACGGAAGCTGAATTATTCTTTCCAGAGTATCCAAATGATTTATACAAGGTGATTCTAAAGTAACTTTACAAATTTGAATGCTATAAAAACCATTATTGGGAGGACGTACGATGTTGAATCTAATGCAGACCATAGTACCAAAAAGTGCCACCATGAGCGCTCTCAGCCAGCGTGATCAAGATTGCTACTTTCACAGGTGTAGAGGGAACCAGTCGTGTGTTTTGCCACGGAGACACAAGTGCAATGGAAATTCCGCACCCAGTATCACAAAACACCACCGAGTAGGCCAACAATTTACTCCTGGCACAGGAACTTTATTGATACGGCATGTTCTGTACGTAACCCATAACGTGAACACTGGCACGCCACTTGTTCCTGAACATGTCATGGAACAGGTTAGGGAAAGTTTTGCTCAAAGTCCATGCAAGTCGATAAGACATGCATCACTGGAAAGTGGGCTTCCACAAGTAACTGTGTGGCGTGTTTCACGAGGACGTTTACACTTAACCCTATATTGAGTATCAATAGCGCAGGCCATTTCAGATTGTGATAAACCTGGGCGCAAGGAATTTTGTATAGAAATGTTGCGACGAAATGAAGACAATGAACAATTTCTGGACATGATTGTTTTCAATGACGAAAGGACATTCTACGTCACTGGCAAAGTCAACCAACACAACTGAAGGATTTGGGGTAGCGAAAATCCCAGTGCCTCCTTGGAACATGTTCGTGACAGTTCGAAAGTGAATGTGCTTTGCGCCCTCAGCAAAGATAAAGTGTAGAGGGCCGTTTTCCTTCATGGAGATGACCATTACCGGCATTGTGTAACTCTGCATGCTCCAACAGTTTCTCATTCCTCAACTTGACGAAGATAACCAGGAAGAACGCGTTAACTTCCAGCAAGGCGGTGCACCCTCCAATTACCATGGAGGTGCGTGCGAGTTCCTCGACAACCGCTTCCCAGGTCAGTGGATTAGCCGGGCTGCACCGATAGCACGGCCAGCTCGTTCCCCCGACCTAACACCATTAGATTTTCTCTTGTGGGACTATGTTAAAGATACATCGCACCTTTACCTGCAAATGTGGACGAAATTCAAAATCTAATTACAGCTGCAACTGCTGACGTGACACCGGCGATTCTACATCGCGTGTGGGAGAATATTGACTTCCGATGGGACATCTGTTGTATAACCAATGGAAGTCCCATTGAACCATAAATAATGTGTGTGCATAAAACTTGAAGTGTGTGGTTTCATTTGTGCAAAGGAGTCAACATCATAGGTCCTTCAAATAAATATTTATTAACGTTGAAAGTTGTAAAGCTACTTTAGAATCATCCTGTACATTCCCTGGGCATTTAATTTCTTATTTTGCCACACAATAAAAATTAATACATCCAAACATAAGCTATTAAAATTTCAGGGCTGTTATAAATCATGTATTCCCCTCATTTAATCAGTCACATAATGGTAAGATATTTTGACAACTCCACATACGTGTTAATGAGTGAGTGAAGAGATTTGAGCAGCTCTTAACATAGGGGTCTTGAGAGCCAATGAGAGTGAAGCAAGCTGAGTATGGAGCAGCACCGGAATGAAGAGACGGGGGAAATGGAAGATCCCAGAGAAAACCCACCGACCAGCGGCATCGTCCGGCACAATTGCCACATGCTAAAATCCAGGAGCCACCCCACCAGGATACTTGTTAATGATTATATTTCAGTTCCATGCAAAATACTGAATACAATTTCACATTTGAAAAACCTGTTGTGGAGATAAAATATGTATTAGTCATGTAAGCTGATTTTTCATTTTGAGTAAAGTAAGGCGGGCAAAATGCTGGACCCTCTAACATAACATAACTCCCCATTTACACCAATCCTTAAATAAAATACACTGTGCTATACTCTACTTCCTTTCCAACCAATAGGCACACTGTACCTCTCATTCCTTATTTGCCCCACCAATCAGATGGAGCTGTTGTCACTATAATAGTTCAGTAGATACAACAAATACTTTTCATTCAATTTTTGTAAGCACAATAACTCCAAGTGTAAAATGCTAAGAAGTGTTAAGAATTTTAAAAAAAACTGCAAGACATTGACAAAGAAGTATTAGTAATATATATATGGACAGAAGCACAAGTACTCACCGTCTAGTACTTGTCAACAGGTACACACACAGAGGAGGACATATTTCCCACGCAGTTGCATGGCCACGGTGTTCATCAGACGGCAAGTGCCCTACAACTAGCGCCTGATGAAGCCGGCCTAGCAGACAAAATGTCACGACCGTGCAACTGCGTGAAAAATGTGTCGTCCTTGTTTGTGTGTGTGCCTGTTGACAAGTACTAGACTGTAAGTACTTGCGCTTCTGTCGTTTTATATTTCATTGGTAATCTAGTGGTCTACTTGTTACCACTGGGACAAAGCAGCAAGGTATTCCCAACACTACCTTGTTGACCACTTTAAGAAAACAGGAGACATCTGCAACATTGTACACGTACAGTGGAAGTGTATGTGAATGCCTACTTTTACAGCCAGCAAAAACAGTGAGTTAGAAGAAACTATATATTTTAAAAGATTATCTCACATGAGTAAATCGAGACGTTTTGGTCAGCGCTCGATATAAAGTCCTTGAGTGGTGGTGAAAGTCAAGTAGCCGAGCGCCGAAACAGGTCAGTAGTTTGAGGGGGAGGTGAGTGACGGGATTCCAGGTACTGGTGGCGTGTGAACAGTGCTGACTAGTAGCTGACCTAAATTAATGTGTCAGCTGGCGGAGGGCCAGCTACTTAGAAGAAGTCTGTATTTGCTGGGCCACTCACCTTCCCCCACCATGCACTCTGTTACGGCCTGGTTACACGCTTCCAGTAGCTGACCCAAAACAAGTCAGTAGAGTTTAGTACGAGTGAACTGACTCACTGGGTAGGTCAGTTACTAGCTTTGTGTGAATGCTCGAGGGAAGTAGATGGACCAGGTCAGTAGCTGGGACCCAGCGACCAACTGGCATGGACCAGCTACTGGGAACATGTTAAACAGACCTTAAGGATAGAGCAACAGCAGAATGCAGAGGCAGGAGAAGCCAGAATGCTCCAAGAAAACCTGCTGGAAATGGTAATATCTGCAGTGTTTCCCACCTGTGAAAATCTGGGTGGCACCGCCAGGAATCGACCTGGTTTGCCTTGGTGGGAGGTGAGTAGTCTGACCACTACACCACCACGGCCCCCTTCACGTTCAGTTTGACAGATATATACAAGTGCTAATGACAATAAAGTTCTATATGCATGCATATAATTAATTACATAATTCAGTACATACAATATTATGACAAACAGTAATATCTACTAATTATATAGCAAGATATCACAACTATCAACATGATCAGGCCGCAGGAAGTGGCCTTGTTGAGTAATCTGCATTTTACAATTACGGTTTATTGTTACAATGACTAACATTTTTTGTTATAAAATGAGTAAAAATAATTTTCCTTGGAATATTAAGTCTGATTCAGCTTAAACAGCAAAAAATGCCTTCATTTCCAAGGACTCATTCTCAAAGGACTCATTCAACTTAAAATACAGTACATTCATATTAATCCAACCATCACCAAACATACATAATTTGTAATATGTCACAATTGTCAGAAAGGGAGCAGTGTACGTTTCTTTTTATTTAACTATTAAAAAATAATTTTTTGGAATAAGTTTTATGACATAATAAATAAAATTTTCTCTAGTGCACTACTTTGATATTTCTTTATGCAAAAATTATTTATTGACGTCATAACCAACTTTTGCAACTTTTTGAACCTTACTTTACTAAACAGCCCTTAATTACATGAACTCTGAATAATCTTAGATTACCACTGATCAAACAAACCCTTAGTCCAATAACATTTTATCAAGCTCTTAAGAAATATTTTTGGAGGTGTGCCCCAGTTTTAGTTCAATAAGATTTTAATGAGCTCTACGTCACACATTACAACTGACAAAACATAAAGACAGATTATTTACAATTGCTATCCAAATTTAGAAAAAAAAAAAAAAAATTATTTGATAGCTTGAATTTTGAAAGTCATAACAGAGCATTACAAAAGCCAAATGTGGCTTCACCAAATAAGTTAATTAACATATTCCTTGTAGCCTAGACACGACAGCAAGCCGACATACAAAAGCATGACAAAACGTAGGTAGCCATACACCGGAGTCAGGGTTGCAACGCATGAAGAGTGCACGACCTCAGCACAAGAGCAAACTACCACTGCCCCAGCAACCAAACTGATACAAGGAAGGTTACACGCCGACCAGTGGAAGAAGCAGATCGATCACCTTTTGTGTGTCTGGCCCGGTTCATGCTGCCCGATTAACCTTGTGTCGCGCTGTCATATTTGTGTGCGGGAAAGCTGTGGAGAGCGGACAGGTTTGGAGAGTTCTTAACAATAAGGTCTTGAGTAAGTGAAGAGATTTGGGCGGCACTTAACTGTGAGGTCTTGAGAGCTGATGACGGTGAGACGAGGTGAATACGGAGCAGCACCGGAATGCAAGGGGTGGGGGAAACAGGAAATCCCCGAGAAAACCCACCAAACAGCTGCATTGTCTGGCAAGATTCCCACGTGCAAAAATCCATGAGCAACCCCACTGGGAATCAAACCCAATTTTTCTTGGTGGGAGGACATTATGCCAACAGAAGTCTCAAAAAAAATTAGTAAAAAGGACTTCAACGGACACCTTGGCTGTGGTAGTTCTAGAGCTCCTAGTCTAGTTATTGGCAGTTAAGATATTGTAATGTCGCAGTCATCTAAATCAAAGACTGGAAATCACAGCTCAGTTCACTCACTCGGCAGAAGCATGAGACTTAAATAAAAACTTCCATGATAAAATGATTTTAAAAAAAGTAAATGTAGTTCACATTCTTCAAACAGCAGACACACGAAACAGTTTGCGATACGAGCCCGGTGGATTATGAGAACAGCATCCCAGAGTTCATTACTAATTCACGTTGCTAAAACTCACACCATGAGAAACTTAAGAAGTCATTCTGCACACATGAAACATTTTCAATTATACACAAAAAAATAGTGCTGCAGTGGCATGTAAAAATTCTCTTTCTTTTAGCAAACAAAATTATTTGTTATATATATATATCTTTGGTAAGGAATAATTTTCTATGTAATATGCAAGTACATTACAAGAGTAAAAGATATGCAAACAGTTTCAAGCATACAAAACAGTACTGCGCTTATGTATATAAAATGATTCAGTTATTACCATACTCTAAATTTACTCTATTCAAAAAAAATTTAATTTAACAAAAAGAAAAGTGACACACATTTTACACAAACAAAAGACAATCATATATTGTAATGGCACAGCTGCAGCAAAAGAACTCTTATTTCTCTTCTCACCGAGACAATTTTTGAGTTCGCTAGATCTCCCAGAGCAATTACAATTACCACATCAATATAACTTCGGTTCTCCCAGTCCACCTTGAGAATCATGTTCCTCTAATCTTCCCACTATGAGAAGTAAAAGTAAATAAATATTCTCTGAGTAATAATCACAACATGAATAACTGCTGCACCAATTACAAATTAAGAGGACTCAATGTGTAATCACATACTGAAAAAGACTGCATAGTTTTTTAACTATTTACACTGAAAATTGTACATGCAATGTAAAGAATACACACTACTTTGCGACATGTCGATCACTTTTATCTCGCACGTCCCAAGCAAGTTCTTGCGACCCGTAACATAAAGCAGGATTACAGCAAGGCTTCCAGGTTCTATTTCTATAGTCGGAACACACCATATTTACCCACATATCTGACACACTTTTTATTTACCATTTGTTTGGTTCAAATACTGGAGTACGTACATAATATTAATTAATTTTTTTATAATGAAGTGCCTACAAATGTTTAGAGCCCTAATAGGAGGGCACTCTATAGTCAGCTATAGGATATTCACTGTAAAGTGAGCACTTTTGAAAGTCCTTTCATTTGGAATAATAGTAAATAAACATATTTTATTTTAGCCTTAGATGTTAACTTCCAAGAGCGGTGGAATATACACACTGTGTTTATCACTTACATGGTAATATTTATTTAAAAAGATGGTTAAAAGGTAAAAAAATGGCCGACAAGAAAGAGTACCTAGGGTCCCAAAAGCGCTCACTTTACCATGAACATACTATACAAACAATATATAAAGAAAATACACATATAAGTACAGTATAAAAAACAATACACAGACACGAGGATAATGTGACGTGTTTGGATGAAGACAGCGAGCAGTTTCCCCAGAACCCCCACTGCTCCACCAGCAGAGCTCTGTTCGGTAGGGCAGTGCCGGGTGTGTCCCAGGGCTTTGGTGCGACTCCAGCAGTATTTTCGTTAACTTATTGCATCAATAACTGCGTTAAATGCAACTATTTCCCACAGAAAAGTGGTTGTCATGTGGCCTGTGATACTAGAAAAGAAGCTGAGTTAGGTTTGTTTTGAAATAACGAACTGCCGCTGGCAACAGGCAATGGTGCACACACACACACACACACACACACACACACACGAGCTACACTGGTATGCTGTTTATAAGATGAGTCGTGCCTGTACTGTAAAAACAGCACAAACACCACACATGCGTTGGCTTAGAACAGTAACCACACACTCGTATTCTGCAGGGACTGAGCTAGAAATTAGTAAAAGCTGCTCTGCTTTCTCATTTTATTCAACATAATAAGCACTATAAAAAAATTATAACTCAACAATCAACCGCATAAAAATAAATATCCACTCCACTTGAGCATTTTTAATCTCCTCTCCTACACAAAATAAAACCACCTAAACGACCATTTCCTCATCCCCTGCACCTTTCGCCCAGCCCCCTCCAAATGGCTATTCCCCACTATCCCCGTACTTGCACTCGATCAGTAGGTGTTCCCCCTTCTCCAAACACTCCTCCTAACATGCCATTTCCTTTCTTTCGCCTGCCTTTCGTGACAGAACTTGAAAGTGAAACATTACTGCCCCTCTCTGTTAGAGCCACGGAGCGAGAGGGCAGTTGCCTGAATGTGGAGAAAGAGCAATTCCGGGGACATTAGGAGTACGCAGCTACTTTACTTCAATACAAATGACAGACTGACTACTATACAGGTAAAAAAAATTAATATAAAACAAACGTGAACAAAATTTTCAATGAATGACAACAGCTACTTGTAAAAATGCGGTACCACCCCATCCTCACCGCAACATGTTGAAATTGAGTCTGCATAGCATGAACTGTAAAATATTTTCCCCTCAAATTTTGGAAGTGAAAATACAGGATGCATAAGATACACTGGTAGGTATAGTAAGTTGATGCCTGCCTGCCCCCCCCCCCNTCTTTCTCTCTCTATCTCTCTCTCTCTTTCTCTCTCTTTCTCTCTCTTTCTCTTTCTCTCTCTCTCTCTCTCTCTCTGAACCAGCCACAATCAGTTGTTTGTCCTGCCTCTTAGTTGCCTGCCAGGCACGCAACCAAGTGCACCCTTACAAACTTTGTCCGTTGTCTCTAACGCTGTTCGTCTGAGAGTATTACATCAAGCCAACGTGTTTCTAGTCTCTAGCCTACCTCGCTGCGTCAGCTGTTGCATGCACGTGATTTTCCAGGATTAGTGAGCTCAGGAGTTCCTGGACAGCTGTGAAACACAGTGGATGTGGGTGGCGAGTGCATGCTTCAAGCAGACCCTTGACCCAGCCTATGGCTGTTTTGAATGTAGTGAGTTTGTGTACGGCTGCAGGTCAGAGTGGACTTGTGTTTTGAAAATGTAACATTGCTCTGTGCAATCGTTTTGGTGTGTGGACTGGTTGTCAGGGCACGAGCTATGAGCTCGGGGTAGGACGTCGGTCTGCCCCTCGAGCTAGATTATGTGTGGCTTGATGGGGTTTCCCTTGTCGTTCGGCTCCTCGTTAGGAGGAAGTCGTGGGTTGACGTCAGGCAAGGCACTACGAGTGTTGTGTTGGTCGCAGCATGGGTTAAAGGCAAGCTCCACAAGGCTGCAGGGCGGCAGACGGCATCAACCACTGACACATAAGTATCACGTCACGTGGTCTTAAGAGTCCCTGTTAGGTTGAGAGTTCTGGTTTGGATTTAAAATTGAAATCAACAGATTCTCCACTCCTATCAGGTTAGATTAGATGATTTATGTTTAAAGGTTTAATCTTTGTTAATCTAGTCAGCTTCGTAATCTCTGGTAAAGACTCTTTTTGTTTTGCTCTCCTAAGCGGTGCCTGATTGTTATGTTTAATAAATATTTAAAATAAACCTGTTTTAATTTTGATTTAGGAATTCAGAGACTTCTAATTTGATTTCCCCCCTCATCAAGAGAGAAGAATAAACAGGGAAATTGGAAATGGGAATGAATAGAAATAGCTGAATAAACCAAGTCATGAATGAACAGCAACCCAGCACTAGTGTGTCCTGGTACGAGGAACAGAAAGAAAGAGAGAAAGTTCCCTCTCACATGCATTGGTGTCTACTTTTAGACCTTATACGCGAGTTGCATCAAAGTTATGATGTTTTAGTTA
>NQII01000341.1:166895-232805 GCA_002778355.1 Clitarchus hookeri
TACAACAATTAATTATTTATTTTTAATGTAGCTTCACGACAATATCATAGTTTGTAGTTTATTAACATGTGACTTAGGTCAATGGTGTATGTGTGTATATACATATACACATACACATGGAATGCCAAGCATTCGGGCATTTTATGATGCTATGCCGCTGGTATTTATGTTTATCAGAGATGCTACTGGCTCAACCTCTTACCAGTCAAGCCATTACAGACGGGCTTCATTGGGAGGCGAAGAGGTACAGTGAGTTTCAGTAAAAACTGAGCACTTTATAAATTACTTGTTTCGACAGATAATGGTTCTACACTCCAGCATGCAAAAATTCACTTCTTCACTCCTGCTGACAGACCCCAATACATTCAAACACAACTAATTGTCTTGTCAATACAGCAGTGGCATGGTGCAAGTCAAATGTGTTTTTCACGTTGCAGGCATTTAAATATAAGTACTTCACTTTCATAGGTGTAAAACATTCACAGGTGAAATGCCACAACCACCAATTGAATGGTACTTGCATGTGTATTCATATCATCACTTTACACATTTCACCCTCTTCCTTAATTTTTAATAAAAAATTATAAAAAAATTTAGTTTTAAAAAAAATATTTTTTTACATTAAATGGAATATTTGCATGAAAAGTATTTAAAAGGGAGAAACTTGTACTTGCATATTCATACAATTTTTTTTCTTCAGTTTTTTTTAACAAAAGTTTAATTTTTTTTTTAGAAAATATGGTATGTATAATTGTAGCCTAAACAATTTTACACAATCTTAAGAAGTGTCACTATCTAAAACTTAACACGTGAACATATGGAAATAATGGCATTGAAAATACAGAAAAATGGGTACCGAACCATTCCTGACAATAAACATCAGGAAGTATATGCAATACATGGGTGCACACTCCCTTTGGCAAAGTTCATCAGTTTGTCGGCTCAGTCTATTCCAATGGTTTCAAGCTTCTTCCACACCACCCGGTATACACTTCTCCAAAATCACCTCAGTAAATACAGATGGGAATTTATGACTCAATCAATACTCACGTTCAAAGCAATTAACTGCAAAAAAAAAAAAAACTGAATGTTCCAAAGCCCAAGGAGAATTGTGACATTGCAATTAAATTTTTTTATATTTCAATTTATTTTCATTATGCCCTATACAGGAAATTGACATACATACGATACACAGCAGAAAGTAGGACTGGTTATAAAGTCACAGGGGTTCACCTAACCTTCTGAAATGAAGATTCAAAATTAAATTGACAACAATAAAAGGTAGTACGTAATTACATCAATGACTACAGACCAGTGCGGATGCACGCTCGCCGCACGCTACCGAAACAAGCAGCTGCCTCACTGCTGACTTGCCTCACTGAGCAAGTGCATGTTGGCTTCCGTGGCGTGCCGAGTCTTGACGTGCCTCAGCAGGTTGCCCTTGATCTTGGACTTGTAGAAGCAGAGAGGGCAGTGGTAGCGCGGCTCCTTGCCGCACACCAGCGACGTGTGCGCGTACAGGGAGTGCCGCGAGCGGTACAGGTTCCCACACGTGGGACAGCGGAACCCGCCCGGCACTCCGTCTCCAGCGTCGTCGATGCTACATGCCAGCCCGGATTTTGCGTAGCCCCAGGTATCTGACATACCTGCACAGTGATAGCAACAGATGGTTATGGAGTTGTCTTCTCTGCAACACAACCCCCCTCCCTTCCCCTAAACCAACTACAACACTCGACACTTCAACAAAAAAAAAAACACACATAACACGTTCACTGCTAGAGTGGTTAATTAGCTATCACAAAGAATTTATATTGGTAGAGGACTTGAATGGCATCACAGGTTAAGCAATAATAAAGGGTACGGCTACATACAGTGTGGTAGGAGCAAGGATGCATAAGAAAATGTTCACAGTTCAATACAGTGAAGCACCTTTTTTACACTTCTCAAAAGACCAGGGAGAAAATGCTGCCAAATGGAAGAGAGAATTTCACGATGACTGTGCATAACATGGAACCAAAGAAAAAACATGTTAAATACAGAAAGTGTAAAATAGGAGGTGTACGCAAGGGTTTCTACTGTCTACAGGAAAGAAGTGCCAAAGAAGGCCAGGAAGAGAAGGGAAGAATATAGAATCATAGGAGCGTGAGATAAAAGAAAGTAATGTGTGGAAAGTGCAATGGTAGATGGACAAAGAAGGGCCCTGTCTTGACAACAAACTAGAAACATTAGAAAATAATGTTTGTCGAATTGTAGTTTTACAGAACCTTGGTATGTACTCTATAATAGTTTTATTTAAAAATGCTTGCAAGGACAAATATCACTGATGGCAATGCAATTACACTGCTACAAACACAATGTCGTGGGACATCAAATGCCATGTGCTGGAAGAAAGATAACACTTACATTATAAATGCTAGGTTCAAACACTTTCACCAACACTGACTTTGGTACCATAGCTATATCTAATAAACCCCAAGAATAATTCTTCGCCAAGTATTAATTTCAATTTCACCATCAGTCTTATAAACAATGTTCATACACTATTTTCCTCTGACAAATATTGAATGTGTGATATAACCTCGTGAGGAAATTTACTAGTACACAATGGCTTCTGAAATTTGGTTGGGAAACTGCAGACAAAACCTTACCTTAACAAGTATGGTATTACTAGTTACATCAAAGAAGTTAACATTACGTGTGTTCAAACAGTGGCTTCAAAGTTACCTCGCCTGAATATCTCACCCATTAAAAATAATTCCTCTAATATTGAGCTAAAATTACTCGAAAAATACTGTACCTGCCATGAATTGTCCTGCTTGTGGCCCGGCAGTCACAAAAATAACACTATTTGAAGGCTGACGGGTTGGACAAATATGAGGGCAGAATGGAATAATGAATTATACATCCAAAGGCATTATGCACCTTTTTGCATGATGCAAATTAAAACCACGTGTTTTAAAAATCAAACTACGGAAAATACAAACAAATGAAAAAGTAATGAACAGACGTGTTTTAAAAAACCATGGAACATATCATACGTTTTATTGAAAACTTGGCAGTGTGCACATGTTGAGTTAAGACATTTTCAGCTAAGCAGCACATGACATACACTTCCATATAAAACCAACAGCTGGGTTTTATCTTTAAAAAATTTTCCATGAACACAAAATACTGTAATTTATTATTTTGTAATTTTTACTGTTTCTCATACCGTGGGCACACTCGCATTACCAAGCGAACAGAGCAATGGAGTATAACTGTGAAAATGGTTTCTTTTTCCGAAACAATTTGTTTCCTCTTCACGATAATTTGGTTCCAAAGTTAGGGAAACTCTGCAAAAAAAAAGAAATGTGAAACCATAAACGTACACAGATGCACAGCTTACAACAAATGATTGTCAAATTCACTTCTTTATCAAATAAAAGTTCAAATCTCTACAATCAAATACATCTGCGTTTGTTCAAGTTGCATACACTTTCAATTGAACACTAAATCAATTTTGCAAACCTTGTTAACACATTTACGTGTTTTCTTCATTTCTTGAGGATAAGTGAAGAGAGAGGTCTTCCACAAAACCTACCAACACTTCTTTCTTGTTTCTTCAGGGGAGGGCAGTATGACTTGCACATGAATGCAGGTGATAACACACTTCCACCAAAGTGTCAAAATGCACAATGTTATTAAATTACAAACAGCCACAATAGCGGGAATGTAAAATGTACGGAAAATATAAACTGTTGGTCCTCCTACTCCGAGAGCAAAATCGGAGCACGCGGGCACACAAAAAAAAACAAAATTTAAACAACCCGCAACTGCATGCACCAACATCGTCAACTCAATGAAATACCAAAAGCAATGTTTATATCAAAGGACAGGAATTCAAGTACTCGCAGTCTAGCGTACCTTTCGACAAGTACCAGGCTCCCGAGTACTTGAGTTCCTGTCCTTTCATATATTTTTGGTAGCCCAGCAGTACTTGTAACCTTAACTCAAAAGCAATATTTTTTTTGACAGACAACAAATTACTCATGGCCGTAATTCCATTTACCTGAGATTATCGCTTTCTTCACCGCTGCACGAGAAACCATTAATCAGTGTTTTACTGCCACAAATTTGATGCCGAAGCCTTCAAAACTATGCACGCACATGAGCGCTTGTGTACAAAACATGGAAAACTGAAGCACAGAAGCATGTAGTACACACTGTTGAGGAAAGACGTGCATGCGTGTTAATTTGTAAGTCTATCGTAAAATAACTGTTTTTAACTTAGAACAATGCCAAATATTTCATAATAAATAATTCTGACAACATATGCAGCACTGTAAATTTTTTTATTTCTTCAAAACATAGGTCACACAAATGTTCACAATATGCCATATCACTTATAATAACCTTACATAAGCAGTTTAGCGCCAGTGACCACTTTTATCACTATGACAATAAGATTAGTTAGGTGTAACTTACAACCAATTATCACTAAAACCATATAAAACTATAAGTAATGCTCATTATTTTCAGTTGGTAGATCTAATTTCATTAGACGTCAAATAATCTCGCTTTCATTACACAACAAATTTTTTTTACTGTTTTATGTGGCATTAATCTTATTGCAACTCAGGATTACTACAGAAAGTCAGTACTAAATTTCCCTTACATTTCCAGTTTTCCAAACAGAAAAGAGAAATTTCAAGTGTTTTTATAGATGGTATTAATACTGGAAAAAATATGATTAAAACAAAACTCAAGAACACTGGACCTTACAAACAGTTAATTTTGTGATTGAGTAGCAGCATTGCTTGCTTTTTAAATACTAGCTTTTTGCACATTATAGTAACAGCTGAAAACTGCATACAAAGTTATTCAAATAGTTAAAACTATGATTTAAAGTTCCACTCTGCCCTAAATTCTTCAGTTTAAAGACCATTTCTCTAAAAACAAAAAATATTTTTTCAGCAACCAATAGTTAGGAAGACATTTTACTTAGGCCCTTGTTGAAAATACTTCATTGTCAGAAAATCAGTTACAGTATTATGATATATTGAAAGCATAAAAAACCATTTCTCCTGTCTTTCCCAGAATTTTCCTCACCACTTTCAAAGTTCCTGACTTCTCAATGTTTTTTTTTTACATTTTCCACTCCTCTAACTCCAACAGTGTCACTTTGATCACTTATCACACAGGCAGGAAAATGTAACTGACAAGGTTTTTTTTAACACACTGAAATCTATACACACTTACTGACATTGAAGAGAAGCTACAGTTGCGTCACATCTACCATTATAGGAACGATATATCTGTTGGTCTCTACTTTCCTTCTTACCACTATTCTGTTAGTTTGCGCCACTTTTGACCCACTGACTCCACTGGAAATTTTTAATGGCCGACAATTAGCCAATGAAAACTCGAACTCGCTGTCCCGCAATCCTTTCGTATGTAACAAGCAATACATACCATATAGTTCACTTCTGTTGTTATAAAAATAATATTAATTTCATTAAAGATAATTAGTGTCGATGACCTTTAAAGTTCTTTTAAAATCCTGGCAAGCATTAACAAAACAATGAAACTACATCCACACAAATTTTGTTTTCAGAAGGAGTTTTTAGTGTAGCCGGAATCACAATAGAGCACATTGTTCTAAGTTTTAAGCTACTTTTCAGCAATCACTTTTTAACCCTCACATTTCTTTTTTGGCCCTAACCATGCATTAGTAACTCTTGGGTGTGGATTTAACGTCGCTTTCAGTGTTAAAAATGATGCCAGTATTTCAAATAAGCATTACTAAAAAAATATAAGAACAAAGTTAAGTAACTGCACATCACATACAACAAATTAAGTCATGATTAATCACAACACCTCGTTAAGCAAGGAAACAACTGCAATACCTTGACACAAAAAAATAAATTTAAAGCTGAATCATTTGAAGCAACAAGTGTGTGCTAACTAGGAACAACATTAGCATATCAAATGACATATTCGCACATATCATCATCCCATCTATCAGCACAGTCAGATGAAGATTATGTCTTCCTCATGTTGGTAGCAGCAAAACCACACAACCATTGAGATATGTTTCTAAGACATTTTTAATGGCATACTTTCTTATTAGTTCATGAACACACATAAATGTGTGTGTCTGCATATGCTTGAAACTGTTACTTTTCATTTTGAAACAGTATTTATTGGTTACGAACACATAATAAAAATAAATTAAATAAATAATAAATACGACTGAAATAAGTATTACTAAAGCTAATACAGAAATATTTACTAAAATTTGGACAAACTGTTTGTCTGCAACACACTGGGAATGATTCAGCTCACAGAAAGAGCACTTACTTCCACACAGAGTCAACCCGGACGCGTGCACGCACGCACGCTACTCAAGGCAGATGTTGAACTGCTGCAAGTCGAGGTGGGTGTGTCGGCTGGAGACGTGGTTCTTGAGGTGATACTTGCGCCTGAAACGCTGGCGGCACAGCTGGCACTTGTACTGCGGCTCCACGCCGCACTCCAGCTTGAGGTGGCGCTGCAGCGTGCAGCGCCACGCGTACAACTTGCCGCACTGCGGGCACGCCATGCTCTTCCCCGTGGCGGGATCCCCTGCCCCCAGCTCCGAGCCCAGGAACAGAACTGAAACAGAAAAAACAATTGTCAGTAAAACCCAAAAAAAAAAAATTAGTACAATTGAAGACACTGGGTTACTTGGTTTGCATCAAGGAAAACTAATTTCCTTCTATCAGAAACATGCTACAGTTAAATTGTGTTTGTCCGTGCCAGCAGTAGCATATACAGTACTTTCAGACACTCACTCACTTGCATCTCTGCCAAAATGACAGCAGAGAACTGGTATTCCTTTTGGCTGGATTTTATTCTAAGGCTTTAATTTTAGAAAGTTACTAGAAGTAGTTTTCTGTTCATAACCAATGGTTACTAAACATGACTCTGACAAGGGAAATATAAAACTTGTTCATCCAGAGGGAGTCCACCTTTAAATGTGGATTTTTTTTTCTCACCATAATCCTCTGCTTCTACACCAATTGCTATTAGTGAGCAAAGAAGGCCTTTGGTAGCCGAGCTTGTATTTCAGGTTCATTAATTTCTTTGCTCGGGCAGAGAATATAATTGTATTGATTCCTGAAGGTTATTAATGTTATCGACTGCTGCCACTACCTAGTCAGCCTTAGGAAGTAAAAATTTATTGCCACTAATACTACATGGTAAAGTCACAGACTCTCAATTATAATTGAAGTACAATACATTGTTTTAAAAATGTTATGTTCAAAAATTAAAAATGTTATTTTTTTAAAAAACTAAATGTAGAAATATAAACCAAAATTACATTATTCTTGCAAAATCACATTTATGATACATAGCTGTTAGTTTAGATGAATATTACTCTGTGCACTGTATGTTCTCATGATCGAGCTCACCGGCAGAAATATGTTTTAGTTTGCCGCAGTAGTGTACTCCTGACAGCCTGCATAGTCTTGTCATGCTCGCCTCATCCCAAACGCATACCTTAAAACATGTTCAGTAAAAATATTAACTGAACTCTCAAATGCTACTTAAAGAGATGATGTGTGTGTTATTGTAAAAAAGTAACTTCAGTATAAGTATGATTCCGGCGTCTGTGGAGGTCATAGTAATTACGATGGGGGGGTCCTAATAACCCCAGTGTGTGTCCAGACCCCTAGGTCCACACAGCTTCTATCCCCATGGATCCTGTCGTGACCGGCCCGACACTAACAAGTTTAGTTTATGTTTGTGACACGTACCATACTCTTCACCAGATAAACGGTAACGTTATTGTAAAGTTCACATGTATTGTGCACTGGGAGGAGACTACCCTTGGTGCTCTCTGTGAATGAATAAAATCAACAGGATGAGAAGATATGCATCTGACAATTATCAAACAACAGCCATTTACAACCATGAAATCCGGAGCCCAACTCTTAAGTTTTAGGACAATTTACCCTACTTTCCCAGCACGTTTAGGTAATTGTTCAAAAGTTTTTATTTTAACCAGCAAACTCTGACAACTTCAATGATATCTACCCCTATTCCAATAAATCCGTTGAAACCAAATTTAAATAACATGTCATGGGTACATCATGTACCAGGCATGAAGAGTCTGCACTCATGTTCGTTTGGAATGTAATTAAATATTGTAAAAGTAAAATTGCATCAATAAGTCTCACAAGGCAGCAAAATACATTGCTGGACAATAAAAATAGCGCACGACAGAAGGATGCATCGGATGGTACAGTAATTGTATGAGTAATACACACGATCACAAAAACAGAGCAGCTGGAGAATTACATATTACATATGGATACGTGGTATGCCATCCAGACATCTTCAACAGTGTGTTGCACCCCCTCGCACTGCGATAAACGTTGCAACACCGTCTGTCGTGGAATCCAGCAGATGCCAGATGATGTCTTGAAGCAGACAGGCCTGCAATTGTGGGACGGTGTGTTCCAAATCCCGGATACTGTGGCACGGCGGCAGCTGCTGTTTCAAGTGGTCCCACACATGCTTGATTCTGAACACATCAGGGAAGCGGGCAGGCCATGGTAGTGTTTGGACATGATGGAGGCAGTCCTGGAAGACCCTTGTAGTGTGCTATTGAGCATTATTCCTACTGGAATATCACATCTGGAATACTGGCCGTAAATGGGAGCAAATGGGGATGTAGAATCTCATCCACGTACCACTGGGCCATCAATGTAGCACGACAGAAGTGTGCGGCCCAATAGCAATATTGTGATTGTAGTGTTCGCCAGGGGACCTCCATACCTGGGCGCAATCATCAGTCCCCATAATGAAGCTACACTCGTCACTAAACACAACACAGCACCAGTCTGTGGCATTCCACATTGCTCTGGCCTGGCGCCTTTGCAAACGGAGCTGTCGCTGTTGCAGAGTTAATAGCAGTACAACTAATAGGTGTTGGGATCACAGACTTGCCTCTGCAAGGCATTGGGAAATAGTTCGTAGGCACAGAGGAGCCCCAAAACTGGCCAGTATCGTGGACCGGGTTCCCACGGGATCCCTTTGTACCTGGCGTACAATCCGTCAATCCTCTTGACTGGTAGTTGATCTCATCCGTCCTCTGGGTGCAAGTGCCTTTATGTATCCACTGCTCCCAACAGCATAGGACAGTATGGTCCAAACTATCTACATGGTGGGCTATATGACGATATGACCACCCTGTGGTTTTCAGCCCAATTACGAGTCCTCTCTTGATGTCCACCAATTGCATTAAGTGACATCTTTGGAATTACTTCACAGCATTCTCTTCACTTTATACTCTTGCTTGGTTTTGTGTGGTGCTTCTCGCATTAATGCGACTTCGACTACACGCCAGTGTCTACGACTGCTGGTCAGTGCTTGCAGTGCCGCTGCCAGGTGCGCGGTCAAATGCAAACGCACCAACAGGGGATCATGTACATACCAGCGTGTACTCTTGCTATTTACATTATATCGTGGTTGTCACATAGTTTCTTCATGGTGTGCTATTCTCATTGTCTCGCAATGTATCTGTACTGCTCTGTGAGAATTCGTAATATCTTAATAAACACCACAGTTCTACACAATTACCAAAGGGGCCATGGTGGCCGAGCGTTTAGACTACTTGCCTCCAACCAAGGCAAACCGGGTTCAATCCCCGGCCGGGTCATTCCCAGATTTTTGCAAGTGGGAATCATGCCAGACGATGCTGCTGGTCGGCGGATTTTCTCGTGGATCTCCCATTTCCCCTGCCCTTGCATTCTGGCACTTCTCCATTCTCACCTCATTTCACTCTTATCTGCTCTCAAGACTTCATTGTTAAAAGTCGCCCAAATCTCTCAACTTAACACAAATACAAAAATTCAAATTTTGGTGTTCAAACCATTTTTTTTCTTTAATTTTATGTCACTGGTACGAGGGCTTGAGGGAGTATGGAAAGTACTTGTTTATTACCAGCAGGAGACGTGCATTTTCCATATGCCTGAACCAGGACCCCTTAAGATTGAGTTGCAAGCTGTGCACCTCCGATGATGCTCCGAGGCCATTACTAGTCAACTGAGGTTTACCTCAGTCATCCCAAGCAACACTTGGGCTGGTCAAGGGTGGCAACACACTCTTTTGCAGCACAACAGCCCATTCCTTATTATGAAGATCACTTCCGTACATCTGTTAATAATACATTCACGCCCGACCCGCAACAGTGTTACTATGCAAAAAAAATAATATATCAAACAATTACAAATCAGCACGAGTAGTGTGTGATGTTAATCTTGGATGGGAAGAATACTCTGAATGTGATCTATTTTTAATTCAGATATGTTGCGGGGCCGCGGTGGCTGAGCGGTTGGTCTGCTCGCCTCCCACCAAGGCGAACCGGGTTCAATCCCCGGTCGGGTCACTCCCATATTTTCACATGTGGGAATCGTGCCAGACGATGATGCTGATCAGCAGGTTTTCACGGGGATCTCCTGTTTTCCCTTCCCTTTCATTCTGGTGCTGTTCCATACTCACATCGATCACCCTCATAGGCTCTCAAGACCTCGTTGTTAAAAGCCCCCCCGCCCACATACACTCTCACGCACACACACGCACTCTCATATGCGCTCGCACACGTGCTCTCTTGCGCTCCCGTGCATTTTCTTGTGCTGTCTCGCGCTCTCTTTCACGCTCTCTCGCATGCGCTCAATCTCTCTCTATCTCACTCTCTCGTGCTTTCTCTCTATATCTCTCTCACTCGCTCTCTCTCTCTCACACAAACATTTTCTCTCTCTTTCGCACGTGTTTTCTCTCTCTCTCTCTCTCTCTCTCTCTTTTGTGTGCACTTTTTTTTCTTTCTCTCTCTCGCTTTTTCTCTCTCTATTGCGTTCACACACTTTTTCTCTCTATCTCTCTCGCACGCGCACTTTTCCTCTCACTATCTCTCGTGCGCACTTTCTCTCTCTCTCTCGTGTGCACATTTTTCCTCTGTTTCTCTCACACGCACGTGCTTTCTCTCTCTCGCCCACGCTCTCTCTCACGCATGCACTTTCTCTCTCTTGCAGGTGCTTCCTCTCTCTCTTGCGTGCACGCGCTTTTTCTCTCTCTCTTGCACGTTCATGCTTTTACTCTCCCGCAGTGCTTTCTCTCTCTCGTGCGCACACACTTTCTCTCTCACGCATGCGTGCTTCCTCTTTCTATTGCGCGTGCACACTTTCTCTCTTTTCCTTTCTCTCGTGTCCACACTTTTTCTTTCTCTCTGTCTCTCGTGCACATGCTTTTTCTATCTCCCTCTAGCGCATGCGTGCTTTAGCTCTCTCTTTCTCTTTCGCGCACGTGCTTTCTCTCTTGCACGCGCACTTTCTCGCTCTATACTTCTCACACGCGTGCTTTCTCTCTCTCGTGCGCACAATTTCCCTCTCTCCCCTTCTCCTGAGCTCTTTCTCTCTCTCTTTCTCGCTTTCTCTCTCTCTCGCGCACTTTTTCTCTCTCTCGCACTTTCTCTATCTCTCGTGCGCACATTTCCCCTTTATCGGGCGGGCACTTTTTCTCTCTTGAGTGCGTGCGCTTTTTTCTCTCTTGCACGCACACGTTTTCTCTCTCTTCTGCACGCGCTTTCTCTATCCCTCCCTCTTGGGTGCGCTCGCTTTTTCTCTCTCTCCCACGCAGGCTCTTTTTCTCTCTCTTATACGTGGGGGCTTTTTCTCTCTCGTGCGTGCACTTTCTCCTTCACGCGTGTGCATGCTTTCGCTCGCTCACGTGGGCACACTTTCTCTCTATCGCATGTGCTTTCTCTCTCCCTCTCTTGCGCGCACTTTCTCTCTCTCGTGCGGATGCATTTTCTATCTCTCTCGTGCGCATGCACTTTTTCTTTCTATCTCGCACGCGCAGGCACTTTTTCTCTCTTACGCGTGGGCACTTTTCCTCTCTAGCGCATGCACTTTTTCTCTGTCTCTCTTGCGCTTTTTTTTCTCTCTCTCCCAGTCGTGCGCGCGCACTTTCTCTCTTTCTCTCGTACCCACACTTTCTATCTGTCTATTGGACACACTCTTTCTCTCTTTCTCGCGCACGCTTTTTCTCTCTCTTGTGTGTGCACGTGCTTTCTCTTTTTCTCGCGTGCACGCACTTTCTCTTGCGTGCGCGCACTTTCTCTCTCGTGCGCGCACTTTCTCTCTCGTGCAAACGCAAACACTTACTCGCCTTACCCTCTCACGCATGCGCACTTTCTCACTCTCCTCCTTTCATGCATGCTTTCTCTCCCTAGCATGCACACACACTCTCTCACACGCACTTTTTCTCTCTGGCGCGTGTGCACTCTCTCTCTCCCTCTTGCGTGCACACTTTCTCTCTAGCATGCATGCACTTTCTTTCTCTCTCTCTCTCTCGTGCACACTTTTTTTCTCTCGCGCACGCGCTCTCTCTCTCTCTCTCTAGCACATGCTCTCTCTCTAGCACGTACTTTCGCTCACACTCTCTCGCGCACACTTTCTCTCACTCTCTCTCACAAGAGCACTATCTCTGTCTCGCGCATGCATTTTCTCACTCTCTCTCTCGTAGTGTGCATATGCTTTGTCTCTCTCTCTCATGTGCGGACAATTTCTCTCTCACGCACACCTTCTCTCTTTTGCACGCGCGTGCTTTCTCTCTCTCTCTCTCTCACTCTTTTCTCTTTCTCTCACGCACTCTTTCTCTCTCTCTCTCTCTCTCGCTTTTTCTCTCTCTTACTCTTTTGCATGCGCGCATTCTCTCTCTTGCCTGCGCATGCGCTTTCTCTCTCCATCGCGAGCGCAAGCTCTTTCTCTCCCCCTTGCGTGCACGCACGCTTTCTCTCTCTCTCTCTCACGCTTTTTTTCTCTTTTTCTCGCACACTCTTTTTCTCTCTCTCTCTCTCACACGCACTTTCTCTCTCTCTTTTGAGCACGCTTTCTCTCTCCTACGTGCGCGCACTCTCTCGTGCGCACCTTCTCTCTCTCTCTCGCACTTTTTCTCTCACGAGTGCGCCCTTTCTTTCTCTCTTGCATGCGTGCACACGCGCTTTCTTTCTCGCATGCATGCGCACTTTCTTTCTCTCTCGCATGCGCACTTTCTTTCTCTCTCGTGTGCACATGCGCTTTCTCTCTCTCTCGTGCGTGCATTTTTCTCTTTCTCATGTGCGCACACGCTCTTTCTCTCTCTCGTGTGCGCACGCACTCTTTCTCTCTCTCTCGCTTGCGTACTCACTTTCTTTCTCTCGCGTGTGCACACATTTTCTTTCTCTCTTGTGTGCGTGCGAGTGCACTTTCTCTTTCTCGCATGCACTCTCTCTCTCACCCATGCACTTTCTCTCTCTCATGTGCGCACACTCTTTCTTTCTCTCGCTTGCGCACGCACTTTCTTTCTCTCTTGCGTGCTCGTGTGTGTGTGCACGCGCTTTCTCTCTCTCGCGTGCGTGCACGCTTTCTCTCTCTCTCGCAAGCATTCACTTTCTCTCTCTCTTGTGCGTGCGCACTTTCTCTCTTTCGCATGCGCGTGCACTTTCTCCCTCTCTCGTGTGCGCTTTCTCTCTCTCTGTCTCTTGCGTGTGCACGCACTTTCTCTCTCTCTCTTGCGTGTGTGCACGCTTTCTCTCTCTGTCTCTCGGGTGCACGAGCACTTTCTCTCTCTCACATGCACGCACGCTTTCTCTCTCTCTCTTTCGTACGCGTGCATTTTCTCTCTCTCTCTCACATGTTTGCGTGCTTTCTCTCACATGCGCATTTGCTTTCTCTCTCTCGTGCATGCACGCTTTCTCTCTGTCTCTCTCGCGTGTGCGCACACTTTCTCTCTATCTCGCATGCGCGTGTGCTTTCTCTCTCTCTCACGTGCGCACGCGCTTTCTCTCTCTCACGTGCGCGCGCTTTCTCTCTCTCTCTCACGTGCGTGCTTTCTCTCTCTCTTGCGTGCTTTCTATCTCTCTCTCGCACTTTCTCTCTCGCTTGCAGACTCTCTCGCCCATGCATGTTCTCTCTCTCTCTCTTGCCCATGCATGCTCTCTCTTGTACTTTCTCTCATGTGCTCTCTATCTTGCACACGCACTCTCTTTCTCTCTCTTGTGCATGCTTTCTCTTTCTCTCTCGCATGCATTCTCTCTCACGTGCTCTCTCTATCCCGAGCACTTTCTCTCTCGTGTGCTCTTTCTCTCTTGCACTCTCTCTCTCTCTCTCTGTTAAGGAACTTAATCAAATACTTATAAAATTACCAAAATATTACTTCCAATTAAACCTGTTGCTCACCATTATTTTAATTTATGTACACATAACTTAAATACTGCCAAATTAATACCTCGTATTTAGGTTCAGCCAATTATAGGAACGCATAAATTGCCAATACATTTCAATTGGCTGAACAGCATTCTATATAACATTAAATCTAATTACTGTATTTATCTGTGCAAAAAGATAAAACCAACAGCAAAAAACACCCTCGTAAACAAGTTGTCTGCAGATTTCAATCATACACCTTGAAGAGGTTAAGACATAATGTATAAAGCTTCACTTTTTCGAACTCTTCAAGAGCACTTCTTGATTACTAGAGCACTTCAGAATATAACATTTCCTTACAACACTAACACATGTTCTCTAAATTCTTCTGATATAGTAAAGCTTCTCCTCTACTTTCATACATAATATAATCTTGAAAATATGCATATTGAATGCATGGCACGATAATGATGTATTTCATGTTGTTGATTGTATTCCATTTCCTGAAAACAAAGAAAGTAAGTCAATAGCAAAAACTGTGACACAAAACTTTTATGTTCTATTATCTATTACTGCTTCCCATAAATTAATAAATCTAAATAATTAATGTTAGATCAATGATTTAAAACTGTTGTAAAACCCACGTTTGGACATATGTTGTAATTGCTATAAGATTGGCTGGCAAAATGGGAGACAATGCGACAATCTGATGTGTTTCTAGTTGCCTATCAAACGCAAGTCTGAATACAGCCCATGAATATTAAATTAGAGGTATCGCTGTCTGATGTACAAAAGTCGTAATTGTAATATGTTTAACACTAAAAAATACACGTTGAAGCATCAGCAGCAATTAAACGGCACATACAAAGTCTATATGTTTTGTTTCTCAAATATCATCTGGTCGATACCAGATATATTTCTTTATGCCAGTTACGTGTATCTATGCTGGTGTAGTCTTACGAGAAGTATAAGTATAACTCACTATGAAAGACAGAGTACAAAAAGGCATAAAATACTTACCATACCCCAAAACAAATCTGTGATAATTTCACTTTTCTGTCGCACTCATTATCAGTGTTGCCAATACGCGCAGATGTGAGCACTGTACATCATATCTCCAAACACAACAGCAGTGTTTCAGGCAGATGGCAGCAGCGTAGGTCCACAAACGACCACTGCCCCTGGGAGTAGGCAACATCTGTGTCATCCTGAAGGCATTCTTCAGTATGGTGCAGAAGACTCAGCCCCACTGCAAAGTTCGCAAGCTTCAATTATGTTCACCTACCCCCCCCCCCCCNGAAATTTGCAACGACGCAGTGCAGAGCAAGGAAAACTGTGTTCCTGTTTACATTTGTTATCTTGAGTGAAGTTTAATATGCATTTAATACAACCAATAGAGCAATGCGGCTGCAAATTTTGCATTGCACCTATTTATACAGTCTGTTTACAGTAAATTGAGCACTTTTGATAGCATTGCTTTAAGATCTACTTGTATGAATATTGTGCATTCTTCCCCACATGTAAAATTAGCATTTCCATTTGCCTGATTACTTTATTCGTGTGTCGGTCAAATGAAACTGTGAAATTATTACATAAGTAAATGTTTTACAAATTCACTAATCCTTAAAATTGTATGCATTAAAAAAAAAGAACGTGAAAGAAATCATTTTAGTATTTATAAATGTTCACCTAACACTTGACGCATGCTGCACATTGCTTTTATTCTAAAGTAGTGCTGTCATACCCCCGCCATCGTAAACCAGCACCCCCGACAACAGGCTAGCACGCGAGTCAGTGTGTTCCGAGCCCGAGGATGCATGGATACAACCCACGGAAACCTAGTAGCCCTGCAAAGCACATAACCAGGATGCTGGTCAGCCCGGCAGCGAGCGTACGTAGCCACAGCACTAGTCGGCAGCGATGCCACGGAGAGGGAGAAACACGAAAGGGGTAGCACTCAGTGCTCACTGCGGCGACACGGGAAGCTCGACAAAGAGAGATAAGCAGTGAAGCGCCACCCAAATGAGAGTTGATAACCTCAACCTCAAGGAGGTCCCCTACCAGAGTCCATGGGCCAGCACCGCAGGAATTACCAAGAGAGCAGAAGGAAACTGCCAGCTAGACCGCCACGCCGACAATGGTCGACTTAGAGCCTGGGGAGGATCATCCAGCCAACTTAACCTCAAACCTACCGCTCGACCAGCATGAGCAGGAACACTAATCAGGCTAAGTGTTGGTGCTCGTTCGCTGAAGGGTGATATAGTGTATTTGTGTCAGATGCCTAACATCCTTACATCACATATCCAGACTGTCAGCAGTCTTTTCACCTTGGAAACATCGAGAGAGAGAGAGAGAGAGAGAGAGAGAGAGAGAGAGAGAGATGGGAAGGGGAATAACACTCAGTAACGCAGAGAGCTACCTAACAGAGAAACGTTAGTACTCGTTCCCGTCCTTAAGGCCCCAAGCCTGCAAGGTACAGACTTGAGTAGATTGTTGATTTTCTATGACCAATAACCCGACTGGCGTAATTATTAGGGAAGACACCAATCCCAGTTAAATTCAGTTTAGTCGACGGTCTTGTAACTACTGCATTCCCTCTCACAGACAATCACAGAGCATTCCCGACAAAGAGAAGGGAGACCGGGAAAGAACACCTACATGGTAGGCCTAGCACAAGAATCAGCGGCGAGGACGATTTCTGCCTAAGTGGTGGGTTGTGCCCGCTTCAGAAGCCCGTTGCAGTGGTGCTTCTTTACCCAGAGTCACTCGCACTGTACCGTCATAGATTGCCACCCAACGGAAGGAATACAGATTCTGGGGCCATCCACTGGAGGTCGATCCACCGCACACCTATCCGTCGGGGCCTTTGGACAGGGACTACAGGATCTGTATGGGCGACTCTTGGCGTTAAATGAAAAGGTGAATACTACGAGCTAACTTCTAATCTCACGAATGCTCACCACTCCACTGCAACCTTGATATCGGCCCTTCAGGTCATGTCGTACTCTTCCCATAAGGGCGTAAGGAAGGCAGCAGCCACAGAGCATGCGTCAGCTGGTTTGGCCTTGAGTAGGGGACTAGTCCAACCTGTGAGACAACTCGCACGAGATCAAACTTAACGGGTCTGATGCCAGTCCATTGCTGAGGAGCCTACCTGGTTAGAGGGCCTATTCAGGCCACTGATCTGCACTCAAGAGGTAAGTGATCACCCTCTTTCTAAGGGACAACAACCTCTAGACACCATCTACATCGTAGCCGCCCTCAGTTGCAGACCCACCTCTCCTAACCGTCCTCCATCGCAAAGGACAACAGCCACCCCCGTAAGACCAACTGTAATACGCCTGCTCCAAACTGGCCACTGGAAAATGCATTGCCCATAAGACCGCAGCTCCAGCCGACGATGCACCGGTACACCAACCTACCCCACCTTGCCCGACTAACCTTACGGTAAAGACGAACCTGATGCAGACGCAACCGCTTGATGTACAATAAGGCAAGAGACAGAACAGAGGGAACAAGTAGCATCACACCTTTAATTCAAAGTTAGGATACTTACCCTCCATGGTTACCAACTTTACTGGGTGTATGCCAGTCAGTGTGCACGTTAAAATATATGCAGGTAGGGGCAGTGACATTTTTCAAACAATTCCAAAAGTGCTCAATTAACTATGAACAGCTTATAGCAATATTTAATCGGCACCCCGCACATCAAGTTAGAGTGCCAATCTTCCAAGCTTAGCCAAAGTTCTAAGCATGCTGGGAATTGTGCTCACTAGCAGTGGCGAAGAGCACCGAGTGGAGTGGAGTAGAGAGATTTGGGCAGCTCTTAACATCGAGGTCTTGAGACCTGTCAAGGGTGAAGTGAGGTGCGTATGGAGCACTGCCAGAATACAAGGGTGGGGGAAACAGGAGATCTCTGAAAAAACCTGCCAACCAGCGGCATTGTCCAGCATGATACCCACATGTGAAAATCCGGGAGCGACCCAGCCAGGAATCAAATACGGTTCACCTTGGTGGGAGGCGAGCAGTCCGACTACTACACCATCGTGGCCCCAAGGGCACCGAGAACTTGCTCTAATTTACAGTAGTCTGTATTGGAAAAAAAAAAAAAAAAAAAAAGAACAATATGTGCTTGCAGTTGCTCTGCATACATACTGACTGTGTAGTACAGAGTTGCCTGATGGCAACAGTCGAGAGGTCATATCAACAGCTGGCTGATAGTCTTATCTTGAAGTAAACAGTCCTACACACTACAGTTTTGAATATAAAAATGTAAGTGCATAATGTCACTGACTACTGAATAGTACTCGCAAACTTGTAAATAAAAAAAAAATACTCTGCGCAATAATGCTATCTGTTTACGTGTCAAAGTATGCTTTAGAAATACTGATGTACTATCAATTGTCTCTTCATGAATAATGTGTTTATCACAGAAAATTATTTCATTGCAATGTTCAATTTTTATTTATTTTTGAGATACTTTAGTGTTGCAAATATAATTGGAGTAAATTTTACACTTGACATTTCAAACTTATTACCTATAGATGTACAACGCTAAGTCCAGCCATGCATTGTACAACTCATAAAAATAGTGGTATGCATACGACTTGTATATGTATATTTGGCAACGCTGGTTAATACAATCATCTGGCAGTTTGTTGCAAGACAAGACAGCCACGTGATTAAACTGGGACGAATGCCAAAACACAAAAATGTAGGTGTTTCACCAAATCAACAGACCCAAATACTCTTTACCGAGGTCTTCTTGCAAGCATTTCTGGAAATAGGTAAATGATCACTGCACTTGAACAACTAAGCTATTTAAACATAACATGCCTACCAGTAACTCTACTCATCTGAGTTGTTGTCCCTACTGTGATGTGCTTTGGAAGCAAATGCACTGTTTTTTAAGTTACAGATAGATCATAGTTTGTGCCATATAGTATAAACTTGAGTGCAAGTACCAATAACAGAAAGTGGGACTAAAAGGATTATTTTCGTACATTGTGTCTTGTGGCATTTTCTCTCTAACCTCTTTTGTTCTAATTTGCTTTCGTTAGCAAATTCCTTCCTTTCTGGCAAAGCCCTGTCGTCTTTCCTTGATTATTATGGAAATAAATCTCTTTTTATGGCAATTTGTTTCCCTTTTAATATTTATTGTGTCATGTTAAAGATTGATGTTACCTTAATTTAAAAGCTTGTTTGGAACTTGTAATTTTAAATGAAATAAGCAGTAACAAAATAACGTTATTATCTTATTTTCAGTGTGTGCGTGTTGCTCTTAAAGTAGAGAAACTTTTTGGACTGTCTCTACTTAACCTGCGTTTTCCGTTCACATTTGTCACACCAGATGGCAGAGCTTCTGCTCTTTATTGTTTAATATTGTGATGTTATTTTGCGTTATATGTTCATAAAATTTTGCACTTATTAATATTGTAATCTAACGTTAAAAATAATATACACTATGTTTTGACTCTTGATCATTTTGGTGAGAGCAACATGGTGATTTGAGATGTATCGATTGGCCAAGTCATGTGTCTCGGGATGGCCCAAGTTCTTTTGTTGGTGAAAGAAAAGTGTTGACACTTACCTTCTTCACAACACCTTTTCAAGATGTAATGGTGCACTTATTTTTGCTGCTTGATAATCTTCAAACATAATGTTACAATAAGTTCATAGACTGCTCACGGAAAGTAATTTGGATGCTGTAAAGTTTCTGCCATCCGATAATTGTTTGTTTGATGTGGACACTAACTTATTTACCTAATTTGTGTTCAATTAGGGTGGTCCAAGTTTTACCCAGGACTTCTAGCTGTAGCTTGCCATGATGTGAAGTACTTCTACCTGGTTTGTGCCATAACCTAGCTGTGTGATGGGACCATGAGCTGATTTTTATTCTTTTCGCCTGTGCGCCAGAGTCCTGATCAGCGCCTGGCAAATGTCAGCTGAGATTTATTTTTACCTTTCTGCATGAACACTTAGTGGAGCAAAGCGTCATGGCTGCCAATTTTCTCGTCTCCTCTGGAACAGTTTAAGTTAAATTTCTAACCAGAAAAGATTGTAACATTTTAAAAAAAAAACAATTTTTATCTGTTAAAATTCTATTTTAATAAAATGGTTTCAGGAAATTGTTCTCAATTATAACAAGAATAAATATTCATGGGTCCACCCAAATAACTATAAATGCATAAGTACTCGTACTACTCATAATGTCGTAGTGTTTGTGTTGGTGTTTTTTTTTTGTTCTGAGACACGGCTGTGAAAAAATAGACGAATTACAGGTTTACGTTCACGTACAATTGCCATGTGAAAGTTAGGTAGTGACTTCATTTGTTGTAATACAAACAAAACGTTATGTGCTAGATTATGTTATTTTTTTAAAGCTTTTTAACTCAATGTGATGCTTGGAAACTAATATTCTTAGCTTGTACAGACACAAAGGTGACGCTAGACATCTTTCTTAGTTAAGAAAAACCTGAAAACTAAAAAAATTTGTATGACAGTGTGCGAAAGAAGATTAAGCAAAATGAAAATCATTTGCCTGCATCTGAGAGGGATAGGAGTAAATTGATAGTTATAGTTAAGGAGAACCTTGCAGTTCAGCGTAGTTAATGCCTTGGCCCAGTATTACGCTGCGGCTCGGCTCTTGCAGTGTTTGCTTGAGAAACGCTGATGTAGGGGATTCTCCTGCATCCTCGGACATCTTCCAAGTGAGTATAGCACAGCAACGTAGGCAGTGAGGAAAAGTAATCAAGCAGTGTGCACTCTCGAACCACTTTGTTGCTAGGAGTTCTGCTCATGGCACTGGCATGCTTTTGGCCGGCAGACCCCAAACCCCCAGATGACTACAGATTATAATTATACATACACACATATATTACAGTAAGCATACAAGAAAATAAAACACTAATATTTCTAACAACTTCATCATTTAATTTGATCAGTTCAATTGTACATGGCATAAAGAAGATGGCAACGTTACTTTTGGCATCTCATGAAAACATATAAAGAGGACAAAATAAAGAACCTGCAAAAAGTTTCAAATAAACACATACAAACTATACTTACATGAGATCAGACAAATGTGATTTATAACTATCAATTAGTCACATATCCAGTAGGATGATTTACAAGAAACAAAGAAAGAAAAATACATAGGTAACTAATAGCAGCCAGTAAATGTTCTTTCAACCTACTAAACATATTCGCGCTAACTTTACCTATGAACACAAAACTAAAGATGTGTTGCCACTACATCCTTCAATGCCTAAAATGTTAATCAGATGAACATTATTTTTTTCCCAGCAAAGATTTACACAAAATATACATCAAACACAATTCAGTATATCTACATGTAACTTAAATTGAATAAAGTTTATCACAATTGAAATGAACAAAAATTACAGTAAATTTACCAAGGGGAATAAATGCAAATAATTTTGTAATATTTTGTAACTGGCCTGGAGGCAAGGTGCAAATTTAATTAGATTGTACATTAAATTTTAACTTTATTGATAATATCTGCCAAATTACCTCAATCGCACCATTGTAATTTATAAGAAATTTTAAGAAAAAAAATTTAATGTTCAGTTTTATATTCTCATTTTTTTTATTGTGCTTTCATTTTCCAAAATGCTCTGCATGATCATGGGTACCTTTAACATGTTTAACTAAATAATAAATTATTTATTTATTTTATTTTTGGATTGGAAAGCATCCAAACTAGCTAATGCTTTAACACGTTCACTGCTAGAGCTTAGAGTTGAAATCATATTTAAGTAAAATGTTGATGATGATGTTTTGTAATTACTTAATAGATACTGAATTATACTTTCTGAACACTAGAGGATGCTAGATGCAAATACAAGAGTCAGCCACACTGCGTTGAGGTGATAATGCCTACATGCTGTATGGCAATTGTGAGCACTACCAGTAGTGAATACTTTAATATGGGGATACTTTAGCCTACAGATTTCCAACTTGACTTTATCCAAAATTGTAGATACTGCTTAAATTTAGTCTCATCATACTCTAAATACTTATCAAACAAATTCATCAAACGGCCTTTACTCTTCTGGTTTTCAAAATTCTCTCTTGACTCATTCCAAACTGACAAAATTAGACCATCTTCCTCTTCTTTGAGCATGAGGGCAACAGCAAAATAGTACACGTCTATTCAAACATTGATGGTACATGCGTGAAATGCTTTTCTAAAGACCATATCTGTGCGTGCATTAACACGTGCAGTGTTAACCTACGCATCTGACTGCGTAGGTTCTTAAACACCAGCCTTTCAACTAAGAATGAGGATTCATTTTGAAACACTCTTGTGGTAATCCAGATAGCTTGCTTATTTGTAGTAATTAATATTTAAATGATAAGGGTGTTTTGTAAATTAGTAGTCTTTGAAAAAGGGAGTTTATAATTAAATATAGCTGTTAATGGCCTTTAAAAAGTCTTATTATATGTTATGGTGTTAATCATCAATATGATATTTTGACAAGTGAAACATTTGTGAATAAAGTCTATTTATTTTTTACAATAATATGCAGATTATCATGTTGTTTCAAACACGCTCAGGGTGTGTTGGCTATCCTATATAGTATTTGGCTGTAATGTCACTTGTTGAACACTGTCTGATTAAAAGTTTAATACTTAAGATTAAAGACTTACGTTCTCAAAGTACACTCATAGACAGAATACACAGAATAACAAAAAAAAAAAAACACTATAAACAATAAAAACAAGTATAATCTCGAAAAAATTTACAAAACAAAAATCGCCAAACAAACTAAAATTTCCAGCTTCTCCTGACGAAGGCCGAGTGGTCAAAGTACTCTCAATTCTGGGTACACACTTAATTGGCTTTTATTCTCGCTAAAAAATTAGCATTATTTTTTAGCATATTTTTGTTTCACATTTTTACTTTGCATTTATTTTCCTTGACTTTTTAAAATGCTAGCATGCAAGTCAAAGTTGCTGTCAATCTGTACAACACCACAAATTAAAAGTTCTTTCATAAGTGTGATGACATAAACTGCACCAAACCCCACAAGAAATTTTACAGTTGTTTACAAATCTACCGAGCAATATAACTGTTTTTAGTTCTAATACCTCTGGTCTACAGCAGTGCTGAGTGAAAATTAATAACATTACTAGCAATAATAATAAACATTCATCATACATGCTACAGTTTATACAACATACTGTAACTCATTGTTTTTGATAAAAAGAAAGAATTACAATCAGTGAACAAATACAATGAATTTATTAGCATTACATATAAAAATTCAAGGGGAAAATTTAAATATAAACACAGAAATACATGTATTCAAAACTACAGTTTGCTTACTTATGTATTGAATAAGTTTGTCGTTATTGAAAGTGCACCATAATTTTTGGCTTCACAACTATTCAGGTGAAGGATTGCACTCATTCACAAGGTAATTTCTACAATGTTAAACAACTTAAAAGTTGCACAACTGTGGAGAAAAATAAGTAAGTGGTTAAAATTATACATAAATGGTTACATTTAATCAAAAATTTCTTAAACTCTGGAAAAAAAACTGCTCATATATGTCTGCATATATTACCAATGTACACCAATAATATACTAATTATAGTTAATTCAGCAACAAATTAATTAATGCTGTGTTAACTTCTCATTTAAAAAGTAATATTTAATTTAATGACAACAGAATCTGGTTTCACTTTTGTTTTTGACGTACCATACTGAGGAATGGCATAAAAATATCTTTGTGGTTTTAACAATATCTATCTCTCTATCTATCTATATCTCTATGTATCTCTGTCTCTCAATATATGTCTATCTTTATGTATCTATATATCTATCTCTATTTACATACGGATTGTTCTAGACATACCGTACCAACCCTTTGTCTCAAAAATGGTGCGTCCGAGCTTTTCGGGAAATTTCTTTGTATGCAAACTCTTAAGGACAAATTGAATGGTGAACCCTACAGTGTCTAGAATCTGCGATAAACTGGAGGAAATGAAGGTAACTTCAGAATTTCAAATAGGAAGATGGTACAAAATTATTATCGTTGAATAGGGCTCTCAAAACTGAACTTTTTTTTGTCTCAAAAGTCTTTTAGTACGTGCCACCAATTCAATGATATCAAAAATCTTCCTGGCGCTGAACAGATGATGTACATAAAAATACCATTTTAATGTTGTAGTTCTAGCAAGGGAACATTGCTTATACTTACAGTTTGAAATAAATACAATTTGTGCAATTTGACAGTACAAAAATTCATTAGAAATAATGTTTTTGTTTAAAAAAATAATTATTACAAAAGAACACATTTGCTTGTTTTCTGTTCACTGTAATAGGTATTTGAAATGTTTTCTGCCCTGTTATATGCACATTCATGCCCGTTTTTGTGCACTTTGGGTACCCCTAGGTATTTCTGCAGCTGGCAGCGACCGACATGCTGCTCTAATTAGGTCTTCCATTTCATCTCTTGTTGTAGGACACTGTTGATACAATGAGTCTTTAATGCGTCCCCAAAAAAAATTATCAAGCGGAGTGAAGTCTGGCAATTATGGTGGCCAAGTCACTGGCCCCCCTCTCCCAATCCATCGACCAGGAAAACTCTGATTTGAAGTACGCCTGGCCACTGAGGAAAAATGGGCCGGGCATCCATCTTGTTGCAGCCACATTAACAACTGTGTTGCTAGAGGAACGTATAGCAACTCAGTCAGTGCGTGTTGCAGAAATTCAGAGTACCGCTTACCATTTAATTGTTCATCTAAAAATAAGGTCCGATAACTTGATCATGGATGAGTCAACACCGGGTATTTACGATTGATCCATCGATCCATCCATCCATCCATCCCTCTGTCCGTCCGTCCGACCGTCCATCCATCCATCCATCCATCCATCCATCCATCCATGCATCCATCCATCCATCCATCCATCCATCTACAGCTATCTCTATTTATCTTTATTTCTCTCCATCTCCCTGTGTGTGTTCGCATGCGCATGTGGGCAAGTGTGTGAAGAGACAAACGAATGCCAGTCGCTGCCAAGGTCTCAGTTGCTGGGTAGAAGGAAATGATAGCTAAGTGGGAGGAGGATACAGAATTCCAGAGGTTCAGACGAAAAGCTATTTGGGTGTCTCTTGGTAAGGGCCCAGGGAGCCAGCCCATGCGGACGTGCACAGGCACAGACAGAGCACAAAGCTCTGGTTCAGGGGTCATGACTTTGCCCTCGTGGTTGGCACCAGGAATAAAACCCCTATTGTGGCCGTAGCTCTCCTGCTGTTCAAGCTCCGGGAATGCCTTTAGATATGCGACATGTACCACTTGGCCTGTGAAAAGTGTCGTCGCTGAGACACCAAGACAACACGACTGGCCACCGAGACTGCCTGCCATGGCCGGGTGCACATGCACCCTTGTTGCAAGAAAGGGAAACCTCTTCCTGTGTGACACTGGACTATTTCAAGTGTACTTCACTGATGTGATACCATGTAGTCAATTATTATGTGCCACTAATATAAGAAACCTATTTATGTCAATCCACTAGACATGTTCTCCAAGTTACATGTTTCTTTTCCTTTTTTTTATTTTTTGCAATATCTCTAATTTTTTTATTTTATTGTCAGTTAATTAAACTTCATTTATGTAATTGTGGTTTCAAAATTTTGTTGTTATTTTTTTTTTGTAGCCCTTATCTTTATTTTCAAAATTTAATACATGTTGTACTTTGATCAGACATGGCCAAAGTTTCACAAAGCATCAATTCCAACTTATACCTATTTTGGCTTTGCTCATGTTTTCATGTTAAGAATGATTTTTATATTAAAACAAGGTACTTTCAAAAATTATATAGGTCTATTATTTCTCATGCAAGCTTTTGGGCTTATCATTGATTAAGCAAAATGAAACAAATAACGGAGATAATTGGAATGTTATATTATTATTATTAATAATATTGTTATTATTATTTATTACCTTAAAACACAAAAGTAAAAAAAAAGTGTTTATGAGCCTATATTATTAATTTTGGGAATCCTGACACTCGCTAACCTATTTGATTATTGATTCTCTTATTCTTATATTACTTTTTTCTTTTGAGAGTATTCTGAAAATGCCTGGCCTTGTGCATCACACACCCAAGTAGCAAGAGTCAGTTGGCCCGCTTGTGTGAATCTGCTAGTACTTGAGCAGCCCGCAAACTAGCACGCCAGCGCCATCAGTGGGCCATGAGGTGGCAGCAGTGGCTCACTGCTTCTGGCCCGCCACAAGTTAACCAACATCGTCAGCCAACTGTTGGCAAGCCCCTTGTAGCCCAGCTATTTGCCACTTACAACCCAGCTATTAGCCACTTGTGGCCACTCAAAAGCAGCTCATGGTCGGCAATGGACACTGTGCAAGCAAACCTTCATTACAACATGAACTCATCATTGCCATTAAACTTCAATGATAAAACCAAAAAATAATTCTGTTTCGCCCAAATAAAAATAATTTACTATAGGTATATCTTTATATATGTTATCTTTAGCATTTATTAACAATTAGCAAATTTATTTGGAAGAACCTGGAATCAAACTCGCAACCTTCGAGTTCACAATCTAGAATGCTTCTAACTATTCTACCATGTATTCATGCAAAAAGGTTTAAGCAAATCTGAATACTTTCAACACAAAAAGGTTGCATAATTAACTTTGCTATAGACACAATTTATGCCAGTATCACAAGTCAATACTAGGATTTCTGTGTTTTGTTTAAAAGACAAGTGTTTTAGTTTCGGGCTACTTTCAGGTGGTATTTAAAATGCAAAATGAAGAATATTTTGACATGTTATACTTTGCAGGTTTCCAGTCTAGAAACTATTTTTTTCTATTACTGGTAATGTCACATGACAATTTTACTTCACATATGCACAAAATAAAAAAAAAAAATCAAGTGAATTCACACATGCTATTTGCTATTTCACAACATACAGTCGGCATGCTATAGATGACCCATGAAATTATCACTAATAAGTCCCCAGCAATAACAGTTGGCCTGCCATATATGGCACATAAGCTTGCTGCTAATATTTTCCCAGCAGTAATAACAGTTAAGAGTTTCATTCATCATTTGCTTGTGGAGCTTCTGTTGAATTCTAACAATTGTTGTGAGAGCATTGGCCCACGTTACAATTATTTAAAAAATAGGTAATGTCGCTTTTGTTTAGGTGATCTGGTTGCCAACCATATAAGAAATGCTGACTGTGCTGCATGTAAACATTTGCCACCACTGCCAACAGTTGGCCAACTGTTGACTGCTTACTGCTTGCTACTTGGGTAATCTTAACATACTCAATTTTAAGACAGTTGCAAACAGGATGGGGATAAGATGACCAAATAACAATATATTTAAAAAAATGGAAAAATTGGTGGGAGACAAACTACTAGGCTACTAAATAACCTTAGTCTTTTAACATTATCATTAATTTAAACACGGTTTATCGCAGTTGCAGCGAGAGCCGCAAAGCCAGCATCTGTTGCGTCCAAACAGTTCCATCCCACGTGATAGCTGCATCGCTTCCTGCTGCTACGACTGCTGTCCACATTAAACAGTGCAGTGGCTGTGGAACAGTTACACATTGGGAAAGAGGACGGTGTAAGTTGAGACCCCAAGACAATCTAAAGACCAATTTCACGGGGCTGTTGCACCCACTCTCCGGTTAACGTAGCCTAGCCACTGCAGTAACTATCGAGTTTATAACCAAAGCCCCACCCAAAAGCCATGCCATGACAACATTTTTGTATAAAATATTTAAAACGGATAATTAGATGTGAGTATCAATTAGTAACAAAATTGTATTGTTTTTTCTCAAATGCCATTTTTTTTTTTTTTTTTACTGGTTAAATGGTTTACAATACCTAGAAATGTCTGCAATAAAAACAGCTGTAGATAATAACAAACATATTTTTCATGATAACTTTTCCACACAGTGAGTATTCAACAGGATATTTGAAATTAAAAGTGACAGTTAGTTGACTGCACTCACTCCACAGTAAGTTTTGGCCACAACGCAACTTCCTGAGAAAAGAAACTTAACATCGTCAATGTACAACTAGACATTATTCTAATTAGTTTAAATCTAAATGAACACCCAACTGTTCACATGATTAGAAGAAAATTCAAACTGCAGACATTATGAGAATCAAATCTGTACACAACAACTTACAGATCAATTTCAAAGTGACAACATTTTTGGTTCTCTATTTTATATCCACTGTTAACGAATATCACATTGCTCATAAATATGTATTTAAGTGAAATAAATGTATTTTAATGTTATTAGTTGAAAACAGGTAGAGCTCTTACAATGAGAATGAATGTACCATGACGATAATGCAAAAATAAGCTGAACATTACTACTCATTTTTACTGGAACTTAAGTTATCAAAACATCCACTTGAAAAAAAATATATACATATATATATATATGTATGTGTGTATATATATATATATATATATATATATATATATATATATATATAGAGAGAGAGAGAGAGAGAGAGAGAGAGAGAGAGAGAGAGAGAAAGAAAGAGAGAGAGAGAGTAGAACCCTGTTTCAACAGTTCTCAAGGAGAGAAATGTCAGCCTTATATAAGGGAAAACTTTAAAAGACAGTAATTTTGTATTGAAAAAAAAGTTTGTCGACCAAGAGAAGGCAGCTTATTAAGCGGGAAAATGTTATAAGAGGGGATGTTAAAACAGGGTTCTACTATACATCCATATGTGATTTTTCACAAGTAAATAACTTTTAGTTGTTGCTATGTATTTCCATATACTTTATACTAATGAGTGAGACACAAAGACATCAAAAATATTCTCCTATTCCATTGCAGTAGTCATAACCTGCATGAGAATATGGACATAGATTGTATTTAGGCCTATTCCTTCAGCCATTTACACAAATTTTGTTTTATCAAGATAACAGACCTTTGTAAAAGTTACAAATACTACTCCTATTAATTATAAAATTTCCCAACAAAGGAACTATAACACTAGACGACATTCAAAGCTTGTCCAGAAATACAAATGTATCTTTTTTGATGGCAATAGGTACGGTATATTCATTTAAAATTCTGTAATTAGTATAATGTACCATACTTTTACTTAGTTTATTAAGAAAACATTGAACTGATCAAATATCTGATTTCACAATACAACACTCATTCTTCCTTTCAACATTAAATAACGTGACGGATTATATTATATCAGTTAAAATAATTAAAGTACAGTTGATTCATACAAAAAATTGCTGCAAATTATAAGATGGAGCAAAATTACAATAACAACTCTGTAGGTATGAATTTAAACAAAAAACACAAAATATATATGCAAGCATTTTTAACTGCCAAAGCATGTCACCAGAGTGTTTTGATGACACAACGCCAAATAAAGATGAAAAGCTTGCGATCGTGCAACAGTTAGGAACCTTGAGATATTTCTGCAAGACCGACATCACCAAAGAAAACCAGCAGACATGCATTTCTACAGATATGAAATGCTTGCTCTGGTACATATGCCATCCACCATTCTGCCCATGATGGCAAGCACACACAAATAATTCTGTAGGATTTTTGTTCTTGGCTTTTGGATTCAAGCTGTGTCGAGTATTCTCTTCCTGACATTTCGCTAGTCATTGCAAATGTCATCTTCAGGGTCTCCCCATAGCATTTAGTCTGAATAACTACTATAATGGCACTGAAGATGGCAGCTACAAGAACTGCCGAACCGTCAGGAAGAGAATTCATGACATGGCTTGAATCAGAAAGATAGGAACCCACTGACAATGGCCACAAAAGCCTGCAATCTGTTTTCTGTAGAGTGTTTTCTCTTCACTTGTACTTCCTACGATTGGGCTGGCAGAAGAACTGGACGTGCGTGTAAAGGTTGAAATCGGACATGAACCTCTTCTTGCACTGGGGGCAATGCAGCCACTTATTCATGTCGGTGGACTGTGCGGGCGTGCCACGCCTGTCGGATGGCGATTCAGAGTTGCTGGCTTTCCTCTTCTTGGACTGCTGACTCGAGGCATCTGTGCTGCCTATTACCTCCATGCTACTTGAGCGCTGAAGATCGCTCCTTCTCTCGGTCGCCGCACAGACCGGCACGCTCCAGAATGGCCTGTGGGCGGGGGACTGAAGAGGCTCACGAGGCGTACTCACCCCATCCCTAGCCGAACCTCTCTCTGGATCCTGTCTGTACTCCCTGCTGCTCTTTGTCACTGGAGTACAGGGCAGGCTCCTCCAAGCACTCTCATCACGATACTCCTCCAGCTGTTGCGTCCTGGTGTTGTCCTCCACGAGTAGGCTCCCAGGTCTCGGCCCCACCCCTGTGATCCACGTGCTCCAGTGTGCCGGTTCCCCAACTTGCCTGCTTGCTTCTGCACGAGGCGTACTCAACCCGTCGCTCGCATTAACAAGGGATTCTGGCTCACGTGCCACTTCCTTGTTGCTCCCTCGACCCTTACAGTCTGGCTCCAGCTTTACTCTGCGAGCCTCTGGAGATGAGCAGTTCTCTTGCGGTAGCAACGGGACCAGATCTTGCACTGCTGGTTTCACGTCCTCGGCATCAGCCACGTCTGGGGCAACTAAGTGTGATACGAGAGTCATTCCTTCTCTTTTGGATTCGTTCCACAGTTGGTCCGTGGCAATGCCTCCAGTAACAGCAACTCCATCTGCCGGCACTCCACACGGGTTCACACTTCCTGGTGCCTGCATAGCCACATCGACACGTAGATCTGGAGCTTCGTGCTTCACGGAGCTCAGCCCGTGCATTACGACTTCTGGACCGTCTCTGGCGCCTTGGTTCTGCAAGTTCGCAGGCTGGGTACTACTTTGTCCATTGCTGTTCTCCGCACTGCCTGGTTGGCCAGCTTCCGTCAAAGACTGTGGCAGAACAAACTTGAACTCTTGCATGGCGATCTGCGACACCAGCCTGGCTGTTTTCTGGGGCACCTGCTTTTGTTCTGGAGTAGTGGGGAAGATCGACCGGCCTTTCAAAGATGAAGGCACGAAGTCTGGCAACAGTGGAATGTTAAAAGGTCTTGCCGTGGCATCGACCTGCTCGCTGTTGAAATCTTGGAAAGGACAGTTCCCCTGCGTAACTCCTTGTCCTGCAACGTTGTCAGGAACACCATGGACGGTAACGGTGGACTCTCCATTCGCAACTGCCACTGGTCTACCATCAGCTACGCCACTTGTTCTGGTCTGGCATAATTCTGCTGCAATGCAAACACAAAACCCACAAGGCCTGTTGTGACTCTGTCATCTCAGTTTCCAAGATCGAATCATAGTGACAATTAACAACAATATTTAAAACACACACAAATGGTAGGGGCAAAGCATCAAATACCATGAACCAAAATGCTCCATTACAAAATTAAAAATATTTAATACCAGCACCAAAAACATCATACTGAAAAATGGTAACAAGAATGGAATAAGGATAAGAATCTGTAAAGCCATACTCTCAGTCAAAAGTAGAGAACCTTGGTTTAAAAAGCACTAAAGAAATGCTCTATTTCACAGTAAAAGTTCCTAACATTTCCATCTAAAATATAAGATGAATAATGAACTGCCGTGATGGACAAGATCTCCGGTGTAATTTGGCAGGAGTAATTGACTACACCAACAGACTACATCCTTCATACAACATGTGTACTAAGCAAAGATCCTGTAATAATTTTAAAGTTGTTGCTGCAATGAAATTATTTCACAAAAAATAAATGGGTTAACCAAGCTAGTATTACACTTAATTTCATTACGAGAAAACGTAACTCATTTTCAAAGTACCAATTAATAAGCAGCATCTTAACGGAAAAATTATAGCTTGCATTGCATTATTAACCTGAACCACCACATTGTGATACTCTTGCATAAGAGTTCAAAACCCAAATTTGCACTGACCTGCAGCTGGGCAACATGCACCAGACTCAACAGGAAAAGGGCATTGTACCACAGGAGCACCTGTCGCCTAACTGGCGGGTTGTATGATACAATGCAAAATTTTAATTCATTCAATTGATACAACATAAACATCTGGAGAATTTATTAATTTACTTTATAATGAAAAACTGTTTCGAAACAGACAATCACTTGGAGTATCACACCTAATAATTATATACGAAATACACAGTCAACACACTATAAAGAGACATTACCAAAAATTTACAAAAATTACAATTTAACTTATTTAAAAACAAAAGTAATATATAATGTTCTGCAATGACTTTAGAACCGTGTGTCACACCAATAAGACACAAGTATCTGGACCTCAAAATACGTCACAAGCTGTTCACAATTATTTCTGCAGTTTCGGGAAGGAGCCCTATTTAAGATTTACTTTTCCTGTTATTTTGTATAATTCTCCATTTGTACAATTAACATTCCATGGACCCAATCACTTTCATCTTGCACTAAATGAGGGAAACTGTGAAAGTGCTAAAAATATATATGGGTTACTAATATGAAAATTCTTACATTTACAAAAAGAAACAACAAAATGAAATAAATTCAAGACTGGATGAAATTACATAGTCAAAGCATCACTTGCAAAATAACGGTTTGTCTGTGAAGAGCTGAACATTTCACTGGCAGTTGGGATGCGTTCCGCGTCCCTCCTCCTTTAGCACGTTCATCCCGCAACACCAACGCAGCTTTGATGTCCCCTCTACTGGGGGAGAGTAGGCCCGAACGTAGCGGTCACCCCCCCACATGACTCCTACGTCAGCGACGTGCACCAGAGTGCACCACCCCTTCACTACCACCTCGGTACCGCTAGAGTCAAGTGACCATCCCGCTTTCATGCCCTCAAGAGAGATCTTTCGGGGGCAGCATAATTTGGGCCGACCAATACTGCTAAGACGTCCCCAATAAGAATACTGCCGGGGAAATGAATCCAGCGAGAGGGACAAAGTGGTTATAGTGTTCACAAAACCCCATATGTGCACCTCTTCATTCCCTGTTCATCCCAGTGCGTGTAGTGCGAGTGTGCAAATTATCAAGAAAAATAGGGGCTTTACGACCACGCTAACAAGCCACGTGTTTGTGTGTCACAGTGAGAACGTGTCTTGTAAATTACATATTTTAGCATGGCTACCCACACACCCCTCCTGCGGTCAGAGTGGACTCGTCCACCACAGTCACCTGTTGCCACCCTAAAAATGAATTCAAATAAGGGTGCGAGTAATTTTTCTATTATTTAAATAAAAGGTTTAAAATGCAAACAAACCTGATATACACAGAACAGACTGGGAGAAACAGCCCCAAAGCACAACAAAAATATGTTGTGTACACTTTATGCTACTTGCTTACCTGACTTCAGAATAAAATTAGTTATACGAGTATGTGAGATTTTAAAAGCCGGGGAGCATAAATTAATAATTGCCCATATGCCATATGGGCACTTTTAATATAACACTAAGACTTCTACGTACTTTCTAACTTGTAGTCAACTTTATGCTGAGCACGTTAGTTAGGCGTGTCTGTTAAAATGTATGCAATTAGAAGCAGTGACTTTTTCGAAGACTGATTTCACAAGTGTTTAAACAACTATGAAAGCCGAAACACACCAGACAAGGCAGAGGATGATGCACTGTGTTCAATGTATGTTGGGGTATTATTTATTACAGGAATAACGGCACCGCATGGAGTGATTTTATTGAATATGCTGGAGGCTTTGAAAAGATTCCCTACCAAATTCGAAAAATTATATTTTGTAGAAACATAAATTATTTTTAAAGGCTATTTTAAGCAACTTTTTTTATAGGGAAACAGATTTGGGCCACACTGATTGTCTGCTATTCTGTTGTTTTGTAATAAAGTTTTTTCTTAACCTTCATATTTTTAATATTTTTGATCCTCTAAATCTATTTGGGTTATCCGAAGATCCAAATTAAAGGGGGCCAACTTAACAAAATTCTCCTATACATTAAAAAATGTATAGCATGTTTACCTAATTATGCCTATTTACATTGAAGGTGTAACATCATGAGATAAGTAGTCTTTTGCTGCACACGTTTCTAGGTAGCAAAACGGCCTAGATTTCAAGATGGTCAGTCGACAAGAGCAGGTGCATGTTGTTTCGGGACCTATCCCAGCGACACAGAACCTAAGCCAAGGAATGACAGTTATCCCCGACAAAGCCACGCCTCTACAGCACCATGATAAGAAGTAGGAAGAGTAAGTGAAGCAACATTCCCATCCATCATCTTAGCCAGAAATCTCGTCACATCCACACCACAGGACCACTGCCTGGCATGGTGCCATGCCATCAAACCCCCTAACACTAGCCTCTGGTTGCACGCACCTCCAACAACCACCTCCCGAGAGGAGCATCTCATAGCCAGCTCTCCTGATACCCCTTACCGCTGACCAACTTGTCAGCCAATGCTCCAGAGAATGAAGACTGAAAACTCGGGAGGCCGCAGGTTAATCACTCAACTGCCGGTAATACTACCATTTTGTAATACAAAATCCAAGACCAGGGTTGAATGTAAGCAACCAGTGTCAATCGCAGAGCAGAATGGGGAATTACCCAAATAAAGCACCACTGCAGCATCATGCAACTATGTTAATAAGCAAGTATTTCAAAAGTACAGGGGTTGCAATACCACACTCTGAACACACTTGTAGAAATGACTGGCACAAAGTTTTCCATAGCTAGGTTATGTATTAAACAATATTCTCTATCGGAGAAAAAATCTGCAGACCCTTCATATTTATTACAAATAAGACAAGACTACCATTCAAGAAATTACAATTATCACCTTAGACAATGGGGAGAGAAAGAAGTAAAAAAAAAAGAGGGGGGGAATAAAGGATGAACCTCTCCATACAGTGAAAACATAGGGATCCACGACTGTCTCATGCCTTGGACATCACCTAGGGAGCATACTCTACTGGTTTCCAGGTGACGTGACTGACATCTGTCTCCACGAAGCCCTTCGAGACTTTCAAGTCCAAGTCTTCCTTCCTCCAATGTAACATCCCACCATGGCACACAACCTCTGTGTTGCAATTGTTTGTCTCTCTCCACACCATATTCCTGAGATAAACCAGATAGTAACTTCTGGCCATCAACACCTCTCCAGCTACTTTGGTGAGTCGAGTCCACGCCTGTACCCGTTAACAAAGAGCTGGGCAATTCTCCCGGGCCGCGTACGTCGTGACGCAACTCTGGTCTGCAAACCTGCCTGGCACTCTGCGTGACTGAGCTGGCGTGTGATTCCCAGACACAACCAGTACCCCAGCTCCTCCAGTGACCTGACTCCTTCCTCAAGTCTTTCAATGGACTACAGTACACTGGGCTGCGTCTATGGATCCACACAGCCTAGTTTCACGAGGCACATTTGTCTCCCAGCTTCCTTCAGTCTGCTGGGGAGGCCCAAAGCTCCAGATAGCATTACCAGCACCCCGAGGTGCTTGTATCACGCAACTTGTCCTCAGGTTTAGCTGTTGGCGAGTGATAAGCACCCCATCTGGTCGTACGACGGTGGGGCAGTTCAAACTTGAAGGGTTTGGTGGCCTCGCTGCAAACGTCCACGACTGCAATTTCCTGGGCATTTGTCTTGACCTCTACTTTCCACAAAGAAGTGCCTCCAGCAGCAACCTTTTCAGCACCGTGGATTAGTTTCATCCCTTCGCCATTGACAAGCTGTTCTGCAAGCACGGCTAGGTAAACACTACCTTCCCATGTTCCTACACTTCCTGCTTCCGGTGCAGATAAATTGCCGCTATCTAATCCCAAAGAACTAATTCTCTGAGAGCTCAATTCACTCTGGACACATGTAGTATTCTCTGGAAAACAATGCTCTTGCTTATCAACCAAAGGCTTTGGTGGATCAAATACGATTTTCTCCTCTGGAATTTTCTTACTCATGTAGGTGGTCGTATATAATCATGGGTGCATCGCTGCCAAAATATTATTTCACTTTCAATGCTTTCAGTTATGGTGGTCTATATGCTGGACGTTGACCATGAAGTTGATTTAATGATGTAAATCGTACACAGCAGAAAACAACAGTGTCCAGTACGAGAAGTCTCTGACACGGTGGGAGATGTATCATTTACGTTCTGTAGTCACATGAACTGCTGCCGCTGACAATAACATCAGACACATCTTTACTAATCCCAAAATATTGCAGAGTTTTATACTGATGCTAGTACAGTTATAAACAAAAAATTTATTTATTGCAATGTCCAAAATTATACTTTTATATATGTTTGAAAGAGTTAATGTATGACTTCTTGCCTTCTCCAAAAATAAGTTATTAATCTTTTAACTATAACTGTATTATTATTTAATGAAACTACAAACATATTTTTATAACTTTGCAGAATACGAGAACCAAAACTGCTACATGCTTTACATCAATGGGGAAAACTGACTTTTCGAAGTTCAAAGGCTGGTAATGCTCCTTTAATTGTTTATAAAAATACTAATAATTTTTATTGTTGTCATAGTGTAATGTTGCATGAAGCTTATCTCGTGTTCTCTCTTGTTTTTACATTACACTTTTCGAATTTACAAAACATAATGACAATTTTAGCACTTTAAAAAAACATTTTTAAAAAGAATGAATAAAATTTACACAAATCACTGAAACACAGTACAAAAAAGCATACTAAATATGTAATGAAAATATATACCTTTAATATTTTATTCTAGCAACTCAAGGTTCCTGACCTTGTTCTAGAAATAAGAGTTTCATTAAGAATTTTTAAGCATAGTAATATCTTCTTCCATGAGGTTCACTTGACTATAATTAAACACACAAGAACTACAAGTTCAATACATTTTCACTTTGGAGAAATGAATTATTGTATATTGCACAAAATATAATGTTTTCCACCTAAAAACTTTTGAAACACAAACAATTTTGCAATCGTCACAGATGACACTTGCAAAGACTGCCTACACAGAAAAATTTTCCTGATCGTGCAATTGATATGCCATATGTACAGTTGACGAGTACCACAATCTTGCGGTAAACACGATACCCTTCATTTAATAATTCAAGTATACACTGAACTGTATACAGTTTTTCCTTCTTGACACATTACGTGTGCATAAACTTTCACGACAAAATGCGCTGAAGCTGTAATCAGAGTCGCAGCTAATGCTGCAGCTCTGAAGACGGTCAGACTATTATCTCCCGGTAACAAAGGCACAATGACTTCACAAAACAATTTTTAGGGGAGCAATAATTATGATAACGTGTATTTCCCACTGTGCACACACACAAACCAGAACCTTAATCTACTGCAGAGGAACTGGAAATGTTAGCATTTTGCTTGCAGTAGAGATGGGAAAACAACTTGAGAAAAGTCCCCTAGCAGAGTCAGTGAGGATCGGAATCTCAAGTCGCAGACAATACTACACGACTACACACACTTGGCAATGCTATTCACAACACAGCCCATTGGCACCGCAGTATCATAAACACAACTGGAATAGCATCGAAGTGAAATGACCAAATAAGATATGTTTCCATGCAATTGACCAGTAGCGTGAAACAAAAAGCAAATCTGTTTCTCGCACATTTACACACTAATACAATGCAGCATTGCAACAAGCATTACGCACAACTTAGAACCACAAGCCAGGACTTCAATACGTGAAAAAAACATTTGCACATAATTATTATGCACATAGCCACATATGTAAAAGAAGATAAGCACAGTTTAGAAATCACAGCATTGTGTCTCAACTTTTTTTTTATGAATCACTACACTGTGGTCACTGTGCCAACAGTCCACTTCAGCAAAAAGTTTTGATGCACCGAAAAATCCATTGCCCTTCCAGTAATTATACAACTAATGAAAAAAAAACTTGGCCTTTAAGAACAGTATCCAACTAGGGTCACACAAACACTCGCTATGCAAGTTCACATGTGACAGAAGTTTCACGACAGATAAAAAAAAAAAAAATACAGCTATAACATTCGTTTTATGTGGTCGGCGTTGGCCAANCCAGAGTTGGCCAAATGAAAATTATTCCGGCTACATTACACAATGCACAAACCTAGTGGGGAGACCATACAACACGTTACATACTGGTTACAGTATGCATATTTGTAGCATTTAATTACAATATTTGTATAGATTGCTCCTGAATTGTGAATTTCCACTCCACCTTCCAGATTAAATATTCTCAAACAGTTTTCTGCAGCATTGATGAGTTACACCACAGTTATTAAAACTGTCTACTGCAAGATTTCAAACTTAATTACTTATATCCTGTGTGGGGACCACGGTGGTGTAGTGGTTAGACTACTTGCCTCCCACCAAGGCAAACCCGGTTTGATTCATGGTGGGGTCTTCCTCAAATTTTCACAAGTGGGAATCCTGCCGGACAATGCCGACGGTCTGCAGGTTTACTCGGGGATCTCCCGTTTCCCCTGCCCTTGCATTCCGGTGCTGCTCCATACTCACCTTGCTTCACCCTCATCGGTTCTCAAGGCCTCAATGTTAAGAGCCGCCCAAATCTCTTCCCTCACTCACTTATACTATGGCCCCCTCCAAGTATAAGAAAGCAAGTCTTTCCAATCATTTTAAAGGATGTACAGACAAACCCACGACATCACATTTCAATTTTTATCATAAGCTTAGTTGAGTATTTACATAGACACACTTCGTGGTCAAGTACATAAACCACTTAAAAAATATTTATTAATTATATTTAACCCTATAAGCTCTTCACAGTTAACTGAGCACTTCTGAAACCAACCTTTGAAAAATGTCACTGCCTATATCTGCATGTATTTTACTGGGCACACTGACTGGTGTACGCGCAGGAATGTAGTTTCATGTCTTAACGTTGAATTAAAAGTTAGGTAACACTTGTGAATACTGCAATGATTTGTTTTGCTTTCCGTTCTTTTTAACATGTAGTATAAGAATAAGCAAATTTGTAATATATTAAAGTTTCTGATAATTTCACATTCGCTCGACCAACAAATGACTAAAGTGATCAGGCCCATGGCAATTTTAAATTTTCATATGGTGGAAGAATACACAATGTGCATACGACAGGGTGTCCAGCGAGATTGTAAATAAAATTTACCATACATTTCTCGCATTTTCCTCGGCATTCCCATACACAAAAAAAAGAAAAAACATGAGGGGAACATTCAAATAGAATCAAAGTGGTGTGGTGTACCAGTAAACGTTTCTATTGTACTTGAAATGTTTTACAATACAGTGACATGATACGGCGCGACACTTCCACCATCAACAGGTGACAAAATTTAACGACGTTTCACTCAAGCGACAATATGTCGGCAACAAAGGCCATCTCAGACCATGCCGTCGTATACTAGTGAATAAGTATACTGGCAAGGAGATTACAATAAGCATAAACATTTTGTAAATATATTCTCGATTACAAACAGTTAAACTAAATTAAGTTTACTTTCATTCTACAAGCTAGTAAACGTAACAAGTGTTCTACTTGTATTGCATAGTCCGTTTCATGCTTTTCATTATTTTTTTTTTTACACAAATTAATATTTAATGCTTATTTTTCTCAATCACCATATGACTCTGACGAAAGCAAAGTTTAAATTTTTGCAATGCATTTATCACTGGCCACCATCAATCGGCAACAGTCCGCTGCTTCACTCTGGCTATAACTCATTGCCCTCTCTCACGTAATGCTATCGTGAAACCAGGGTTAACTAATAATAAACATAAATCTAATATTTTAGGTTACGTAAACACAGAGATTGGTTCATAACGCAAACCACTATGACAAGATGAAACTGTGTCAATTGTGAACGTCATCTCTGCTCAAAGTGACAGTATTTGAAAGAGCATTTCCACTCAACAATTATGCTCCCATAGTAAATAATTAGTCACTAATATTTAAAAAAAAAAACATGAATACAGCTGTAAACAAAAAAGAGAGGCAAAGCGGCTTACCACTACTGTAAATATAAAGTCATATAATTTATTTATTGCAATCCTGAACACAAGCATTTGTACAAAAATTATGGCACATGACGAGTAACATAATTTTCTATTTCAAATTGCACTTGAGTGACACCAAGTGTTTTCCAATTCCCAGTTTAAGTTGTATTCTGGGGGATGATTAACTATACATTTCTAAGGGGTGCAACACAAAATTTGTTTCTGCACTGTGCCGGAGTGGAATTAAATATGAACAAACAAATAAGCAAGTGGCCACATGATCAACGTAAAAACAAAGAAATTTGCACTGGGCAGATATCTCAGCGCAAGTGAGATTGGTCTCGTTGTGGACGTGCAGTCAATACATGTAGCCTTCCACAGCATGGCTGTCGTCAGAGTGGCGGATGTGCTTCAGCACAGCAAGTACATTGGCTACCATGGAAGAAATGGGTGCACAAGATTTAACTGATTTTCAGTGACACGGCTTCATTAAAATAGAGGAATTTGTTATAGACAATTCGTGGTTTCTTCACACTTTTTGAATCAAAACTTTGGAAAATCACTCTATGTATGCCATGTTTGATTGTTTCTTAAATATGTCACGTATTACAAATATTTTATACTTGTATTAATATAAAAGTACCTTATTTTTAGATAAAATGAAGTTTTGCTTATATTTTATCTATAAGTTATATTTATCTATAATTAATGTGAATAAAACAGGGAGAAAATAGGTGTGTTGATAATGCCTGATAAGAAATAGTTCTTAAGCAAAATAATATTACACTGATTGCACACGAATATGGTAGGCTGTCACTTTGGTGTAATTTTTTATACTTGGTTTGCATGAGGCAGAGGAATATCCTGGAAGTAGAACTTTAGCAGGGCTTCAGAAAAGTTGGAAGTAACCATGAACATCCTATATGGAATACAAAAGCGCATTGTTCCACTAACAGTCAAAGAGGTGAGGTGACAACTGGTGAGAGTAAAATTTTCCTCTTCTCCATCAAAAGCGCAATATGCAATTCAAAATTACACTTGTCTGGTAGGAAGAACCGTAAATCAAAGCCTTCTCACGAGAAACATTGAACTAAAGTAGTATTGTGTTTGTCTTAAGCTTTCCAGTGAGTTAGATTTTTTCTAAATTCTGGTTTTGGACGCCTGCCTAAATTGTAGTTTCGGCATAACTAATTTCTTGCTTCTCTGTATAGTTCCATTTGCTTTCACGTGTCGTGTATAGTTTTTTGTCTGCTGCCCAATGATTTACGTAAAGTTTAATTGTCGCTGCTGTGCTACCACGACTTACGCGTTGGGCGTAGTCTGTTGAAGTGTTCTAATTGTCGTCGTTGATTATTTTATTCGAGAGAGCCATCGTTAGGATCTACGGACTGCCTCCATCGATTCACTATTTTAACGTAATATATTTTTCATTATTAACTTGTATTTTTACGTAAAGGAGGCTTTACTGGGCCTGAAATGCTGCCCTGCTTTNTTCTTGCTTCTCTGTATAGTTCCATTTGCTTTCACGTGTCGTGTATAGTTTTTTGTCTGCTGCCCAATGATTTACTTCAAGTTTAATTGTCGCTGCTGTGCTACCACAACTTACGCGTTGGGCGTAGTCTGTTGAAGTGTTCCAATTGTCATCGTCGATTATTTTATTCGAGAGAGCCATCGTTAGGATCTACGGACTGCCTCCATCGATTCACTATTTTAAAGTAATATATTTTTCATTATTAACTTGTATTTTTACGTAAAGGAGGCTTTACTGGGCCTGAAATGCTGCCCTGCTTTNGTAATATATTTTTCATTATTAACTTGTATTTTTACGTAAAGGAGGCTTTACTGGGCCTGAAATGCTGCCCTGCTTTAGTCAAATTGCTCCACTAAATACCTTGAATTGATCTAGTCATTAATGTAACTATTTGTATTTTAGAAACATTTTAATATTACTCTGGTTGTTTTTTTTAATTAAATATTTATTGCATATTTTGGAGTAACGTAATACTTTTGAATAAGCAATTGCGTAGCAATTTTATATTTTGTACGAGTGTTTGAAGTATTTCTAGTCAACAGAGTTACTTTTTGATATTTTTGAAACGTTTTACTCTACTTGGCTTGTTTGCCAGTTAAATATTTATTTTACTTTGAGCTACGCAATACTTTGAAAGAGCAATTTAATATATTTGTTTGAGTATTTTAATCTATATTCTTTGCATTGAGAGCCTTTGGCGTTTAGAATTTTACATGGCATAATTTTTTGTAAATGTTTAATGAAAATGTTCAATCCTAAGGTGCCGTTAACTTATTTCCACATTGTGCTATTAGCAGTACAACATGAAATGTAAACTACTTTTATTCAATATAACATCCTGGATTCTGATATACGCTAAACTTTTTTGAGCAGTATAGTTAATTTTCTTTTGTTTTGTAAGGAAATATAATTATTTTTCAGAACAGTAAAGCCTCCGTTTACCGGACTCATTGGGAGGAGATATAGTCCGGTATAACAGAAAAGTCGAGAAAATGGCAAAGTACCAAAAAATTCTACAGGTATGAATATTTAAGTGGCTCACTTTAGCGTTAATGTTTTCAACACAGTGAAGATGTTTGTGCAGCCAGGAGGGACAATGAGCTACAAGCATTCCTGGTAATTTACAACTGACCTTCGGCTGTCCACGGGAAAGGAAGGAACAACATGAGCTTGTGTAGTTAACATATTTTCTGGGTCTCGGCTGAGTAGTACATATCTACGGCAAGTATGTCAACTTGCACTGTGACGTCCTTTTTTTATATTTTGCGTCCCTGGCTTGTCAACACTTCCACTCCCCTGCCTTTCTTTTCTATTTTTTATAACTTCCTCTGGCTAAGATGATAAATCTGGAAACGGGAAACATGCGGCATACTGTCCCTTCGATTGGCCACGTCACATTTGACCATGCTCTCTAAGCTCCAAATGTACGTGCTGACCTTGACGGTCCAGTTGTGTAATTGATCGTCCCCCTGCTAAAGTTTGTCTTTCTCAAGCCTCACTCTGCTGCCAGAAGGCTAAAAATTCATCACAACAGGCAGACATTCTGTCTGTATCATCACACTCATTAAAACTCATTTTAAGCATTTTTCCCCACAATCCAATAAATTGTGGCATTTCGAGTCCTGTGATGTGGAGTACAGCCTCGCCACTGAAACACATGCTTTTAGTTTTTCTCCTGAGGGGGAAGCCGTTTCACACAACAAACCTGCACAATCTTTAACTTAAATGCAGGATTGACGTGCAGGAAATGATGTGTGTGTCACAAATTGTGGTCACGGCTATAATAGACGCCCGCAGCCGAATCATTGCACAATTCAAAAAATAACTTCCACCTACCTGCCTAACATACCTGTTTGTATCTCACCGCGGAACAACACTTTTCACACCGTACAAGCGTCAAGTGGACACAGTGATGAAAAATAATTGTGGTTGCAGATTTTCTATGATAAATACAAAGTCCACTGATTAGAGGCCAGATAAACCGAGGAATTACTGTATTTCAGACGTCCTGTGTTAGTATGGGTATCTGTCATGAGTTTTCTTTTTCTAAAGTCGTCGTTGAGGTTGCATCAGCGATTAGAGGTAAGGGCTATTACGATATTTGTAGATGTTCTTTCCTTTCCAGTACGTTCTAGAAATTTTACTGTTTAACTTCGGCATAGTTTGGCTCACGTGGGAGAGCGGTGGCGACAGGGTTCGCACTGGTTTCCGAAGGGATTATGTACCACATGATGCACTTATTTGGTTAGGTTTTTGGCACCCTGATGGGAGGAATGGGGGTAGAGTGAAGTGATGATTTTAGCAGTGAACGCCCGCTGCAAGTTAACAGATTGTGACCAGCCTGCGAGGAAGCCATGTTAAGCGTGACAAATTTCACCCACACCGGCAAGCACCTACAACCTTTTTCTTCTTTCAACCTCGTTTTTCTGCCGAGTTTGTTTTACTAAATTACTTCCGCCGGTAAGGGAAAGCTACAGGCTGTCAGGAGGGAAAGTTAAGTACCTTCTGCCTTTGTAATTTTCTCGCGATGCTAGTTTTTAGTGCTGTGAATTAGAAATGAACTCTGCGACGCTGTTCTAGTAATTCGCCTGGCTCGTTTCCTAACTGTTCATGTCTGTACATTTTGAAGAATGTGAACTGTTTTAACTTGATTAAATCTTAGAGGAAATTATCAGATTCCTTTCTTTTCACTTCTTATGGGATCATTATTTAAGTCTCATGTTTCTGCTGAGTGAGCGAACCAAGCTGTGATTTCCAGTTGTCGATTTTTGGCATCTACGATGTTACAAAATAATGCATAAGTATATAGTGTTTTATTTATAATACAGCATGGATTTTTCGCCTTGCCTATCATCCTAATAATCTTCCAATATNATAGTGTTTTATTTATAATACAGCATGGATTTTTCGCCTTGCCTATCATCCTAATAATCTTCCAATATGAAAAAAAAAAAAAACTGAATCTGGATATAAACTTGTATGTATTTAGTCTATTTGTTCACAGCAGTATCAAAGAAAGACATTCTTTATTTCTCCTTCAAGCAGTTCAGTGGAGAGTGGAGAGATTTGGGCGGCTATTAACATTGAGGTATGGAGAGTCAACGAGGATGAAGCAAGGTGAGAATGGAGTAGCACCGGAATGAAGGGGTTGGGGAAATCGCCGAGAAAACCTGCGACCAGCGGCATCGTCCAGAACAATTTCCACATGCGAAAATTAGGGAACGACTCCGCCAAGAAACTAACCCAGTTCACCAAGGTGGGAATCAAGCAGTCTAACCATTACACCACTGCAGCCCCTTTAAGCTTTCAGTCCAGTGTTTTTATTATTATGAGGTCTCGCAAAGCGGCAGTNGTCCAGTGTTTTTATTATTATGAGGTCTCGCAAAGCGGCAGTATCTGAGCTAGGCAACTCTGGTGCGTAAGTTGAGTAACGTGGGGCGGACACTCATGTGTTAGTGAATGGTATCTATTGTTAGATCTTCCCTTCTACAGAGTTGTACAGTAGTGGCAAAGAGAATCACAATGGTTAACAACCAAAAAAAGCAAACAAAATTATTTTTTTGCCCATTTCCTTCACATTTTTGAGTTTTTCAATCATATTTTTTAAGGTTTCCCAACAAAGGGTCTTATTTTTAGCTAGTAGTTATTACTGGGGTCGTCGTGTCAAGATTTGACTGTAGTACCCTCATTTGCAAAAAATTGGTCACCATGAACAAATTGTGCAGGCACAATGAAGGTTGCAACGCAGTATCCTCATAGCAGACTTTTGTCTCATGTTCATTTAATGCAATTTGCTTGCGCGAATGTGCCACTAGAAAGCAAACATGTCCCTTCATCATTCATAGCTGCAAGAACCGCATAAGGCCTTAGTAGCAGTGCGAGCCACAGAGCCAAGTTCAGTGAACACGCAGCAAGCACCAACAGAGCATTCACCAAGCCTTTGCCCAGCTGTATACATTTGAGAGGGGCTGCATCGTTGGCTTCCGAGAGGTAGCTTGGATGTTTTGGCCCATTGCTCGCCACTTGAACTGTTCTGCCTACACTGTGAGTCAGTGTTGAATGCAGTGAGAACAGGAGGGTACACATCCCCATCAAGAAGGCTCGGGTCGACCCCGGCGGACCACCAGCAGGACGATTGTTTAATTGTGTGACAACCTGTAAGGACTCCACGGGCATCATCGCTGCGCACCATCAAGGAAAGTTTCATGGCAGCAGGGGATGTGCCTGTGTCCACCAATACTATATCCAGGTGGCTAGAAAAGCAGTATCTGTTGTCACACCGTCNGCAGCAGGGGATGTGCCTGTGTCCACCAATACTATATCCAGGTGGCTAGAAAAGCAGTATCTGTTGTCACACCGTCCTGTGCAACATCTACCATTGCGACCTGAGCATCGCAGAGCATGTGTGACCTTCTGCTGGGAACGGGCAAAATGGCGGCTTGCAAATTGGAACGAGTGGTGTTCAGCGATGAATCACAGTTCTGTCTGGATACGGACGACTGCCGAACACAAGTTTGGAGATGTCCTGGCTAGCGCGGTGAGCTACACTTCATTGTAGAGCAGCACANGCAGCAGGGGATGTGCCTGTGTCCACCAATACTATATCCAGGTGGCTAGAAAAGCAGTATCTGTTGTCACACCGTGCTGTGCAACATCTACCATTGCGACCTGAGCATCGCAGAGCATGTGTGACCTTCTGCTGGGAACGGGCAAAATGGCGGCTTGCAAATTGGCAACGAGTGGTGTTCAGCGATGAATCACAGTTCTGTCTGGACACGGACGACTGCNAACGAGTGGTGTTCAGCGATGAATCACAGTTCTGTCTGGACACGGACGACTGCCGAACACAAGTTTGGAGATGTCCTGGCCAGCGCGGTGAGCTACACTTCATTGTAGAGCAGCACACTGCCCCAAAGACGTGTCATTTCCTACGATTCTTGCACCTTACCGGTGGTGATTGCAGGAACGCTGGCTGCGTGTACATGCAGGAAATTTGGCGACTAAGTGTGCTCCCCTTCCTGATGCAGCTGACAACCCCATTTCCCAGCAGGATAATGCTCGGCATCGCACAGCAAGTGCATCTTTGGCATGCCTTCGTGATAACATGCTTCCTTGGCCAACAAAGTACCCAGGATCGAGAGCGTTTTCGACCAGATTGGAAGGTAACTTCGGCCAGGGGCAACTAAGGCGGATTTGGAGGGTCAGTTGTGCCAGCTGTGGCAGGATCTCTCTCAGGAGAACATCCGACGTCTGTATGCCTCCATGCCCGACTCTATCACCACCTGTCCCTGTGCTTGGTGTGGTACCATATTTGTATGTTTTCTATATACATACATGTCCTGTGCCTGTACCCACTTCAGTGCCACTGCGATGTCACCTTCAAGGTGATCAATTTTTTTTTTTTTTTTTTTGCGCAAACGAGTGTGTGCTAATAAGAAACACAAGCTTTAAGGAACAAGAAATATTACTTTTTCCTGCCATCATTTTGTTTAGCGCTTCATTAGTAATTTTCATCTGAAATAAAGTATCGACTGCATTTAAATGTCCCATCAGAATTATTAACATCATGAATTTTATAATTATACAACTGACTTGATCTACTTGTGTTCTGAATCCTCCATATGCATCTCTTCTTGCCAAGTGACCTCACGCACAACTCAGTGGTGGCCACCTTGTTTACTCAGGCAGGCGTTCAAGCCCGAGCTTCGTATGGCCACTGGGTGTGAGAGAAAGGGAAGGGGGCAGGGGAAGAACTGACCCACCCCTTAGCAACTACGGTCGCCACAGTATCTTAAAGAAAAAAAATTACAAGTCTAGCAGCTCCTTACTGCCTGTCCTTTTTTAAATAAAGGAATGAATGGTTTTGGTAATTTTAAAGAAATTAATGGCTGTACCTAATTTTATTTGTACTCACAAGCTGTATAACATTTAAGTGTAACCTATAGAAACAGAAAATTCCATTGTCTGTTTACTTATTAAAACTCTTGAGTCCAAGTTTCCATTAATGTTAGATTCTGGGCGAAATTGATGTATATTTTCAATGCACGTCTGCTGATGAAACATTGCAAGCCACTCTGCACCATGTTTCTAGACATAAGGTAATTAACCCTTGTATTTTTTTTTTTTTCCATAAAATTATTCTGACCTCCTTTACCATTTATTCGAACTGAGTTATGAGATTATATAAGTTAGCCAGCAAAATACTAATATTTATTAAAAGGGTGTTCACATAATAATTACTATTTAGACACCCTCCACGCATGATGTCACCAAGACACCAAATCACAACGTTCTAGGTTCAAATACCATGGATATGAGAGCTGTTCACAGACATGAATTCAGGTCAGCATAATACGTAAGTCATCCCCCAGTTAACACCCCGTCATAGAAGTAGGGACGTCAAAAACCAATTTTTAACAAACTATTGTAACTGAGTGACATTCGTTCCANGGATATGAGAGCTGTTCACAGACATGAATTCAGGTCAGCATAATACGTAAGTCATCCCCCAGTTAACACCCCGTCATAGAAGTAGGGACGTCAAAAACCAATTTTTAACAAACTATTGTAACTGAGTGACATTCGTTCCAAAAACGTTACCCTCTCCATTTTTATGATACCAGTTTCAAGTATAAAAGGGGCCTAGCAGCCGCGATGTCTCATCAGCTAGCATAATCCGTCTCAGACTGGCTGCCGCCCGACCTACCTTGTGTTCCCACGTGGCGGACGAGACTACCTCGTCCCCTACGCAGCTCACAACTAGATCTAGANCGCCCGACCTACCTTGTGTTCCCACGTGGCGGACGAGACTACCTCGTCCCCTACGCAGCTCACAACTAGATCTAGACGCACCACTGTCACTCCACTGCAGAGCTCGGCATTAGTAGCGCAGTCTGAGAGGGAAGCCACCCACCCACCATGCAACTTCTGTGCTTACAACGGGGAACGACTGATCTTCCAAGAAACACCTCATGATGCACAATTCAAATTAGCCAACTTTTTCAGCCAGGTCTCTAATTATATTATGAATACACAAAATTTATTGTGAAACAAATAAAATTATTTAATGATGACTGTCTCTCAGGAAAATCACTCGCTTCCTAGAAAAATGAGAGGGAAAAGAATTTCTTACCTTGAGCATCCCTATAGGCACCAATGGTCTCTTGCGTCGACATGGTAATATCATCTCCAAAGCGCCACGGGCCGTAACCTGCAACCACACGCAAATATGTCTTCCCAGCCACTATCACTGAAACTCACACACTTCATTAAGGGTGAAATGATTCTCGATCGCAGCACAGAGTTGTCTGACTTCAGTATAAGTTACTCTAAATGCAGGTGGACTTTTCCAGGGTACTACTGTTTCCTTCACCAATGTATCCCATAGCTCCTTTTAGTTCCTTACGGCAAAGTTCCGGGACAATGGTAGCGTATGGACCCATCCAGAATGCCATTGTTCCGGTGAACACTACCCTTGCTCTAGCATGCAACTCTCCATACACAGTAGCATCATAGTTACACAACACTATGCTGCAAGCGAGCCGTGCACTTGCCGACTGTACCTGCACCAAGTTTCTTAGCTGGACCAGGCAGCAATCTCGCAACCGGTACATCCCATCACAAAGCCCTATATTTCCACCACAAAACTGCCATATGCTCTCTCTAAGTGTTAAGAAGCACTCTACTGAGTTTAGAGATTTAGGGAGCTGTTAATAAGGTTTCTTGGTGCCCTTGAGGGAAACGTAGCGGCAAAATGCAGGGCCACAGAGGGAGAAATTGACATACCCACTAGCCAACGTCCACCATATTTCACATGTGAAAAATTCACTCTTGGATCGCTAGTCACGTAACCGCTGCGGCCCTTGTATATTTGAGCATTTCCTCCACATGGTGCAAATCCCCATTGTCAGTGCAGATGCACAAATTATAACCAAACTAGCTTGTGGAGAGATGATGTTTGCTAATCTCAGGAAACAAATATCTTCTGTTCTTGTGCGGGCATCCCAATAACATTTGGTAGGCAGTAAGGGTAAGTTAACGTCAATTCCTTACCCATGATGGAGTTTTGGTATCTACATGATGTACATTGTGCTGTTGGGTCAGTTTTTACATCCAAAGTAAATTAGAGCCTATGCAATCATGTCCTGAAGTTATTCAGAAGGAAAAAAAACAGATCATTTTCCTTAAAGCATCAGGAGCTGCAATTTTATTTTTAAACAGTACATTCTAAATCTTATTTTTAGTTTCTTAGAAAAATCTCTTTTCTAGTTAAACGGATTTGTGTTTGGTCTAAATTTTGCAACTGTGGAAAGATATTTTCCAACAGATGGTTTGATGTGTGTCCCTTTCTTTGCCAACAGGTTAATTATCTCATTTTCGGCAACAAAACATAGTCACAGTTTTTATACAGTAGTCACCAAAACTGTTTAACGAAAAATTGTATTTTGCAGAGAGTCTATTCGGTGAGCGTCTGTTTACAAACAACAAAACTGCTCTGAGCACATGTTCTCCCAGATGTCTGGTTTTATTGCTCCAGCTGCTACTAGAAGGCAGCCAGCTGAAAGCGAGGCTAGCNAAACATAGTCACAGTTTTTATACAGTAGTCACCAAAACTGTTTAAGGAAAAATTGTATTTTGCAGAGAGTCTATTCGGTGAGCGTCTGTTTACAAAGCACATGTTCTCCCAGATGTCTGGTTTTATTGCTCCAGCTGCTACTAGAAGGCAGCCAGCTGAAAGCGAGGCTAGCATCCAGCTAAACCAATACAGTCGTCATACAACCCACCAATACTGTAAAAGTAACATTTTCACTACAACAACAGACTCAGAGGCTACATTCCCAAAGATCCTCAAAACACAACAATCTGAGATGTACATTCTAAACTCCTATATTGACAAGGTAAAAACTTTATAAACCAAAAACTATTGCGTTTAAAGAAAAAGCAAGGAAACACAGTATCCTTTTGCATACATCATTTATATAAATAAGTTCCATTATTTTAGCAAACAATGCTTTTGTCAAGCATTTTTACAAGTTTTCCACAAGGTTACATTTTATCCAAAACAATAAGTCATTCCAAACTGTGCACAAGGCTAGAGAGTTCAAATGTAATAGCCAAGTGTAAAACTGTGCCAGTTCTTTTGTAAGGGACTGGTAGTGTTTACTCTTGTCCGGGTTAGGATACACTCTTTTTTTGTGCAATTAAATTTTTTTATTTTAATTTTCTGCAAAGATAGCTCTTTACTTCCTAACTTTCTTGTAGTTTCAGAATTTTTCAATGTGACTTGTGATTTATGTTCTTTGTAATCAATGTGATGACAAAGAAAAGGCACTATCATTTTATGAAGTCTGTATAACTATAAAATTTGCATGTTCTCAAGTTTTAGAATTCTTCACTAAGACCATAAACTTTTAATGTTTGAGATGTCTGAATTATTGTATCCTTATGTGCATAATGTCATTTTAATGTTTTCCATACTAATGTGTTGTAAATCCTGTGTTAAAACTGTGCTTTAAATTTTAAGGTTGTTTATAATGTATTTGCTATTATGTTTTGATATTCTCAAAATTGAGATCCTATTGTACGTCCAAAATGAAACAACGAACCTCAAGTACATCTATATTTGGAAGGAAATACGTCACATGGAATATTTGCAAGTGTAATTAACAAACTACTATAGTTTGGTTAGTATTTGTTCAGTCATTTACTGTGCTTGAGTTGTGGGGAAGAGTATTTATAGTGAAATTAACGCTTCATGCCACTTTTGAAACCATTTCACGCATAAAACAAGAGGTTTTTTTTTTACATGTGCTCACAATGAGAGTAAAATGTTCATACTGATTTTACGCAGCTCTATCTACTTCAGGGAAAGCACAATTGGGAACATAATTATATTTTTGGGGGCCTACACACTGAATACATAAGAACTGCATTGTATATTAAAAATAAAAAAAAACAATATTAACAAACCAATGAATGATGCTAATTAAATTTGCAGGTATTTATAACACTTTTCATCACATTATTTATAACTTGTATCATTACTGAGTTAACGGAGTAGACTATAATTTTCTAAGCAGTAAATGTAAAAACATTGTGTTTAAAAATAAAGCACATAGCAATATTTGTATTTACACATGATGGAAAGATAGAAATTGGTTGATCATATAAATTAAGCAGTGCTCACTTCAGCATGAAAGACCTATAATGAATGTGCACATATTTTAGGGATTTGCCCATCTATTAAGAGTAACATGTTATTCACCATATATACTAGTGTCAATTTCTTCAATTTTGATTAATTTGTTTCATACAATCAGTTTAATGTAAAGACAGCAACAATGGGTAACTGGTACATATTTTATATCTAGTAGATTAGTTGAACTACGTATCTGATCTACTGATTTATCAGAATTATTTGTAATGAAAATATTGCTGATTTTCATGAGAAATTAATGGTATTGCGGAGGCATTTAAGGCCTTAGTTTTCTTCCACTTTCATCATTAATATGAAATACTGGCATTAAAAAAATTAACTTTTTGCCTGGTAGGCTATTCAGGGTAAAGTAAGCACTTTTTGAAGACCTCTCATTTGGAACAATAGCCAATAAATATATTTTATTGTAGCCTTTAAATCGTTAACTTCCGAGTGCGGTGGAATATCCACTCTGTGTTTATTACTTACATGGCAATGTTTATTTTAAAAAGTGGTGGAAGGATAAAAAATGGCTAATAGGGAAAAAGTAACTAGGGCCTTAGAAAGTGTTCACTTTCCTTGTAATTATTGCTCAAGCACCTTTTTTTGCAGTTTGCTGCATGTTCATCACAAGTCATTTTCTCTAATATCATTTTAGAAAGCATTCAACAGGAAACCAGATTGGATTCCCTCCGTCTGTACAGTCATGTCAAAATGTTCATACTTTGTGTGGTTCTAAATGTATGAAGTCATGTAGTTATGCACCTAGCTAGATGAATCAACACTTTGTTAGGCAGCCAGCAAACAAGATACCGCTCAGATAAACCTGTTACATTACTTTTACAAAATGTATGTAAGTATTGGTTAGTTTTCCATGCAAATTCTTTTTTGAAAACTTCAGCTGTCTATAATGTTTTGCTAATACACCCAGTTGTGCCACTGTTACTGCATACTGAGAAACCTTTTTTTTTTAGTTGTGCCTTATGCAGACTATTTGCACTCTCTACCTTAGATAATATTTTTGTTGGATTTATTTCTGTTTGTAACATCACAGTTTATGCTGGCACTAAACACACGTTCACAACACTGCATGCCTAAAATAATAATGAAATAAATACACATCTGCAAAAAGCTAAAAAAACATAAATTACAAAAAACTGTAACAAATACCAAACTCAGTTCCTTAATACCACATTGACCTACCTTCCATTATTATTTGTCAAAAACTGTGAAGCTGTATATTTGGCATCATTACAAATTGCTTTCTTAAAACATTTCTGTTGCCAAGAAATATTTTTTTACTTTCTACACCGTCACTGAGTTTAGCATTGCTTCAGGCAATGATGCTATAACTTCTGTTTAATTGCCACAAACGTTGCTAAAAGTATCTTCTGATGAATTCTTTTGGGTGGCTGTCAAACGAGACAACAATTATTTAGCAATGCCTTAAATTTCGGCTGGCGACATATAGCTTTAAAATAAAAATAATTTCCAGCAGTTTGCTTTGTCATTACGTATCTACAAGTAAAATTCCACAATGAAAATGCCAATTCATGTTCTAGTATATAAATTGCTACAATACTATTAAGTTTTTAAATTAAACCCAGCACAGAAAAACAGGAAATTTTTTTTATTGAAATACCACGGTCATCTATATTTTCCAGAAATGTTGAAGGAATTTATTCACTATGTCACTTTGTTCTGCAGTTGGTACTGAAAACCAAATAATAAATTATGCTCATTTTATGGTATTTTGTCTTTTTTGATGATAACACTAGCGAACTGAAAGGAACTTACTACAAAGCTTGGCTTAATGAAAGTGGGGGAGGAGAAAATTTAGAACATTGTAAAGAGGATACTTACTTTCAACGTAAGGGTTGTTATCAACGTTGCAGCCTAGGTTTAGGCTGTCACAAGGCGGTAGGTAATGTTTCATTGCAGGAGGCTGCATTAGTGATTTGATGCTCTTCAAATGAGAACTTATCTGCCAAGTTCACTAAATATTCCACAAAAGAAAAGTTTTAATGGATCCCACTATTTGAACAATCTTTCATAAGATTCCAGAAATGAAAGCTACCTGTTGCTGACATTTTTCAAAATTTTATAGAGTTTGTAATTGTGGGCTGAATGCACTTTTCCAAAAGACTTCTTAAGTTTCTACATTTCAACATGCTATTGGCAACTGTCTCGTTCAACAAGTGCGATAGAAACCACAGCTACAGACTTCACAGAAAACTGATACTATGGAACATCGCACAGCCATACTGTTGTGTAACTATCATAAAACCTCTGCAGTAACACAACAATTTTCTTCTCTGTTGATGCATAAAGACAGCAGCACTAATCACATCTAAGGTCATCATTATGCAAAGTGAAACACCAGTTGCTGCTTTTGTTATTCACACATTTCCCGACTGCCAACTTATTTAATAGCCACGACACCAAAATTACTTTACTGTGCAACCAACGAAATACTATTCTCGTGGTACACACACCGGTACTTTCACAACAGATATTGTAAGAAACACATTGCCCTACAAAAATGCCAGAACCACCAAACGTTCGTGATAATTAGTTTGCTGTTTCCAACAGTACATGTTTATATGTATTGCTCTTCTCTGCTCTGCACAATTATCTTATGGTTTCTGGCTTGTTACTGTAACATCATGTCCACATCAATAACGATGACTAAAAATTCATAATACGTGGTGGCACATCCTGCTCTTTTAAAAAAAACTACTCGAAAATGAAGCAAATGTGAAAAACACAAATATTCAGGAAACATGCTGTAGTTCGGGAGCATCACTGCCGACAGGTGAAGAAAGTAGGGCCTTTGCAGGTGCGCGAGTGGTTCCGCAGGTTATCTTTCCGGGAGAACAGCCGGCCGCAGATTTCGCAAGCAAACTCCTTGCAAGAAGGATTCAAGGCACAGTCCGCCTTTTCGTGTCTCCTCGCGTTTGAGCTCTTGGTGAACACCCTGCCACAGTAGCAGCACAGATCTCCCAAGGACGGCAGCAACGGCACTGGCGTCAGCTCAAACACTCTTGCTGGGGATGCCAGCGAGGGCCACGCTGATTGTCCAGCATCCGACCACATCGACGACTCGCCGTTGTACAAGCAGTATGTACCGAAATCTGTGGGGGGAAAACCCCAACCTCGCTAATGTTCTTAATACCAAACTATAAGAATGAGAGGAAAACTAGAACTAAACCACTCAACAAAATGGGACTTTGAAAACAAAAAGCACACCAAACAAATCTTGCTACCAAAATAACTATCATGCATGTGAATAAACATGCAGCATACTTGCGTGAACACACACGCTGTTGGCTGAGCAATGCAATAAAATTGGTTTTATTCATCAAACAAACCATCCACTTCAGTTGACAAAACTTATTTTCTAGGTAAATAAAATATGACAGAAAAATACCTACTTGTATCAATTCAATATATTAATTTGGCCACATACAAACAAGTACAATGTAGTCTGAAACAAATATTTTTCTCAGTATGGTTTGGAAATACTGGGTGATATTTGTGTTTTTATTTTCATACAGAATGTCCAATGAAGAAAGGTCATTATTTTGGGAGGTGAAAGGAAAGGTAATTTTAAGTAAAAAAAAATGCATATATATATATATATATATATATATGCATGTCCTATCCCAAATGCTTTACAATGTAGAACTATTTTCATGATTATTTTTTACAATGATGTGTGTGCAACAGTATAAAATAAATTCACAAAAATTCCTCCATACACTGCAACGCACTGTTCTGCCTTTGTGAAAACATAGTGCGTTGCTTGTCAGAGTGCATCTTTATGTTCCTTTGGTTGGGCGACAGCATCCATAATGTGAGCTAGCAGTACATCGTATACCAACATTTCATTTCTACACTTCACTCTTCATCCAACCCCATAAACAAAAGTCTCTAACAGGTTTAAGTCTGAAGACTGTGGTTACCAGTTAATGGGACAACAACAACCATTCTACAGATTAGGAAAAATATGGTTAAGATATTGCTTCACATGTCTGGTATACTGGTAACGTGCAGCAGCCCCATCATGCTGAAAGTGCGTCGCCTTCCACGTAGCTGAAGGAATGTTCTCTAATTGTTCTTAAAATGTACATCACTAAAATTGCAAATAAATGTGTCCTGTCATTTGATGATGAAAAATAATGCAACAGATTGTGTCAATCATACTGCACCACACATTGATGGGGAAATAAACTTGGGAATTAATTTCTACTGTGGCATGTGGATTATCTAGCAACAATTGATTACTGTTACGCATATTGTTTACCTTATCCCTGGTAAATGTGGCTTCATCAGTAAACAGCAATGTAGGAAGTACTTCAGGATTGCCACTTAACCGTTGACAAAGTTTGAGAAAGACAGCACTGTCCCCTACGTGAAGATGTTGCCCAGGCTGTGGGTGAAAAGCGTACAAGCCAGTGATCTCTGTACACGTGTCCGTGAAACGCCGAGATGAGCAGAAAGCCTACGCATGCTAGTTGTGGGACTGAACCACGACGAGAATGCATTTGTTGTGCTGTGCTTCACACTGATGGCCTCACTCTGTCACCAAATAAGCATTGGAGAGTTCACCACTTTCATGTAACATAATGCAAACTTTGGACAACCATCTGTGATCTGGAACTCAAAATGTAGGAATGTGCCAAACAGTATTCTTCGACGGCAGCAGGTGCATTACCGTAGTGCAAGCCGTAAATATGCAACGTACCTGCATGTTCCACATGTGAATACATGTATGACATTTTTTAGCAAACAATTGTATGTTTAAGACAGATAGCTGTATCCTTTCTGCATGATAGAACAAGCAACCAACAACTAAAAACCAAACCTCGCAGTACAATGGGAACAGAGGATGATATAGCATGCCGAATGGCAGATGAGAGATACATGATGAGGGCTGGGAGAGACAGAAAGTATTGCAAGCTAATCACAAAATACTCTAATTCAAACATGTACATTGAAGCAACTGTGCTTTGAGAACCATTTAGGATACAACACATATGTATAGAAACACTTTTGCTTAAAATGACCTCCCCTTTCACCTCTGGAATAATGACCTTTCTACGACAGCCTATATTCAGATAATACCACCATTATCCCGTATTTAATTTTTATTATTAATCTTGACAACTGAAATGATCACAGAAACTCACAGGTAGACTGGATCTTAACTTCCCTGCAATGAACTTTGTAGCTGGTTAGATGATTATTCTTAAAAAAAGTGGGAACTGACAAAAAAAAATCTTACTAAAAATATTTACAACTAGAATCATGTCAAAAGTATTGTCTGCTTTAAAGTGAGAGAATGCATTTTTTTGGTATAACGTTGGCAGTTCAGATGTAAATTTGGGGGCACATAGAAGACAAAAACCATTCTAATTTGTCTTCATGGCTTTAACTAAATTCCCACCTACACATAGCAAATAAGTTATAACATTATCGAAAAGAAAGAGAATTTTTTAACAGGTCACCCTGGAGACATTTGAAATATGGACTTCATTAATATTTTTTAAAAATTTTCCATTTACGCATATCTGTGGTTTGTAGTACTCACAAGTTATTTGTTGATGCGTAACCTTTTTAATTTTATACAAGTATGATCATGCTGTATTCTTACTGCTGTTACCAAAGACTGTTTTCAGGTCCACGCAGACGCTTCCCAACCATCCTTAAAGACTGGTCGGTGTCGGGCTACAGTCTTGCAAGTATGAAGGAGTTGCGTGCCCAGACATCTGCCAGGTACAGCACGTATCCGATGGTATTCGTTTCCACAGCAGGAACATTAGGAGATACAGACAGACTGAGAGGAGAATGAAGGCCACTCGGGCAAGTTTCCAGATGGACGAGCTATGGCATGACACGTGCGCTAACCTACTCACCGTATCAGTGGTACACTTCCGACGGAGAGCTTCATCTGCCAATCGTGGACCTGCCCTCTCTGGTCTTCACGCTGTTGAACGTTGTGAGGTCGGCCTACGCACCTCGCTACAGTGCATCCCCTTAGCAAACCTCGCCACAATGGGAATCCATCAAACTGTATCTGGCCCACATACAAACAGAGCTGACTTATTTCAGGGGAGGTCAGCATATCGTAGACCTGCTCTTGCTGCACCTCAAGGACAGCCTTTGCAGTTCACAACCCACCCTCGCCAACCTTGCTGACTAAGAAGGTCCTTAGACCTCTGGTAAGGACACAATCATTTAATCATTTTAATAATAATATTATTGTTGTGTGTATATTTTTCATTTGAACATGTCCTAAAAATCAGACCCACACGAGTTATGTAACGTTTGCAGTATGATCCATTCCAAAACTATAACTTCACGACTATTAACACAATTGTAGTAAATGTGGTCTTGTTTGATCAGGTATACAACTATAATACGAGCAAGACCTTAAGTTGGCAATGCGCATCATACACAAGGCACGGGTGGTGGCCCGCAGGATGTGGCAGCAATTTTGGGTGGGGGAGAATTTCTGAGCAATATATCTCACAACTCAAATGTGATAGCATGCTAATTTTGGTGCCAAATGAATGATCTTGCCTGGACAAGTTGATTTAGTCATTAAAGCCAAGTATATATTTTGTTACTTTCCTTCCATTCCCACATACCTAAGATAATATCAGCTGATAACACAGACATATTCACAACGGTCATGTCCCCGACACAGTCACACCCCAATTTTTTCATGCTGATAAGGTTTTAATTAAATATTATTAACTCTTTGTACTCTCCTTTAGCTGCTGGAGACATAACTTGTCAAGAATGACCAGTCACCAAGGAGAGCAAAAATATAGCTGTACCAAGCTAAAGCATAGGTTTGCATGTAATAACTAGGGAAATATAAGAATGTGTCACTCATCAGTAGTGCAACGACACGTGAAGCTAATGTGATACTCCAGAAACACTTATTTCCTTCTACTCAAAATGTATTATTTTTGGGATTGAGTTTGGGAATGTTTAAGGTATCATCTCATGATGACTGGGTGTTTATAGAGTTACACAAATTATGTAGAGGGTGCTTTGTAAATGTTCAATAAAAAAAATACGTAATATTTAAAATTGAGGCATTGTCGCTTAAGAAAGAATACAGCCTAAGTGACACTTAGGTAACAATTCAACATGGGTGATATTTTCAGTACCGTCTTGTAAACTATAGTACTTGTGGTTGAGCAGTATTGTTTTTAACAGCGATGAAAGTGCTATTATATAAGTAATCAGTGAACTATTTTGGAAGAATGATGTGTAAGGACAGTTATCTTTTCCTAGCTAGAGAAATATCTCTGTTAGGCAGTACTGTTTCTTAAGCGACGATATACAAGTGATGTTATTTGCTGGTTATGCAAAAATTTGATATTTAGTGAATAGTTTAATGGAATAACGCATTGTGACCTGCCCTTGTAAAGTCCCGGCGTGGTGAACATTGTGGGGAGCATCTGCATGTCTTGTCACCTACAAACTGGGACTAACCTCGCTACTAGAAAGGCATCAGCCCAAGGGAAGATGATGAGTGACAGGACTGGGAGGAAACAGCATTAGAATAAGAGATTTGAAACACGATGACTGAAATACCCCACCCTTGTCTTTTACACTTATATTCTCTGTAGCTCAATAAACAGCCCCATTAACTCCTTGAGTTACACATTTTTTCGCCTCAGGTGTTGTAAAAGATAAAATCTTTTGTCTGACAAGTTCTTTTGAATTCCCTGCAGTAACTTACACAACGGAACCTTCGAGAGAAGTTTCTTTTGGGTTACTATAAAAGCAACAACCAATTAGAAAACATTGATGAGCCAGCAGCAACCAATAGCATTATCTAAGGGTAGGTGCCGTCTGTATTGGTGCTAGCTTCTGACCTCGTACAGCACCGACCATGAGCTTATCTACTCGGCAACATACTACATATACATTAATGAGTTAGAAATATGAGAGTACTTGAATATCGAGCTTGCGCAGAATACCTACCTGTTTGTAGCTCACGCTCGACTCTAAATAATTTTTTCAGGCTCAAAAAATTTGAGCTTTTATATTGACAGGTTATTCGATCTGTGACTGGCAAGACAGTGTTTTGCTATTTGCAAAAGAAAATAACACACTGTTTATTAATGAAATAGAAAATAAAAGGTAGCCATATTCTGGTAAAAGATTCCACAGATATGGATATATGAACACAGATTACCATCAAAATTAGCATAAAAACAAGGAAGCAAATTGACCTAAGATGTAACGCCCAACAATACTGTTTACCGTTTGCTATAGGCTGTTCAAGGTAAAGTGAGAACTTCTCAGGCCCTAGTTACTTTTTCCTTTCAGCCATTTTTTATACTTTAACCACCTTTTGAAATAAATATTGCCATATAAGTACTAAATACAGTGTGTATATTCCACTGCACTCAAAAGGTAACGTCTAAGGCTAAAATAAAATTTTATAGGAATATGCTGCCACTAATGACCAGCATAATACAACCTTTTATGAAAGCATCTCTTGTGTATCTATAAAACTCTATAAGTGGAAACTTGTAAATGTATTGGTCCGCAAAGTATGCATCCGCACGTGTTCGACGGACATTGCGCTAGCTACTCGCATCTGGCTCGCGCGTCTGTAGCCTGTTACGGACCAGTCTATGGCAGAGTGACAACGGAACGGCCCGGCAATCGTGAGATAGCTACCCCGTTGCATGTGCATCTTGTGTGTGAATTCAACAGTTACGTGCTGCCCAAATTCGTTCATGGCCAGGGACAGTGTGAAGTTCGGTCATTACCAGCACATAATTATATATAACTAATTGTGGTTATAATGCAGTTTTACTGTGCGCACTGTTAGGAACATTATTTTATAAATATAAACACATCTATTTAAACATTTGCAGATCACGTTAATTACAAAATATATGAATCATCCACCATAGTTGTGCTCAAAAATAGCTATAAAATAGAAAAAAAAAAACAATATACACTTTGCGCATTTCTACGACAGAATCTGGTGAAGTTGTCATCCTGCCAACTTCTGTTCATTAATGCATTTAGTTGGAGTAAAAATTAAGTAATATATTTTTGTTTCCCCTCTATTAATTTTTTTATGTTTTATTATGCATTCTAAACACATTGCCACCATAACGCCAAGTTTTTTTTACAGCAGTGAGTGTACTGGAGTTAGAAATTTCCTGCAAAATTATTATTTTATTGCTGGTTGATTACTAGTCTACCAAAATGTCAAATAAGTACTAATCATTCTTAATACTCCTCACTGTTACAATATTCCTCACTGGCAGAGTGTGAATGGTGCTGTAAGAGCTGGCAAATACACAAGATATTTCCACTTTCATGCCTCAACTGAACTCAAATCAACTTAACTCTATGCTTCAACATGGTTAGTGTTTCAATGTTGTCATGCGACAACATTGAAACCCATCATGGGCCATGCAGGCACGAAGTGCAGGATCATGCGATGCACATGATGTATGTGTTCGGTGCATCAGCATGTCGTGTATAGTGCACTGAAGATAGACCCAGATGGCCGAGAGAATAGTAAAAAGTGTTTATGTTAGTAAGTAAGGATGCTTAAATGTATTTTTTTTGCCCGTGCACTCCTGTGCATGTTTTGGTAAACTAGTGTTCATTTTGCATTCCTTCCATTTCAATCACACTCTATTCTTTGCCCGTGCTGTGCTAAGAGACCACCATCGTGGGTGGCTTTATTTTTTTTATTAAAATTTAAATCATTTCATTTTGGTTCTGATTAGTTAATATTAATGCTGTATATATTATATGTAAATAATAATAAATAGTAATTAATGTTAATATTATTATAATTCTGTGAGCCCCAGCTTCTGACGGCCACTGGCCAGTCTCTTCTCAGAGCTCGAGCCGGACGGGTGCATGCCACGTGGTTTTCAAGGGCTTCAGATTTACTCTCGTTGATCTGGTAATTCTGTTAAAATCTTTCTGAAATTTTTTTTGTTTACCCCCACAGCCGGCTAGGCCCTTCCATCACATGGAGGGCCCATACTACCTCGCTGCTGTACTGAGAGACCCTGCACTCAGCATACTAAAATATCTGCTAGAGCGACATTGACTGGAGTACTCCACATTGGTGTCGGCCTTGGAGCTACGTTTCGGCGACCAGTACCTGTGACGTGCCCACCATGCCCGACTGAGAAGCCACACCCAGCGACCAGGAGAGCCACTGCAAGACATTGTGTGGCTGTCCCGACTATCTCTGGAAAGGTGCCACAAGGAGGCGCGCAACATCATTGCAGTCGGCTTCTCCATCTATGCCATCGCAGACACAGAGATACAGCAAGCGGCATGTCTGGCTGCACCCCACACCATGCAGGGTCCACACCCCGACGTCCAGTACAGGCAGTGACACTGAACCAAGAAGAAGACGATGGCATCAAGAAGACACTGAAGGCTGGAGATACAGATGACCATAAAGGCCATAATTTCCAGGGTCTGTACTACAGAAATTTGCAACCCTCCACCCAAACGGCCTGACTGTTGGTCATATGGACAGGTGCGGCACCTGAGAGTGCTACCCACAACAGCAACAGAAGCAGCAGCGGGAAAAGAGGCAGTAAGAGACAGGTGAGAATAAAACACATTTGGAAAACTTTTAACCTTTCCATTTCCAAGAGTTGAAAAATTGGCTTTTGTTGCTTGAATGAGAAATACCAGAGCCAATAAATCGGCCCCTTTTTTCTATTTCGTCTCGTGTAGCTTTAAAAGACCAATAGCGCTTTCTGTGGACAGTTGTGTAATATTACATGTTTTTAGCCCCATTTGTCAACCATAGATAGCAGCTCTGACTTCACTATAACTATATTTGATTAATTATAGTATCGCACATGCAGGCCGGTAGGATGATGTTTATTTATAATCTGTTTTCATGAATTGGCTTCACATAAATAAATTAATATAACATAAATAAAACTGAATGTGTTGTAAATGTCTTTCCAATATTATGTTTTTACTTGAGTAAACTGTTGAGGAAATTTGCTTTAGTTCCCGGGCAAGGTTGCTGTATCTGCCTGTTTTTTCTTCCTTGTCTCGTGTAGCTTTATAATGCTTACAGAGCTTTTTCTGGATGGTTGTATAATGTTAAACGTTTCTAGTTCTATTTTCCAATCATAGAGAACATTTTTTTATTAATTTTTTTGCTTCTTGAGATTATTTTACATTGATTGTTGTATTGTGCGTGCAGGATTGCAGAATGAAGTTTATTATGTTGTTTACCATTCCCAATAATTTATTGGCTTTACAGTAATGAAGAAATATAAAATGATGTTATGTATAAAAATATTTGTGTTGAAAACTATATAAATTAGGGATGTCAAAATTGATTCCTAGATACCCGCGATTCTTGAAGATTCACCATTTAGTACATTAGTATTTAGTAGCTTCAGTTAGGTCGCAATTTGGTAGTTTTGTATTTTGGTAAGTTTCGTTACATACTAGAACTAGGGGTTTGTGGGTTCCCGAACTTCGGGAAAGTTTCGGAAATTCATAGCGATTTTCTCTCTGGCGGAAAATAATTTTCCCGGATATTTTTGGAAAAATTTATGTTCACGTCTGTAGGTTGTTCCAACCAAAATACAAGTCAGGTTTCGTGCAAGAAGCTTTGTATCGACTCTTTACATAAGCGATTATGATTTGATGAATCAAATTTTGCCGAGAAAATTCTGGTTCTTCCGCTTATTCACAGATTAAAAAAATAGTTACATAAGCTAAAAAAAATTTTTTGTATGTCATATATTATGTAACGTAAACACTGCGTATTTATTGCGAAAATTAACTAAAACTGGTTGCAAACTTGCACTACTACGAAGGTACGGTAAAACAAGCGCACTGAATTTGTCTTACATGCGTGCGACTTCTATAAGATGCAAGTATCGATTGCTGGTTGATGTGGGACGCGAGTTTAGATATACATAACCTAAACATTCACGTAAAAATAAGCTAGTGCACGATGAAAGTTAAATTTGACTCCGAATGTTTAACTATTTTAATGAGATCTAACATGGTGTTTTTTAATATGGGTTTGGTTAAAACGATTCGTAACATGCCAGCAAATTCTTTGTTTTTCGTTCGGAATGTTTGCTTTTAATTATTTTTTGTGCTCACTCATCGCCGAAACGTTAAACTCCAAACGTAGCAAATTTGCTTTCAGAAAAAATATAATTAATTTACTTAGCTACTTTTCATTTCGTTATCGATAGAGGAATTAACTTTGTTAGCATTCAGATTCGGTATGTTGCATTCATAACCTGCCCGATGCGACTTGGCTGCGATTGCACTTGCACTACGTGATTGGAAGCATGTGTGTTCACGGACGTTAAAACTTCCACTGAGTAATTATTGAGAATAGGGGCTTTTCTGAAAATAAAAGAAAAAATCATGGAAAGTGGTATATTTCCACTCTACTAATTACACAGAACACGAATTTACTAGGGGCATAAACGTATTACCAATACAAACCAAAAATATGATAGTGGAGAGGGCTATGAAGATCAGGGAGATTGTGGGGTAAAATCACTAAAAATACAACCTCAAAAAATACAAAAATACCTCGATTTAACAATTGTCCACCCAACTTTGTAATATGTGCCCACCTAACCTAACTTTACCTAACCCCATTGTGAGTGAATCATTATTTTACATTTTTAATCAAACCTAGGATTGTAGGGTTTCAATCCAACCTAGAATTGTAGGGTGTTAATCAAACCTAGGATTGTCGGATTTTAATCTAATCTAGTATTATAGGGTTTTAACCTAACCTACGATTTTATTCTAATCTAGAATTTTTGGAGTTTTTAAAGTAACAATAAAACATACCGGACATATGTGAATTAACTCGCCTTGGTACGCGGCGGGTACAATTTCACTGTCCTCTGCCAATTCAACTACCATTGTGCATGACGTGCACCTTACCTCACTCGACAAAACACCATGATCTTCTAAAACATCCAAGTAACACCCGCCACATAGATGACTATAACGCACAGGAGCACTCGTACTTGCGCCCCCCATTCTTAAATCACAAGTCTTCGCACGGTCGGATTCAGACGACACAACTCACGAATAGACTTGTATTGCAACTGAACACAGTTCACGTCTGCGCCGACAACATTACATGACGTCCGACATAAACAAAGCAGCCGAACTTCTCGTATTTTAACTATTTTATTTAGTACGTTCTACTTATTTTATTATTACGCCCTCCTCAATATTAAAAAGGTAAGCTGTGCAGAATCCATTTATGTTACTTTTGTGGGTGTACTATGTTTCCTTCATAAAAAGCCCTATTCCCAATAACAATGCTCTTTTCCAATTTTTCCTGGATTCCCACTGGAAATTTATGTTCCCCCAACATACGTACATCCAACAAAGCTGGCACTAAGAGAGTTAAACACAGATTTTGGGAGGCGAAGGTTGGCGACTGCTGACGGGAAGACCCCAACGCTCTTACATCTAGAGTCGGTGAAACTGGATTTGGATGCGATACTGGTGGAGGGGAGCCTGAATGATGTTCCGTGCCAGATGGTCGACACTGGTGCGACCATAACAGTAGCTAGACCAGACATCCTCGGACCTGCCCCCAACGATCGCGGGACGACAGTATGGAACAATGCTATTTGACTACGGAACAGATGAGACCACAATAGTTACAGGTAAGGGAAAAGTAAACTTGAAGATTGGTGACCTTAGCCAAGAGCACGATATTTACATTGCAGAAATAGAGGATGAACGTCTTTTGGGGCACAGTGTATTACATAGGCTAGAGCGCTCTATCGATAAGCGACTGCCCAGTAGTCTGTTGTCAACCCACTGTGCTCCCTGCTTCTAGTGAAATTGTTATTACAGACTGATGTCAAGGAAAATGTTGTCAAACGTTTGGGCCTAACTGAGCTACCAGAAAATGACAGCACCCTGTCAGGCAGTGTCATATAGCAAGGGATTGGTCTCTTCTAACTCTGACAGTTTGCCGGGG
>NQII01000341.1:232812-252723 GCA_002778355.1 Clitarchus hookeri
GGGGGGGGGGGTGATATGATAGATGTTTGCAAGCAGGTCACACAGGTTACTTCCAAATGTTCCATGAGATTTTAGAGTCAAAAAAATTTAATGTCCTCTACCAGAAATTTTGGAGAAAAACTGCTACTAAGAACAAGAGAATACCTTAACTGGCGACAGGAGAAAGCTGTCTGAATTACTGCAAAGACATATGGATGCCTTCTTGTGTGGACAGAATGACCTTGGAAGGACTAATAAGACCTGCCACCGCATTGATAACGGAGATGCCAGACTCATAAGCAACCACCAAGACAACTTCGCATGAGGCAGTTGAGGGAAATCTAGAGGAAATGAAGGAAACAGATGTGATAGAACCATCAGTTAGTCTGTAGTCTTCCCCCATTGTGCTTGTTATGAAGAAAGATGGCTGTCTGAGGTTTCGTGTAGATTATTGCCACCTTAATAATGTGACTAAGAAACACTCTTATCCATTTCCAATGATAGACGACACAGTGAACAGCCTCGCAGGTTCGCAATATGTTTTCTATTTTGGACATAAAGAGTGGGTACTGGCAGTGCGAGGTGGCCTCAGAGGACCAAGAGAAGACTGCATTTTGTGTCCCAGGGAAAGGAACCTGGCAGTTCATAGTTATGCCTTCTGGGCTGTGCAATGCCCCTGCCACCTTCGAACACTTCATGAAAAAAGTCCTCCCTTTAGATATCTGTCAGGTTTACCCAAATGACATTGTTGTGACAAAAATGACATTTGAAGACCACCTATCAAGCTTAGACTCTTTATTCCAGAAAGTGGCCGCAGTCAACTTGAAACTAGTTCCTAAGTGCCACCTTTTCCACAAGAAAATTAATTACTTGGGACATGTAGTGTCGGCCCATGGAATAGGAACAGACCCCGAGAAGACCAAAGCAAAAAGAAATTGGCCGACACCAACTGACAAAACTGTAGTGCGGAGTTTTCTGGGATTATGTGCCTATTACCGAATATTTGTACCTGGGTTCGCCACTATCGCCAAGCCACTACATGAACTGACTGAGGCAAAAAGGAAACTTCATTGAACCACTGAGTGTGAAGATGCTTTTAGTCAGCTAAAGGAAATTCAATATCTCCACTAGTCCAAAGATTCCCGAGAAGTGAGAGAATGTTAATTTTGGACACTGATGCTAGTGATGTAAGCATTGGAACTATGTTAAGGATGGGAAGGAAAGACCACTAGACTATTTCAGTGAAGTAATGTACAAGCCCGAGAGAAATTACTGTGTTACACGTAGGGAGGTTTTGGCTTTGGTGAAGGCAATTTCACCCTTACCTTTATAGCATACATTTTATTCTAAGAACCGGCCATGCTTCACTATGCTGGCTACTTAATTTCAGGAATCCCAAAGGTCGAATAGCACAGTGGATACAGCATCTTCAAGACTATGACAAACACAACACAGATCTGAACACCTTCACAGTAATGCAGATAACATTTTTGTTTTATTTTACAGAAAATTCAATAGTATCAGGTCAACTTCGCACAGAGTATTTTCATTACTCGCATCTGTAGGACAGTGATATATTTACAGTATTTTAATATTTCGGTGAAGTTAACACTTTCTATGTTATAATAATTAAAATGTTATTTCCATACGAGCCAAATTTTTCCACTACACCATCAAAACAGTATGCAATTCAAAAGGATAATTGCCTCGTAAGAACTGTAAATCACTACAGTATCAAGAAACATGTTAAAAACTAAAAGGTCACCCCCCCCCCCNCCAGAAAACCAAATAAACAAAGCCTCAGCTGTAATAGCATATATTAAGTACTGGAATGAAGTTAGGGTCAGTTTTTCAGTGCCTGCCATGAAATAAAACCAAATGAAAAGGTGAGAAAAATATATACTCGTAGCATATTGTACAAACATTTTTTTTTTTTTGATTGGTGGAACAGTTGTGATTGAAAGATACATGGCTGTGCTACTTATGTTTTACAATGAAAATAATATTTGTGTTTTAACTGTAATCTGAGTCAATATTTGCAGTTCTGAGGAATAATTTTAATCTGAACACACCTACCTTTTGGATGATTGTTTCATGAACGAATAACGTCTTACTGTAAACAAAACATCTTGTTGGGCATAGCTTCCTAGGCCAATTCGTAGTCCCGTTTCTATGCCAATTTTGACGGTAATGTGTGTTCATGTCTGCAGTTTTGAGGTTCTCCTGGACTGTAAATATTGATTTATAGACCAGAAGCCAGGCAGCAAAAATTGACCTTAACATGCAAAATGTTGGGCAGTTGTTAATTGGATATGCTTTTTAACTTGGGCCCCCAATGAAAAGTACACGTTTTTGACCTTGGCATGCTTGCTTTTGCACGCAATGCCATTTTGAAGAAACTGCAAAAAATCACTTATAAAATTTGTTTTTCTCAAATACCTCATTTTTAGTGCATTTTGGGGAAAAAATTGCTGTTATCTATTTTGTAGAGGATAAAATTTTCTACAAGTTTCATGTGTTACAGCTTCCCGTATCTTTAACAGACTCTAAGTTACGGAGCCATAAAGTTTGAGTGAAACCTGAAAAAAAAGACTAAAAAAAATTTGTCTACAAATTTTGTTTTACCTGAATAGCTAATTTTCATTGCATTATATACATTTAAAGGGTATTACCAATTTTGTATCAGATCAAATTTCCTGAAAATTTAATGTGTAACCGTATTCCTTAGCTCTACCACGTAATAAGAAATTGAGCCATTTAAGTTCAGGAGAAAATGGAAAATGACAAATCACACAAGTAGCTCCACAATAACGCAATAATTGTAACAAATGTGTTGTACTGAAGAATGTTATAGCTGTAGTTAATGAATGTAGTGTGAAAGTTGCACCCTAGGCTGAGGTTAACATCAGGAGAGAGGCTTCTACGATGGACACATGCATGCACAGAGGCAAAGTCACTCAAATATCCCTCTAGCGATAATGCAAACTTGAATCCACCATGGATCAAGCCTGAATCACGGTTGCAAGGGGCCAATATGCTGACTGCACGAACCACCGAGGCCTCTGTAGCAGGGGGGCAAACATAGCAGGCTGTGAAACAGGCAAGAGCAAGCTCTCAACACTGCAGGGAACCCTTTTTAGGAAGGATGCCTCATTTTGTACACACTTATTATTGCATTAGACGAGTGATGAGAAACAGTCAAATGGGAAATCGTCCAAAGGTCAATGTTCAGTTCCACGAGGCATACAAACCTGCTGAATTCTACTTCACACAGATCTCTATACTTTGTTCATTTCTAATAAACACACGGAAACTAAAAGTTTACATGCTGCTGCCTGCGAGCATAGCAAGGTAGCTGGAGATAATCACCATCAATTAAAATAACTATAAAATAATGTTACTCTAGGCTGTTCACGATTAATTGAGTACTTTTGAAATCAACCTTTGAAAATATCACTGCCCCTAGCTGCATATATTTTTATAAGCACACTGACTGGTACGCACTCAGTAAAGTTGGTATCAACGATGGGACAGCAGTTCCACATCATAACATTGGAATAAAAGTGTTAAGTAAACATTTGTGAATACTGAAATGGTTTCCTTTGATTTCTGTTTTTTTTTTTAATATATTAAAGTGTAAAAATGTGCAAATTTGTAAAATATTTGCTTTTCTAATAATTTTACAATTTCACTTGGCCAACACGTGAATAAAGTGACGACGCCCATGGCAATGTTAATTTTACATACGGTGGAAGAATTCAAAACGTGCACGTGCATTCAAATAGATCTTAAGCAGGGCTTTCAAAAGTTCTAAGTTTACTGTGATCAGCCTATACCAGAANGTGCACGTGCATTCAAATAGATCTTAAGCAGGGCTTTCAAAAGTTCTAAGTTTACTGTGATCAGCCTATACCAGACCAGAGAACATGTACTCACCTTCATTGGGTCCTTCCTCGGTGTGCGAAGGGCCAGGTTGGGCATGGTCCATTGACAAGATTTCGTTTTCGTCATTGTCTAAAGTCAAGTCCTCCACACTTCCTTCATTCACTTCTTCTTCCACGTACTCGGACTTTGGTTCCAGCAACACCTCTGCCTCTGCGGTTTCCTGGTCGGGCAAAATTGCAGGCTGCGAGAGGGACGTCTNGACTTTGGTTCCAGCAACACCTCTGCCTCTGCGGTTTCCTGGTCGGGCAAAATTGCAGGCTGCGAGAGGGACGTCTGCTCAGGGAACGCTTGGATGTTTACAGGTTTGCAGTCCTCGTCCTCTGTAAACTGCACCAAAGTGGGGGTAGGACTGACGGCAGCAGGTATGCTCAGGGTCGTGTTAGGAACTGGTTGGCTCCGCTCTGAAGAGTTGCTGGTCTGGTCGTGACCATCTTGCAGAGTACTGACCTCCCCACCCTCCTCCTCCCCTCCACTCGACTTGTGGCGGTGCTTCCTGCGCTTCCTCGGCACGGGGGAGGTGCTACCTTCTCTGGTAGAAAGTCTCCTCGGCAAGGGTTGTACGTCTTCTTCAGTGGTATTGACAGGAGCGGGCGTCTGCTGCTCCGTGGCCTCTCCGGGTGTGTGGGGCGTGGCCTGTATTTCTGGAGTCTCCGTGGTGGCTCCTCCTCTCCGTCCACTATCAGACAAGCCCTTGATTTGCAACGACCTTGCAGCCTTGAGCAGCGGCCCCAGCTGGTCCTGCGAGACATTCACTTCACCCCGGTACATGTAGTCAATCATGGTCTGGAGTTCTGTGAAGGTCACATCTTTCAGGATGACTATTGGGTGCTGCTCGCCGTGTTGAGAGAGCAGCAGCTGTGGAGTAACAACAACACATCAGTGACTCACAACTCTACATGCTATGATAAAACATTAAAAAAACTGACATACTCATACGTGACAAATGGCCACAGTAAAAACATATCTGGTTCTTTAAATGAAAGATTACTTTGTGCATACGCAATTCCTGAGCAATGTTAGAATGATACTTGCAATAGGGTAGTTATTAAATGAAAAAAACACCTTTTGTTACTGCATGTGTCTGAAGTAATTTTTTCATTGAATCAATTACATCCATTGTAAGTATCATTCAAATAATGTAGATCTGATGAACTGGTAGTTGAATAGTGAATTAAATAAAAGTTAAATGCACACACTTTAAACAAACCACGATACAAAGGTGTCTACTGATTTGTCAAAATAAAAATTAGTAGCCTTTATTGACCCACACTTGTCACGATAACCAAATATAGTCCATACTGTATAAGAAGGCCATTTTCTGACAGGTCTGCGAAAATAGTGCCACTGTTTACGTCTGACTACATGTGACTATGTATCCTTCCGCCATCAGCTGGTCCGTCAAGTCAGGGCTGTATTGTTTATCAACACGCTGTCAGCTAATCCACTTGCCATTGTACTGTATGCTAAACAAATTTTAAGATACTTTAAGACAGATATCTGTCTAAAAAAATAAGTAGGTTATAAAAGTAAGAATATAAAATGTTGCAAATAATTAAATATTTGCTAACTCTTTTTTAATTTGTCAGAGATAGTGAATTTGGGTTAGCATTTGCGAGACGGTCTGTTGTATATATTATCGCACCTTGGACGTTATAACTAATNGTGAATTTGGGTTAGCATTTGCGAGACGGTCTGTTGTATATATTATCGCACCTTGGACGTTATAACTAATATATTTGAGTTCGAACTATGTGACGTGGAATAACATTAGAATTGCTTAAAAACGATTCAGTTTGTCTCACTTCCTACGGAAACAAGGTCATGGGTTTCGAGATAACAATATGGCGTATAATTTACGTAGACGAACGATTACCGGCCGAATATAAATTACTTGTACTCCAAATCGTTGTAGATGAAATATATGTTACTTTAAAAATTATGCAGAGCTCGTGGAAAAATATAACTATTGGCATTTGTTTGTAAATTCGTTATATATCGCGCGGAAAGAGGTTAATTTCTGGCTGGTAATACCTCGCATAATATCCGAGAGACAGCGCGCACAGCGCGTCACGGCGAAGTTTGAGCCGCTGTTTTTGGATAACAGATGGCGTATTTTTTTAAGTTGATTGTTCTTAGATTACGGGCTTGAAATATATTTCAAATTCGTGTCGTTTCGTCAAATTATTAGAAAAAATAATTCAACAATATTATGCAATATTTCTATATGCTTTTCGAATTAATATCAAGGACGTGTTGAAAGCGTGGTTGGAGAGGGAAGATACGATGTGAAAAATCTTTCTGAAGTTAGCACAACTTCAGAAAACTTTTCCGCGTCGTATTGTTCTATTGTAAATTTCATTTTGAACACCTATACATAACTACATTATCACGAAGTTTAGTTTTTAACACTAACAACCATTGTTTTGTGTCCTTGTAAAATAAAATGCATTAATAAATGTAAGAACTCTTTCTTATCCGCGTATTTTCTGCTTTTGTGATGTGCATCGGCAGTGCACTCAGAATAGCCAACGTAATTTTANTTGTTCGTTCGTGTATCAGCTGATACAGGATTTTATAAATGGCCCTTTGTTTGTTTCGTAAACGTTAAGTTGCCACTCACTGACTGTCAGAAAATGGCCTTCTTATACCGTATGGACCATAACTCTATAATGTGAATTAACCTTACCCACAATGAGAAACAGTAGTAAATATTGGAGTAACACTATTGTTACGTGTCGCTGGTCTGCATTGCATTCCCTTGCTCCATCCTGTTCGAAAGAGCGAAGAAATATTTGAAGGTCAGGCAAGCGATAATCCAAGAAGCATGATTCTTGTTACAAAGGCGTTCTGCCGCACATANGTGTCCTTGTAAAATAAAATGCATTAATAAATGTAAGAACTCTTTCTTATCCGCGTATTTTCTGCTTTTGTGATGAGCATCAGCAGTGCGCTCAGAATAGCCAACGTAATTTTAACTTTTGTTCGTTCGTGTATCAGCTGATACAGGATTTTATAAATGGCCCTTTGTTTGTTTCGTAAACGTTAAGTTGCCACTCACTGACTGTCAGAAAATGGCCTTCTTATACTGTATGGACCATAACTCTATAATGTGAATTAACCTTACCCACAATGAGAAACAGTAGTAAATATTGGAGTAACACTATTGTTACGTGTCGCTGGTCTGCATTGCATTCCCTTGCTCCATCCTGCTCGAAAGAGCAAAGAAATATTTGAAGGTCAGGCAAGCGATAATCCAAGAAGCATGATTCTTGTTACAAAGGCGTTCTGCCGCACATANAAGAAATATTTGAAGGTCAGGCAAGCGATAATCCAAGAAGCATGATTCTTGTTACAAAGGCGTTCTGCCGCACATACATCTGTGTGCCACTGCGAAAAGCCTTTCGCAACTCATGCACTCCTGACCTTCGGCGAATAGAATTTCTACGTTTATCTGAAGGAATGTTCTGGTTTAGTGCCCTAGTTTCTCTCAGCGAGACTCAGGGGGTAGCAAAGATTCCAGATCAGGGTCAGCAAGATTATTTAAGCCACCACGGACCCCAGAGTGCGTAGTTTTTGAGAGCTGAGTGTTTCAACGATTGTGAGACCTTAAGCGACAGGTGTACAAAGACCAGCTAAACTACGAGCCAGCAAAGCGTCCAAAGGGACCAGCAGGAGTGGAGTCTGCAGACTGTGAGCGTCTGTGCAGTGAAGAGTACGACTAGCAGGCGGAACTATTGAACTGAATGCGTGAGTGTAAGACAATTCAAATGATGGCAACAGACAGACAACGTGTGTGAATAATTAATGAAAATTAAGTGACTATATTCAATATAAAGGCATTGAGAAGGACTTAAATGACAATTGAGATAGATGTTAAATGTTGGGCTCACTGAGAACAATAAGTGTGATACTGGAGATAGATAGTATAATGTTGTAAATAATAACTGTGTAAATACATTAAAATCAAATTTAGTTATTTTTGTATTTTTATTAAGATCTCCATTCTTCACGAACTCGAATATGCCCCTCTGGCACCTAATAACACTGGTGTCAGAAGTTGGATGGAGGCAATTATTAATTAATCAATTGTATATCAAATTAGGCAATAAGCTAGGAATTAGAGATATTAGGAAAATCCAGTTAATTGTAATAGTTGTAAGCCGAAATATTAATACCATCTTGTGCAAGCATCACAGCGAATGTTGACGAGAAGAATGTTTGCGGAACTGGAAGCACTGTGAGCATTTATTGAGGGATTAAGAAGCCAAGTGAGCAGAAGTGCAAATAGCTTGAAGAAAGATGTAGGAAGTGAAATTAAAAGTGTGAACGAAGCTGTAAATAACAAAATTAGTAGTGTGAACGAAATTGTAAATATCCAAATTAGTAGTGGGAAAGAAAGCGTAACTGAAATTGTAAATAGTGTAACGAAAAAGTTAATAGCCAGATAACTAATGTAAGTGATTTAGTAGATACGAAAATAGACACCGTAAATTAAAATGTAGACAGGAAAATAGAAGGCATTAGTGAGTTGGTGAATACGACAATTGACTGTGTGAATGAAAGGATTGAGTTTCGAGAATGAAATAAAACAGAAAATGAGTGCATTAGAGAAGGAATGACAGCAATTTCTTTATCAACGGAGTTCCATTATCACTACACAGGCGGCCAAGAAAAGTGAGGAAGCAATACAAGGCATAACCAACGCAGCAGGATAGCAGACAGCTCTACGACACTGGTGTCGTGCAGCCAGAAGTGGCGAACGGGGTCCCAATTAAGCCTGCCCTTTACAATGGCCAGACTTCTTGATGGGAGTACCAACACCAATTTGAAATAATCTCCACCCTGAATAGCTGGTCAGCCGAACAACTGGCTTACTATCTCGCTGCTGTACGAAGAGGCCATGCAATAAGCATACTACAATCTCTGCCAGAGTTCCATTAACTGGAGTACCCCACTGGTGTCGGCCTTGGAGCTACATTTCGGCGACCGATATCTGGGACATGCCTACAATGTACAACTGCGAAGCCGTAACCAGAGACCAGGAGAGCCATTGCAGGAGCTATAGCAAGAGATTGTGCGGCTCTCTCACATTTCTCTGAAGCGGTGTCCCGAGGAGGCTCGAGACGTCATTGTAGTCTGCTGTTTCATCAATGCCATTGCAGACACGGAGGTACTGCAAGCAGAACGTCTGGCTATATCACACACCATGCATGACACCCTGACCCGAGCATTGGACTGGGAACCTACTGTCCACAACATCAGCAGCAACAGAAGCAGCAGTGGGACACAGGCAGCAAGAGGCAGGTGAGAGTACAACACGTTCGGAAAACTTGTAAACACTGATCTTAGGAGGCGAAGGTCGGTGACTGCTGGATGGAAGGCCCAATGTTCTTACATGTACGTTTGGTGAAACAGGATTTGGATACAATACTGGTGGAGGGGAGACTGAATGATGTTCCTTGTTAGATGGTCATCAACACTGGGGCAAACATAACAATAGTAAGACCAGACGTCCTCGAGCCTTCCCCCCAGCGATCACATGACAGTATGGAACAATGTGATTTGACTAAGGTAAGAGGTGAGACCACACTTCTTAGAGGTAAGAGAAAAGTAAACTTGAAGCTGGGTGAGGACAGCCTAGAGCACAATATATACATAGAAATAGAGGATGAATGTCTTTTAGGGCTCAATGTACTACATAGGCTGGGGTGCTGTATCGATACTTGACTTGGTGTGCTACGGGTAGGCAGTACAGAGTTGGTGGTGTCAACACTGCATGATTTGTCCTCGGCAATTCGCTGCCCAGTAGTCTGTTGTCAACCCACTGTGATGCCCGCTTCTAGTGCAATTGTCATTAAAAGCCCAAGTCAAGGAAAATTTGTCAGACTTTGGGTCTAATCGAGCCAGCAGAGGATTGACATCCTGCTATGTGGTGTCGTAGCAAGGACTTTCATCTCTTCTAATTCTGACAGTTTTCCAGTTAGAATGATAAATTGTCCAATAGTACCATTCGTCTTGAGGAGGGGATCATGATAGTTGTTTGCAAACAGGTCACACAGGTACTTCCAATATTCCAGAAGATTCTAGAATAAAACAAATACAATGTTCTAAACCAGAAGTACTGGGGGAACTGTTAGTAAGAACAAGAGAAAACCTTAACTGGCGCCAGGAGATGGCTGTCTCGGAATTACTACAAAGAAATAGGGATACCGTCTCGTGTGAACCAAATGACCTGGTAGGACTAATGTGACCTGCCTCCGCAATGATACAGGAGATGCCATGCACATAAAGCAGCCACCAAGACGACCGCACGAGGCAGTTGAGGGAATTGTGAAGGAAATGAAAAACCATCAGTTAGTCCTTAGTTGTCACCCACTGTACTTGTTAAGAATAAAGATGGCTCTCAGAGGTTTTTTGTATATTATGGCCAGCTTAATTATGAGACACAGAAAGACTCTTATCCACTCCAAGGATAGACGAGACACTGTTCTGAACAGCCTCGTAGGTTTGCAATGGTTTTCTAATTTGGACATGAAGAGTGGGTACTAGCAGTGCGAGGTGACCCCAGAGGACAAAAAGAAGACTACATTTGGCATCCAAGGGAAAGGAACCTGGCAATTCAAAGTTATGCATACCTGACCACTTTTCAAAATTCCTATCAATAAAATATAATAAAATAATTCAATTAGACGTAAATCATATGCAGTAATTTTTACATGACCTTTTCTCAACTTATCACTTAGCCTTATTTCTGACCAATAAAACATTGTGGAAAAAAAATTCACATTAAAAATACATTGACTAACAAATTTTGTAGAAATTTAAAAGCTTTGAAACAATAAAACTCCTAACAAATATTCAAAATTGCAAAAAAAAAAAAAATTACTAGCACTGACATAAACAGCCAACTAAAAAACAAAATCAGGTTATCATACCTTGGAAAATTTTAAAATTGGTTGAATGCACTTCAATTACTTCTAAAGAAAATGTCGTCATTTGGTATCACCCTCTAGGTTAGGTATGGACAGAACTGTAATCTCAATTTTACCCACCTTGTCAAAAAATGTAATCACGATAGGGTAAAAAATTTTCATTTGAGTTGTTACTTTAATCTGCTTAAAAATAAAATGTCCAAGTCCGAAAACGCTGAACCAATATGGACATTGCATCAGCTACCATTTCATTTAGAATACAAGTAGTTTTGTAGGGGCACAGCAGAATTTGTTTTGCAAGAGCAGAGGCTGGGAACATTTTTTTGAACACGGCACCAGCATAATCTGCTGTGCCAAGTGGAATACTATGCTGAACTAAGAACGAAACGAAAAGACATTCTGCATTTGTGACGTCCAAGTCAGCATTTGTAATGTTAAAAAATCTGGAGATATTCATGTTTCCTTCCTGGCTTTTATATGCCCCACGTGTTTCAGATACATCACATGATTGGTTATGTAATTTCTACCACCGTGTGCTACCCTATACTAAACTCTCACCTACACACGGTGCAGAACACAAATTTCATGCCCTTTTGAGGCTTTTGTATTCACAGAAAATCTGCAGCGTACGAATCCCTGTATGTTTGAAAGTACTACTTTTTTTTTAACTAGTTCATTTTTAAACAAGATAAAACGACGCATAAAATAAATCACGAAATACATGAGAAAAAAAATTCTCAGTTCATACACTGCCGCTACTATTAACCTCAAATCATTACATGGAAAAAAGTGCACAAGTTATTATCTACTACGTCACATACACAAGTCATGTTTGAATAATTTAGTGAATATTTTGTTATCTTACAGATGCAAAACACGTAAACACCTTGTTTTAAAAGCAAACGAAGACCCACAAAAAATTAAGTGGTACATAATATCCCCCTTCATAATATCCACTGTACGATACATAAAGCAAACATAACACGTCAAGCTCCTTAAAACTTTCTCAACAATGTTTAGCAACTGCTAGACAGTAAAATTCCGTTCGTTGACAGAAAAATTCTACAACACAGTAGCAAATCAACATCTTCACTTTACGGTGATGTTTAAAAACTGCTGGGCGGGTAAATTATGTTGACAGAATGGACAAATACGAAGCGAGACAAGAGAAACGGAGTGTCTGATTCGTTAGCAACAATCAATGAGAAAGACAACAATGACAAAGAGACTTCTTTGTTTACGTATTATATAATCTCCAAATTTACCGTTAAACAAATGTCCCCAACTTCTAACAAACAATATTTAGAATCCGTAAAAAAAAAAAAAAACACAAGCTTCTATAAAACCGTAAGATAACGCACCAATCCGTAAATTTTACGGACAAATCGTAAAAGTTGGCAGGTATGGTTATGCCTTTTGCGCTGTGCAATGCTCCTGCCAACTTCAAACGCCTGATGGAAAAATCCCTCCCTTTAGATATTTGTCAGATTTACCTAGAAGACATTGTTGTGTCAGGAAGGACATTTGAAGAGCAACTATCAAGCTTAGACTCTGTATTCCAGAAAGTGGCCGCAGCCAACTTGAAACTAGTTCCTAAGAACTTCTTTACAGATACTTAACTAAGCTACTAGTTTGTCACAAGTCTTTCTAAACTACCATAAAGCTAGTCATATAACTTTTATTTTGACATGTATTATAAAGTCATATTTTCAAAATTAATTGTTGTTTCAACAAAACATTACCATTTTTTTTGTGTTACCAAGTTTTCTGTTAATACCAGAACATAGCTGAATAACAACCTTTAACTATTTTGACTTTCAATTTTATATCAAAAGGTTATATTCAAATACAGGCAAACTACATAACAAATTTTCAACAAATATTCCTCTTTACATTCTAATAACACGATCAATTATTTTGAATTGTATCTTAACATATTAATATTGGTCAAGTTTGAGATTTGTAGTAAAAAAATCATATACATTTTTAATTCCTATAGCTTATTTGGTTCATTTTATTTGTGGTGTTAGCAGTTTGTGAGTTAGGTCGAAACCCTTGGTTAATANATTCCTATAGCTTATTTGGTTCATTTTATTTGTGGTGTTAGCAGTTTGTGAGTTAGGTCGAAACCCTTGGTTAATATTTTACTTTTTTCAAAAATGTTTGACTTTTTGGGAAATTCCCTGACATTTCCCCAATTTCGAGACAAAAATAATCTTTTTTCCTGATCTTTCGCATACTTTTTTTTCAGTAAGTATTGACACCTTTGCATTATAACACACTTTTACACCAAAATACTTCTCTGATCTTACAAAATTGCAAAGAAAAATGCCTAAACATTTTGTTCTCAATCATCAAAAAAAATTTTATACTATTCTGGTAGTGGTGCACAATTGATGATAGAACTGTGAAATATAGCATGCAATTCTCTACCATTTAACTAACTTGTTTGAAATTCCCTGACATTTCCCTGTATTCCAGGTTTTCCAGATGAGTGGCAACCATGTGCATGTTGGTAAACATTGGTGACCTTAATGAAAGGTGTGGACAGTCATGTGTTAGTGGGTGGTAACTATCATTAGATCTCCCCCCCCCCCACCAACTTCTGAGTCNATTCCTATAGCTTATTTGGTTCATTTTATTTGTGGTGTTAGCAGTTTGTGAGTTAGGTCGAAACCCTTGGTTAATGTTTTACTTTTTTCAAAAATGTTTGACTTTTTGGGAAATTCCCTGACATTTCCCCAATTTCGAGACAAAAATAATCTTTTTTCCTAATCTTTTGCATACTTTTTTTTCAGTAAGTATTGACACCTTTGCATTATAACACACTTTTACACCAAAATACTTCTCTGATCTTACAAAATTGCAAAGAAAAATGCCTAAACATTTTGTTCTCAATCATCAAAAAAAATTTTATACTATTCTGGTAGTGGTGCACAATTGATGATATAACTGTGAAATATAGCATGCAATTCTCTACCATTTAACTAACTTGTTTGAAATTCCCTGTATTCCAGGTTTTCCAGATGAGTGGCAACCATGTGCATGTTGGTAAACATTGGTGACCTTAATGAAAGGTGTGGACAGTCATGTGTTAGTGGGTGGTAACTATCATTAGATCTCCCCCCCCCCCAGCTTCTGAGTCATACAGTAGTGACAAAGAGAATTGCAACTGTCACTAGTCTAAATAAATGCAACAAACTTATTTTTGACCTCTTTCCTTTATTTTTTTTATTTCTGAACCAATTTTTTTTATAGTTCCCCAAAAAAAGGGTGAATATTTTGAAGGGGTTGTTATTCCCGGTGTCATTGTACCAAGAGTTGACTGTACGCTTAAATTTTATTTTAAAATACTCTCTCACTAATTAAATTTTTTACATTTAAAAAAATAAATTTTAGCAAAATATTTAACAATGTTACAAAATGTATGCATTCTTCTGCAACATGCAACATATCTCACACTTTTGTCATAAATTTTCATGGTATGTGTACTACACTGTAATGAGTTCTGCTTGTTGTACAGTCTGGTGCAGTACCTACTTAATTGGAATCCACTCTCCTTATACCAAATGTTAGACTTTGACATTACACCGTTTCACACGGACGCTGAAAAAAGTGGAGCATCCTGCTTATAGCCAACGCTGAGTCACTTGGATACCCACTGAGTCAACACATCACCTCTCGAGGCAGCGGCAGCAGAGACAGCACAGTCTATTTACAAATCACGGGAAGGTTGCTCGCAAAATTTTCAGGACTTACCTCGAAAAACGGACTGCATGCGGACAAAACAACCCTGTGGGCTTTCAGGTACTGTCCTCCAGCAGCTATAGTGCAATCAACCAGCGTCCCACTTTTCAGGAGAGTGTCGAATACGGACACCAAGGTATTATGATGGTTGTTCCATTTCAGGCAGAACTCCTCATCTGACTCCATCGTTAACCTTGACCGCTGGAAAAGAATACACCTACCACTTTACAAAGTTGCTGTAAAAAGCACATAGACAAAGGTTGACTCAGAAATTCATTGCAACTTTCGCCGTGACCAGAGCTGATTTTGAGAAGAAAAAACAAATGAAACATGCAAAATAAAAATGCTATATATACTCCCAAAAACTGTAAAAAAAAATTTCAACAAAAAATACTTTCAGTTTTTTGTGTGTACACTTGAATCTCATTTATCCAAATTTGATGGGACCAAGGGTGATTTCATTAAACGAAAATTCAGTTAAACCAGAAACATAGGTACTTTGTGATGTAAAGTGGTATGTTTTCACTGGGTCAGGCACTCATTTTCAAAATGGTGGCCATATAACCACCTTAGTCTAGTATACTATATCACCAAAACCATGAAATAAATTCCAATTATCTCTTACAAACATCAAATGTGTCTACACTGAGCCTCTTTTGTCTTCCATTTTGTAAGACAGCACAACATGAATAAATACAATTGTTGTCATACCTCGGAAAACTATTGACAAATGCTACCAAATTTGGCAAATGAGTAGTACTACGGCCGGTGATGTAAAGTGGTATATTTTATCTAGGCCAGGCACTTATTTTCGAAATGGCAGCCATTTATCAGTTTTAGCTTAGTATGATATATCGTTGAAACCATGTAATTATTTCCAACTTAACTTTGTATGTTGCAGTACCTATTATAACCATCAAATGTGTCCACACAAAGTTTGTTTTGTCTGCCATTTTGTAAGATAGCATCACATTACCAATTAAAATTTTCATGGCATATCTCTGACGAATACCAACAGATTCCCAGCAAATTTGGCAAAGAAGTAGCACTATGGCAGCTCATGTAAACTGAAATGTTTTGAGTGGATAAGTTACTTATTTTCTATATGGCGGCCATTTAACATTTTACCTCTGTATCTTAGTATGCTACATCTATGAAACAATGTCACCAATTATAACTTAACTTTGTATACTGGCAGTACCTATGACGACCATCAAATAACCTTTCTGTCCTCCATTTATANACCAATTATAACTTAACTTTGTATACTGGCAGTACCTATGACGACCATCAAATAACCTTTCTGTCCTCCATTTATAAAGATTTTCAATGCAAAAAATTAAGGTTTTATTGCGTATCTTGAAGGAAAATCAAACGATTCCCACCAAATTTTACACGCAAAAGTAGTGCCACAGTAGTTCATGCAAACTTACATTTTTTAAGTGTGGTTAGCCAAATTTTATTTAATTGCATTAATATAAATAATTTAGATTAGAATGTTATATCAATTAAATCATACAACAAAATTTAGTAAGCTAACAGAATTCATTAGAAGTATCTTGCTTGCCATTTTCTAAAATACTGGTAGGTGAAAAAATGGAACATTACGCCATATTTCTGGAACCATTCAACTAATTTCCACCAATTTTGCAAGACAATAGGTCATGTAAACTTACATGATTTACGCGAGATCAGACAATGATTTTCAAAATAGCCACAATATGAATCATTTAGGCACGTTTTTCATATCTATAAAACAATTTAACCAAATTTACCAGACTTTGTATGCTGACAGTATCAATTAGAAGCATCATATACAGAATTTATTTTTAGGCATTTTTGTACAATAGCACCAAATTGGGAAATAAAGTGTTTATACCACACCTCGGAGGCAATCAACTGACTGCCACCAAATTCTTCACACTATGGTGGTGAGTGAACAATTTAATTCAATTCAACCATATTGTGTTTATTAAAGAATATTATATTCAAAGTGACAATGGACTAGTCAAACAGAGGACACTCCAGGTGTTGGTACCGGAACAAAACGCAATTCAGCATGACATTCTAAAAAAAAAAACAGTAAACCTCAAACAACAAAAACACATCATGTGGCAAAAGAAAAATTGCTAGNGCATGACATTCTAAAAAAAAAAACAGTAAACCTCAAACAACAAAAACACATCATGTGGCAAAAGAAAAATTGCTAATAAATAACATGATTTATTTCCTTAGTGGTGTTGGTGTAGGACTGCATATATGCTATCCATAAATAAAAGAATGGAGGGTTTTGTAAAAATAATTTATTCAAAAAGAAATTTTTACTGTTATGAAATTATTCAAATCAAATTAAAATGGTTTAAAATTGGCTTTTAATCATAACTTACCTGGTAAATTACTTTATTAATTACTGCTGAAAGTTTGAACAATTTTAAACAAAAGAAANCTTTTAATCATAACTTACCTGGTAAATTACTTTATTAATTACTGCTGAAAGTTTGAACAATTTTAAACAAAAGAAAAAATGTCAGTTACATTTAACTGTAAAACCTTTCTTAATGTTTGCCAGCGCTCGGTAATAAAAAGTAAGAAACTGATCATCAGGGCTTGTTAAGGGCAAACGTGTTTCACGCACAAATATATTTAACTGCACCTTTTGGTAGTCCCTTCAATTTTTTTTAGGAACAGGATAGAAGAACATAGTTCCTTACCGGAATACTGGATAAGAAGGAATTGATTTTATTTATAGACTTAAACAAAATTAAGGCCAGTGCCGCAACTGAGCATAATTATGTAAATAAATTGGTGTGACACAACTTCCATACATAATACTGTGCCATCTCTTAATTTTATCTTGTCAATTGTAGTGTACAGCGACACGCATCACGTCCGCTCACTCTGATGTTGTAAAACATTCTGCCAGTGCATTCGAAAAACCGGCAAGCTTCGCCCGCGTCTTTTCAAACATCACGCGATAAATTTATGTACACGATAATATCATGCAAGCAAGCATTCCAAGTATAATGAAATTCAAAATAAATACTATTAAAACAAGTTTCGCTCACACACATTTCATCGCAGACTTAAATAAAATTAAACGCTGAGCCCCTGACACTCAACTGAACCTCAACGACTATAATTCAAACATTAACAAAATAATAAAAAGAAAATTACTGACGTTAACAGTACAGAAAATTATAAAATAAAAATATAATAATATTACATTCCATCCATCTTCTTTTTCAAAGTCACAAAACAAACCTGTATTCAAAATTAGAGTACCATTCACGTCCCTAGCTTCAATGCAAACCATAGCCAAGTCACAAAATTACAAAACACATTCCAAAATATAAACAAACATGAAACAAATACTTAAAATAATAAAATGNTAGCCAAGTCACAAAATTACAAAACACATTCCAAAATATAAACAAACATGAAACAAATACTTAAAATAATAAAATGACACAGTCTACACATATCATATGTTGCAACACAAGGAGCACTACGGTAGGCTGTTTTTTTTAAGTGGCTCAGGCACTTATTTTCAATATGACAGCCTTATAAATATTTCAGGTTAGCACACCCTAATCATTCAAAACATTTAAACTGATTATATCCAAGGTTGATGCTTTGAATCCTACTCTGTAGAGCAGTTGATTGCATGCCATCTTATGGGTTGAGGTTTTCTGGGTTCGAGTCCTGGGTAAGGCACGTGTGTATTTGTAATTGTCTCACTACTGTTACATTTGTATCTTGGTTCTATGTCTAATGATATTGCTGTCAACAAGACATCAAGACCTTACATAACATCTAAGCTTTTAAAAACTACAATAAAAATTATTTGCACCNCATCTAAGCTTTTAAAAACTACAATAAAAATTATTTGCACCCATGTAGAGGAAAGTAGATTTATTAGTTACATCAGTGACATCTTGTTAGCTTTTAAGAAATCATGCTGAAAACTGTTTAAAAGATTGCATTTGGAGAGGTACTGTGTTTGCTATCTTTTAAAACCATTTCAAAGATTTTTGAGATGGAGCTTAGCAATGATATAGCGATGTAATTTTCAATTATAGATGTGTCCCCCTTTTTAAATAGCTCTAGCTATTTTCCAGTCATCAGGGGAAACTCTGCTAAATATGATTCATTTATTACATAAACTAATGACTGCAAAAGTAATTAGGAACTTTCTTTAATTATTTTGGCAGGAATATTGTCAAGGTCTGTAGAATTTTTTTATTTTTCATGCTTTTTACTGAAGAGTTTACTGGGTATAAGTAAAATGAAAATGCAGCTGTTTTTGTATTCCACTTTCATGCACCTCGCCTAGGACAGCTGTTTAGCTATGTTACAAAAGTAGTTATTTATGTAGTTCACTCTCTCATCAGGATATTTTATGGCATCTCTCTTGTTATCAACTACAGTGAAATCCCGATATTTCGCATCCCGATTATTCGTATATCCCGCTAATTCGTACAAATTTGCCGGTCCCTTGAGAAAATCCCTTTAATTCGTAAAAAAAACAATGCATTCCGGTCCCCTCGATAATACGTATTTATTTTGATGCTCGAGCTCAATTAAAAGTCTTATAATTCTTATTTACAACTTAAAAATCTCGTTAACTCGTAATGTTTTTAACCCTAGACTGTACACCAGCTCTAGATTTATGCAATTCGGGAAGGGTAAAAATACCGGAAGGGTAGTGAGGGACGTAGGAGGGTTTTAAGGGCAGGTAATGACGCTGAGTAGGCTGAGAGGCGATGTGTCTGTGATTCTAAGAACTAAGAGGCGCCTTGGTGTCCGGCCTAGGGATATGAGAGGGTAGGAAGGAGCAGAGCAAGTGAAAAGTTAGTCAGTTCGGTCTTAGCCATCCCTCCGAAAAGAGCTAATAAGTGTCTTTCCATTAGAAAAAAAAAAAAGAAATCATTAACGCAGTGGCCGGTGGTGATAAACAAATTGACGTGTCCAAACGTTATAACGTTCCTCCTTCCACAATAACATCAATTCTGAAGAACAAGGACAAAATCGTCTCCCAGACATCGGACAGCAAAGTAAAGCGCTTTAAGGCTGGTGAGTATCCACAACTAGAAGAGAATTTTAAAAAGTGGTTTGCGCAAGCACGGAATTCGAATGTACCAGTTGGAGGAAACATTTTAAGAAAAAAAGCAAAAGTTTTCGCAGAAAAAATGGGAATTAAAGACTTTCGTGCGAGTGATGGTTGGTTTGATAGTTTTAAAAAAAGGCACAGCATAAAATTTAAGAAGCTTAGTGGGGAAAGTGTGAGTGTATCGGCCGACATTTGTTC
>NQII01000341.1:252845-291404 GCA_002778355.1 Clitarchus hookeri
ATGGATACGATCAGTGAATGCTGATATGGAGAAAAGGCAGCGAAATATTCTACCTTTCATGGATAATTGTACGACCCACAAGTTATGGGGTGGCGAGTCAGTACAATTACAACACAAAAACGGACGGTTCACTACTTCTAGGCTGCAGCCTCTAGATCAGGGCATAATTAAAACTTTCAAAACCTTTTACCGCAATGAAGTAGTGATGCAACTCCTTGACAGCATCGAGGATGGGAAGGATCATAAAATCACCTTATTTTCAGCCATGAACATTGCTCACAAGGCGTGGCAAAGTGTTAGAGAAAGCCCAATAAAAAACGGTTTTCGTGCTGTGGATTCATGAAGGTGGAACTTTCATCAGCAGTTACTGAACAAGACTTAGAATGCCCTGTGAATTTGAATCATCTTCCTCAAAATGAAGAAAATTCTATAACGTTTGAAGATTTCGTCCATTTTGACGATGGCCTAGCGTTAGCGGGGATTCTAACTGATGACGAAATTTTGGCTCCATCTCAGGACATTGATGGTGAAGGTGATGACGAAGATGATGTGCTGACAATTACACCTAAAGTGGCTAAACAATACATCAACAACGTGCGCCATTTCTTAGCGAAATCAGACGTTGGCGATGAAGTATTTTCTGCTTTGAACATGCTTGACAAAGCCATCGACAATACCAGTCTGCAAGGCTTGCACCAAAAGAAAATTACAGATTTTTTTAAACGTAAATTTTTAATGTGTTTTTATTAATGTTATTATTGATTTATATATATACTGTACATATGTATACATAATATGTAGCCATGCGTTTATCATTACATATTAATGCAAATTTGCATTAATCTCTTTATTATGTACATTTTCGTTTTTTGCTCCCGATTATTGGTAATCCCGCTAAATTGAATATCTCGATAATTCATATTTAACATTCAGTCCCTTGACGATACGAATTATCGGGATTCTACTGTATTACTAAATTGTGTTCTCTTTATGCATACCAGATGGATTTTTTACTATATTCCAAACTGTGTTTGATTTATTTTTAGAATTATATATCAGCTTCTCTGTAAACAGTTGCTAGGTTTTTAAAGCAATTTCTGTTATGTTCTCTTGTAGTTCTTGAAGTAATCCACAAAACTTTGTGATTTATCATACTTGACATTTTCAGGTTTTTACTTGATATTTGTATACCTTTGGCCACCCAACTTTGTTTATTACAGAGTTTGAATGTGCACAGCTTTTGAGGAATATTCATGTTAGATTTTAATAAAAAAAATTTTTATAAATCTTTTACAAATTTAGCAGAAAAAACTGGATCACAAAGGTTTTTATAGTCTCACTTATATATTACTGTTGTCCAACACTTTAACTTGGTGCCATTTATCTCTGACAACAAAGGTCTGATATATCATTAACTGTCTACAGAACACATATCACTTAGATTCTTAATTACTATGACATGATGTATTACACATTATTGTTCAGGGGAGAATAGTTTGTCTTGTTGCAAAAGTTGTTAGTGGATTCGAACCATAGGAAAGAAGAAGATCTGTGTACACACAAGTTCCAATATCATTAGTGTTGCTTAAATCTATATTAAAATCACCACATAAGACAATCTTATGTGCTATTTATATTATTTTACTTAACACTTGCTCTAACATGTCAAATAACCCATGCCTTTTGCTATTTGGAGACCTATAAATGCAAACCTCAAGACCCAAGTTTTTTTATATCACATAAGTCTATTGCTGCGAATTCAAAATTTTTCTCATCGGACAATGCTTCCAAATCCTTTCGCCTCTTACATGTAATACGCATCATTATAAACAAAGACACACACACACAAACCACCACCACAACTGCACAAAGTACGGCAAACGTAAGTAACTGGCTTGAATCCATCTATATACTTCATTCACGGCTACTTCCAACTTTTCTGAAGCCCTACTAAAGTTCTACTTCAGGATATTCCTCCACCTCATACAAACAAAGTTTACAAAATTGCACCCAGAGGGCCAACGCCCTGCATTTGTGCGCTCTCAGTATTATAATATTTTGCATAAGAACTATTTCTTACTAGGCAATACCAACACACCTATTTTGTTAGTGTCTCTATTCATATTAGTTATAAATTTAAAAATTATAATTTGTAGATAAAATAAAAGGGAAAAGTTTAAATTAGCCAAAAATAAGGTACTTTTAAATTAACAACAGTATAAAATGCTTGTGATATGATATATTTAGGAAACAACCAAACACACTCCAGATTTGCTGTTAACGGAATGATTTAGAATAGTGGTTGCTGTAGTCTAGGGGTGCCGATTATCCGAGCTGTCATTAATGACACCTCCTCTTTGTGTGTATCCCATGTTACGTGTGATGACCTCTTTCCAGGCTTTTTATGTCAAGTAATGTTACATTTTGTTAGGCATTGCAAATTCATTTGAAACTGCCATTTGTTTTGTGAATTTCTTAATTTGTGCATCAATTTTCCTGTAGATCATAGAGATGTGGGATTGTTGCAACCAGTTCACTTGTATCCGTTAGGTCGGACAGACTCTTCTTCAGTGATGTAACTGCACGATTTGCTGTGTTACGACAGACATCATGAGCTCCTCCAATGAGAACTGCATGGTCTTCTGCTCCCGTACGTTCTTTAATGTCTTTTATAATAATCTCACTAAGTGGAGCACCAAGATAGACATTTGCACACGCACCATGGCCTTTATTCAAATTTTCCCTTAACAATCTTGCTGATATGCTGCCATGGCTGTCCCACATGTAATTATTTTTTTATTTTTATCCACTATTGGTTGTATATATATTTCTTTATAGTACCTTTTTCATCCCTTTATGTCTGCTGCCTGCAGTGTTCTATTTTTGTTCTCGTCTTTCTGGATACTTGTTTTTCTAGGCAACGAAATGAGCGTTTGAAAGTGGTGGGTACTCTTCAAGGTTTTCACGGATGTCGTGTCTATTATTTATTACCTCTATCAGATATGTTTTCAAATGGCCGCACTTAATGGTTTTTCGAGAGGGTGAAAATCTCCACTGCTTGCAATGTCAAGTTCCATCTGAAGCTTCTTGCTTACTTCTTTGAGGTTTTGCAGGTCAGTGTGAAGGATTTTTACAATCTCTTGGAGTGAGTTCATCATAAGAATGTTTTCAGCATTAATCCTCAGTTGATTGTTTGTACAAACAAGTTGGAGTGTTGCCTTTACAATGGCCACAACACCGCTCTGTATGAAGCTGCGTGATCTCATGACACAGACAGTACGCAGTCCATACGGCCATTAGGAGCATCAGCCGAGTANTTTTACTTGATATTTGTATACCTTTGGCCACCCAACTTTGTTTATTACAGAGTTTGAATGTGCACAGCTTTTGAGAAATATTCATGTTAGATTTTAATAAAAAAAATTTTTTATAAATCTTTTACAAATTTAGCAGAAAAAACTGGATCACAAAAGTTTTTATAGTCTCACTTATATATTACTGTTGTCCAACACTTTAACTTGGTGCCATTTATCTCTGACAACAAAGGTNGTCTCACTTATATATTACTGTTGTCCAACACTTTAACTTGGTGCCATTTATCTCTGACAACAAAGGTCTGATATACCATTAACTGTCTACAGAACACATATCACTTAAATTCTTAATTACTATGACATAATGTATTACACATTATAGTTCATGTGAGAATAGTTTGTCTTGTTGCAAAAGTTGTTAGTGGATTCAAACCATAGGAAAGAAGAAGATCTGTGTACATACAAGTTCCAATATCATTAGTGATGTTTAAATATATATTAAAATCACCACATAAGACAACCTTATGTGCTATTTATATTATTTTACTTTAACACTTTCTCTAACATGTCAAATAACCAATGCCTTTTGCTATTTGGAGACCTATAAATGCAAACCTCCAGACCCAAGTTTTTTTATATCACATAAGTCTATTGCTGCGAATTCAAAATTTTTCTCATCGGACAATGCTTCCAAATCCTTTCGCCTCTTACATGTAATACGCATCATTATAAACAAAGACACACACACACAAACCACCACCACAACTGCACAAAGTACGGCAAACGTAAGTAACTGGCTTGAATCCATCTATATACTTCATTCACGGCTACTTCCAACTTTTCTGAAGCCCTACTAAAGTTCTACTTCAGGATATTCCTCCACCTCATACAAACAAAGTTTACAAAATTGCACCCAGAGGGCCAACGCCCNTCAACTTTTATGAAGCCCTACTTAAGTTCTACTTCAGGATATTCCTCCGCCTCATACAAACAAAGTTTACAAAATTGCACCCAGAGGGCCAATGCACTGCATTTGTGCGCTCTCAGTATTATAATATTTTGCATAAGAACTATTTCTTACTAGGCAATACCAACACACCTATTTTGTTAGTATTAGTTATAAATTTAAAAATTATAATTTGTAGATAAAATAAAAGGGAAAAGTTTAAATTAACCAAAAATAAGGTACTTTTAAATAACAACAGTATAAAATGCTTGTGATATGATATATTTAGGAAACAACCAAACACACTCCAGATTTGCTGTTAGCGGAATGATTTAGAATAGTGGTTGCTGCAGTCTAGGGGTGCCGATTATCCGAGCTGTCATTAATGACACCTCCTCTTTGTGTTTGTGTGTATCCCATGTTACATTTTGTTAGGCATTGCAAATTCATTTGAAACTGCCATTTGTTTTGTGAATTTCTTAATTTGTGCATCAATTTTCCTGTAGATCATAGAGATGTGGGATTGTTGCAACCAGTTCACTTGTAGCCGTTAGGCCGGACAGACTCTTCTTCAGTGATGTAACTGCACGATTTGCAGTGTTACGACAGACATCATGAGCTCCTCCAATGAAAACTGCATGGTCTTCTGCTCCCCTACGTTCTTTAATGTCTTTTATAATAATCTCACTAAGTGGAGCACCAAGATAGACATTTGCACACGCACCATGGCCTTTATTCAAATTTTCCCTTAACAATCTTGCTGATATGCTGCCATGGCTGTCCCACATGTAATTATTTTTTTAATTTTTATCCACTATTGGTTGTATATATATTACTTTATGATAGTGCCTTTTTTTATCCCTTTATGTCTGCTGCCTGCAGTGTTCTATTTTTGTTCTCGTCTTTCTGGATACTTGTTTTTCTAGGCAACGAAATGAGAGTTTGAAAGTGGTGGGTACTCTTCAAGGTTTTCACGGATGTCGTGTCTATTATTTATTACCTCTATCAGATATGTTTTCAAATGGCCGCACTTAATGGTTTTTCGAGAGCTTCATCTGAAGCTTCTTGCTTTCTTCGTTGAGGTTTTGCAGGTCAGTGTGAAGGATTTTTACAATCTCGTGGAGTGAGTTCATCATTAGAATGTTTTCAGCATTAATCCTCAGTTGATTGTTTGTACAAACAAGTTGGAGTGTTGCCTTTACAATGGCCACAACACCTCTCTGTATGAAGCTGCGTGATCTCATGACACAGACAGTACGCAGTCCATACGGCCATTAGGAGCATCAGCCGAGTANCTCTGTATGAAGCTGCGTGATCTCATGACACAGACAGTACGCAGTCCATACGGCCATTAGGAGCATCAGCCGAGTAGGCAACTTTGAACCACCTGCCTCATGTGGAGAAACTTCAAGATTCTGCTCGCTTTACTATGTTATTTATAAATTTAAATGTTACCTAGGAAATTAAACATCAATGCGGTGGTAGTAGGGCCTTCATTTCAAATGAAAATGTGTGGTGCAAAGTCACCCTGAATTGGCACAGAGTTCCCCTAAAAGACTGTAGAACAAAAATCAAAACACCCACGAAAATTAAAACAAAGAACCTGCCAGTTAAAAGCTGTTGGCATTCACTGCAAAAATATTAATAAATTAATAAAAAGTAAGTAAAATATTGCTTCGAAAAAGTTATTTTACAAAAACTCAAGTGCAACATGCACTACGTAAAATTTCCTTATAATTAAAACAAGAAAACATACAAAACTTTTATGTATTATTACACACAGATGCCTTGAAGCAGCAAACCGGATTTTGACATGCATTATATAAAAACATTACAGAATCCAAAATTTACTTGCTTGATATTACATTTCATGCAATGTGTACAAGTTGAACAGTGTTTTGGCACAAAAAAATGTTGAATTATTTTTATCCAACATACTTAGCACTGGCTCCCATTTAAAACTTTAATGTTATAACCCTAACTTATAAGCTGTCTTATACAAATCAGGACTGGTGTGTTTGTTACTGTAACTATGGAAACCAATTTAAATGTCTGAAATTTTAAATTAATTTTACAGTGTTTGTTGATTGCATCAGCCAAGCACCAATAGATTAAGAGGAAATTTTAGCATTATAAAGCAAATGACTTTGAAAGGAAAATTCTTAGAAAGATTTTACTGCATGGTAAGAGTGGACTTGCTGTCCTTCTCTCCCTGTCTAGAGAGTGGCTGGAGAGACAATGTACTGCATTCGTGGAAGTAATGGAAGCCCTCCAAGAAAACACACCAACACCCACCATGCTTCCCACATGAAAAAATTGCATCCTCTGGAGACTGAACCCAGACTGCTTCAACCAACACCCCCAGACGTGCATAAACTACTCATCCTACAACAAACTGAAAGCTTATACGTGAGAAACATCAACCACACCACTAATCAAACACTGACCCTTTATCCATACTATAAGTCCAAACAAACAGTCCCCCTGCCGAGGTGCCAAGTAAGATGTGGAGCACAAATGGGGTTTGCTTAGCTTCAGGCCCACTTTAAATAAACTAAATCAATGTGTTTAAACTTTAGTCCTCTTACCTTGAGTGAGGTTTTCAGTGTCTGCGTGCAGTTTCAAATTTCTCATAAAGGCTAAATAATTTTCAATCAAGTCACAAAAATATCAATTCCTCGCAGCTGTAGCATGATTCACTTCACACTCGTCATGTTGACATTGTTGGTCGCAGTCTCCATCGCAAACACAGTGGTAAAGCCGTGTCTCGAGTGCAGTTCAAAACAGTTCTGCAACACCAGCACAGCATAAGCTACAAAACTTTGACTGATACAGCTTAAGCCATACAGGACCACTATCCCACAACACACACTGATTAAGGCCGTAAATCACACAAGAGCCCCCTCCTACATTAAGGCCGTTCAAAATATTTTAGCATATTTTATAGTTTTCGTACTTGCAAACTGTATGAAGTTGCATGTTAATAAGAAGAGTAAGAAGAGGTATTATTATATTGAGTGTAAAAAAAAGTGGTGGATTGTGACACTGGGGTTGTATAAAGAATTTAAAACTGAGAAGAAAATATAGAGGTCATATTTTATTATGGCCAACCATCTGGTCGTATACGACCGTGTGTTGGGCAGCGCACCAGCTACACACACAGTAATGCTAAGATGAAGGTAGTATCAGGCATAGTACAGTTGCACATGTGATATATCATATGACAGTACACATCCCACTCTACAGTAAGAGCATAAGAGCTGCACTAGAGATCCACAATAGCGGTCCACAACACTTTGTTTAACAAGCAGGATTTACATCAGATGTTCAAAGCGCCCACTGGCCATTCGCTGGAACGCGTTCGCAAACCACACAATATTTATTGTGATCCTTTGAATGACTGGTGCAATGGGGGTGAAAGACTAGATGGAGATTTTTGGGCATTCGCCATTGTGATGCAGATGTCTGTCAAGCAAAAACAAGACCGAGCATGAAAAAATACTTAAAAAACACAAGTAACCTATGGACAAGAAAATAAATATGTATTTTTCCAGTGTTGCATACATATTTATTTTCTCGTTCATAGGTTACTTGTGTTTTTAAAGTATTTTTTCGAGCTCTGGTCTTGTTTTTCCTTGTCGGACATCAGCATCGCAATGGCCAATGTCCAAAAAACTACATCTAGTCCGAATATTTATTACCTTGCACATTATTTTGGCATCTCCTCATCAATTGTAGCATTAAGTTTCGTCATCGTGTCTGCAAAGTCTACGCTAGATTCAAGGGGCCACTGCATCGAAACAGTTGGTCATAATACAAAATGATCCATATATTTTCTTATCAGTTTTCACTTCTCTATACAACCCCAGTGTTACAATCTGCCATTTTTTACACATAGTATAGATAGTCGGTTCACCAGTTAAACAAGCATTTTTGTAGCCCTGTGGGAAAACATGAATATTATTAAGGTGACCACAAAAAAACAGCATTAAAATTAATTTAAAAAAAGAAGAGGATGATATACTTTATACNAAAGTGGGTCCTGAACTTTGACATTGATTTTTAATGGGTCGTGGTTCATAGAACTTTGGGAATCGCTGGTATAGATAGTCGGTTCACCAGTTAAACAAGCATTTTTGGAGCCCTGTGGGAAAACACGAATATTATTAAGGTGACCACAAAAAAACAGCATTAAAATTAATTTAAAAAAAGAAGAGGATGATATACTTTATACNGAATATTATTAAGGTGACCACAAAAAAACAGCATTAAAATTAATTTAAAAAAAGAAGAGGATGATATACTTTATACACGTGAATTGCTTAAGGCCACGATGGGGAGTACTGCAAGATCAAGGGAAAAATTTATTACGAATAATCTAGAAAGCTGTGAACAATCTGACAACAGAATAACATAGATAAATGAGTATAATTGACTGTGCATTAATTTCATTGCATGAGTGTTTGGTTTATGCAAGTTGTTAGGGACAGAAACTCCAAAACTCTTGCGTTCCAACGTTATTCTTACGGCACTACAAAAATTCTGATGCAAAAACTTGCATTTATCATTTATTTTCTGCATAATTCAATTTTAAAATCTGTGCAGCTTAATTGAGTTTGTGCAAACCATCTGTCTGAATTTTTTCAAAGCAAAACAATAGGTGGTTTTGGAGATATTGGTGCATTTGTACGGAAATGTGACGAGTTTAGCACGGCAACTATGCTCTTGAGGGAAGAGCTGCAGGGTAGTGCAGTACTGCAGGTTCTCCTGTCTGCTGCTAGATTTCACCGCTGCGTGTGAGTGAGAGATAGGACAACAACTCGTAACGCTGCAATTCTCAACAGCTAGTTTCGATCCACTCATTATACAAAACCTGTCTTTAACTCTAGCTTCAGAGTCGGTTTGTTATGACCATTTCTTTCCTAATCATACTTTCATTTCAGTGAAGCAGTAAAGTGGTGGTTATTGAATTCAGTTTAATCCTGGAGGCGAAGCACCAGGGGCTTGCTCTTTGTAATTTTCAACTTACAAAGCACTGGAATAATAATAAAGGGAATTAATGAGTAACTGAGGAAACAGTTAAAGAAATTATAGAATTTCACATAGCGTTCATTATTACAAAAAAATTACAGTAAGTTAGTGATGTTGATAAACTCAATTTATCAAAATTTTGCAAGCATCGCCTTGTAATCGTAAACAATTTTAATTACAATAAAATTGGTAATATGAAATTAATGAAGATTTTCAGAACGTGTCCTGTTTATAAAGAATTACATGAGTAACGTAAGATATGACATGTACAGATGTGCTATGGATGTGCAGTTTTTCCAGGCTGACAGCTCGTGTAATGGAAAGTGCAACCAGGGGNACATAAGCACGCAGTGTTTTACCGAGAACTCTGTAATGAATCAAACCTGGTTACAACAAAGCTGTGAATTTTATTCTCACCGGTCATGTCAAGTAACAACACCCAATATCTGGTATAGGCTATTTGCGGTAAAGTAAGCAATTTTGAAAGCCCTCTTATTTGAAATTGTCATTAAATATATTTTATTTCAGCCTTAGACGTTAACTCCAGTAGAGTGGAATATGCACACTGTGGTTATTACTTATGTGGCAATATTTATTTTAAAAGGCGGTTAAAGGATTAAAAAATGGCTGAAAGAAAAGGGTAACTAGGGCCTTGAAAGTGCTCACTTTACCGTGAACAGCTTATAGCATTTTGCAACAGAATAATTAAGATTACAGAGGTGAAACAACCCCTTATTTCACAAACTCCAGCCACATACGACAGCAAGACGGTGCCACCAACCAGAAACATGCCGGAGCAACGTTCACCAATCAACACCCGCTGACTTGCTTGCCAACCGGCAGCCCAGCCATTAGGGAACCTTTAGCAGCACACAGTTGCCAATCAGACACAATGTCCTCTTCCACAGCCTCGCGTGGCCAATCAGATAACGGGTATGCCCACATCAAAAGAACCACCTCGCCATTTCACCTCTGCATGCTTATCTACTCTTGTGATTTTGCTTTGAGGTGCACGTATTGACCAGAAATAAAATGTGCACTGAAAATAATATGCATTTTACTACCACGTGCATGAAAAGGCAATAGCGTACACGCACGTACGCATACACACACACACACCCAACACGGAAGACCTAATTTGTTCACAACTTCTATGTCAATTCAACCGTAATCCATGTAATGTTAAACCAAGTATCAGGCTGAGATAACTCACTGCCACGCCTACCCTAACATGAGAACTTAATCCATGAATAAATACTAACGATTACCACAGATAACACGCAAGCCATTCTTGTGATAAGCGTAAAAGGAATTTCCAAGTTTACATTTCAGACAATTAAAAGGAAGCACACGCCGCATTACATTTCATATTTACTTTTGTTATTATTCTCAGACACGTGTTTCCTGTGCCNATTAAAAGGAAGCACACGCCGCATTACATTTCATATTTACTTTTGTTATTATTCTCAGACACGTGTTTCCTGTGCCACACTCTTGATAAAACAAACACCTGCTACCCTGAGTGGTTTTCAATAAGAACTGAATTTTACAGTAACTGATAAAATGTCTCGCATGTTCAGCCAATAATAATTGCATTAAAAAAGTGATTTATCTGACCCCACAAAAGGCAAACAGCATATGTCAGAACAAAATGGTTTTATATCTAAAATAATTACACTAAACTACTTGTCTAAACGTAACAAAATTTACATTCAAGAACAAAATTACAAGAATTGAGGTGTTGCATTCCACTAGAGTGGAAATCTCTATTAAGTATTCCTCCGTGTATAATGTACAAAAGGTAATGAAATCATTATACTTATGGCTTGTTTTGTATACTGTATTGCACTGCAGCACACCACCACTACCAAAATTTGAAAATAAAATTTAAATCGCAAACTTAACTATCATAGCAAAATTTTTAAAGAAACTGTGTGACTGCTCTTCAAATAAATAAAGGGCTAAACTACCAACTTTTGATGAAAAAATTTTGTGACCATATTCCACCAAACATTTTTCATCCAATTCTGTTGTCAGTCATATTTCAAGGCAAAATCTGATAGTGTGATAAGGGATTTATACATCTTTACATCTGAAATTATAGTCCACGCTTTCACTTTTTTCTTAATTGTTTGTGTTATACTAAACATGTGCAACGTTAGACGCGCATAATGTCTTCATACACAGCTGAGTGGATGCAAATTTGCATTAAAAAAAGATTTTTGCAGTAGTGGTTTTGAAAATTTTGGGTAGCTTTTGGTAGGCCTAGCACAAAATAAATATGTTGAAACAAAATGCCAGAGTTTATTTTGAGTAATTTAAATATTATATTANTGGTAGGCCTAGCACAAAATAAATATGTTGAAACAAAATGCCAGAGTTTATTTTGAGTAATTTAAATATTATATTCATAATTTTTATTTAATTTGTTGTAAACGTTATTTAAGCAAAAAAATTTAGCAAAATGTAAAATCCTCTATTTTTTTTTTTTGCAGAGATTTTGGTTACTAGTTCCATAACCTCTTTTGCTTATGAAAGAGAAAAAGTGTCTAGGATTATTTTACAGATACCAATTTCTCTTCATCATTATAAATTGTAGTAAGAAACCAGCATACANGTCTAGGATTATTTTACTGAGACCAATTTCTCTTCATCATTATAAATTGTAGTAAGAAACCAGCATACAGGATAAGATTAACGATGATGCCCCTGCCCTCCCCTTCTCAAGCGCTCGCAAAGTGAAGCTACCGAGGCGTCTGGTGGCACAGTTCTGATCCATCAGTTATCGGTTTTGGGTAAATCTGTTTCCTGATAATGTAATGCAGGACTAAGGCATTGTAAACACAATGTGTAAACAGCCCTAAAATGAACCTAGTGTATTATTGCATTCTTCGTCTCCATAAAAGCCATCAACTTCTGGATGCAAGTTTCGCTGATGATGGCAAGTACCAGCACTACAGGACTGAAAAATGTATCGACTGTTTGAAGCTCAGTGCCACTTAACTTTGAAACAGCATCACGAAGTTGGTTAACCAGCGACGTACTGGACTGCTCACAATGGAGTGGGGAGACTTGGACAGCTCTTCACATAGAGGTCTTGAGTGTCAATGAGGGTGAAGTGAGGTGAGTATGGGGCAGCGCCAAAATGCAAGGGTGGCGGAAACAGTACATCGGCTGAGAAAACCCACCGACTGGCGGCATCGTCCGTCACGATTCCCACGTGTGAAAATCAGGGAGCGACCCAGCCGGGAATCAAACCTGATTTGCCTAGGTGGGAAGCGAGTAGTCTGACCACTGCACCACCGTAGCAGCAATTCATACACCATAAGCAAAAAAAACTTGAGTGCACTTCCTCCATGCTTTCAGCTTATTACTGAATATCAGTATTATGCTAGCAGTACATGTAACATTACGTCAGCAGCTTTTGTGAATGTTTGGGAATGTAAAAATTTTACGGGTTTGCCAAAATTTTCTCTACAAATTCACTGGTGTCTAGATTTCTATAGAAAATGCTTCAGGTCTGTACACAAAACTCCTTTATTGTTATTTGTTAGAACTCAGTTTAAATGTTATTGGTACGAGAGCTTTTAAGTTTAAGATTTTATTAACAGTCGTGCACCTTATTACATCAATGCCATTAAAATTTGACACACTTCTTCCACATTTTGAAATTTTATAAATATTAAAACAGTAAAGTCTAGAACTTAAAATTTTTACAGTGGATAGGTATCATACAGACCTTAAGTTCTTGTAAGTTTCATATGTTTAGCATTTCCCACAGCAGAGTTATTATGTACCAAATTTTTGTCTTTTTAAAAAAATGTCAATATTTAACCCCATGTAAAATGAGAATGGTGCATCTCTAGAAGATATTTGGTATTTACATACAGCGTGAGTAGAGGTGTACTTGTGGACAAAATTTGAGGCCCTAGACTTACCTCCTTCTCATAGCAAATTTGGTTTGAAAATTGGATTTTGAACCAAAATATGCTCAATTTTAGGTACATATGCTTGGATGCTGTGATTATAAACAGAGTATATAAAGTTTATTAATGTAGAAGAAAGCTGATTATTTAAGCTACAAATTGATTTTTGTTTCAAGTCTCTAGCTCTCATACATTCTGAGATACTTAAGTTTTGGTAAATGTTTAAATTCTGAAAATATTGCTTCGCCATGTTTAAAAAATGGCTGCCATCTTAAAATGCAGAAAAAGAATGTATTAACTTTGTTTGTTATTAATTTACATACCGAAAAAGTCAATAAAAATTTTAGAATTAAAAAAAAATGTTATGATCCCTGACAAATCAAAATCATGTGATCTCCGAAAAAACAACAGATTTCTGCCAAATTTGGCAAACAATTAGCCCCTGCCGCACATGCCCACACTCGCACACTATAGCACGTTATGTAAACTGATACATTTTTGAGGGGGTCAGAAAAACATATTTTCAAAATGGCGGCCATATAAACAAAACTGCAAAACCAATTTCAAATTAACTTTGTATACTGACAGTATCAGTTACATCCATCAAAATTGTCTATGCAAAGCCTCATTTCTCCACCATTTTGTAAGCTAGCCCACACGAAAAAAAATAGTTTTTATGCCGTATCTCAGGAAACAATCAACTGATTTCTTTCAAATTTAGCGAAGAAGTTGTACTGCGGTAGGCTATATTAATTTATATGTTTTAAGTATGTAAGTCTCTTATTTTCTGTATGGCACGTATACAAATATTTTAGCGTAGTGTGCTATATCTACGTAACTATGTTAGCAGATTTAAATTTAACTTTGTATATTGTATCGATGACAATAATTAAATGTGCTAATATATAAACTTTTTGCCCTCCATTTATGAAGATCGTCACATGATCAATGGAGGTTCTGTGCCATATCTCGATGACCAATCAACCAATATGCATACAGAAATCCTCCTTTGCCGGATTTTTTTTTGCAAAGTAGTGCCAGGTGAGTAAATTAAACATTTTATCATATTTGCGGACTAATTTGACTAATTTCCAGAAAAGTTTTCACACCTACAAAAGGTAATGTAAAGTTACATGATTTAAATGGGGTCAGACAATGATTTTCAAAATGGCGGCAATTAAATATTTTCATATGTTCGGCATATCTATTTAACAATTTCAATCAAACTTTTTTCTGCTGACAATATCTATTACAAACATTGTGTACAAAGCCTCTTTTTTTTTGCAATTTTATAAGATAGCCCCATTAAGAAAACAAGGCTTTTATGCCATATCTCAGAAACCAATCAACAGATTTCCGCCAAAATTTCCACACAAGTAGCATTGTGGTAGGCCATGTAAACTTATGTGTTTTAGTGACACTTATTTTCAAAATGATGGCAGAGTAAATATTTCAGGTTAGTGAACCCTATCATTCAAAACATTACTTACACTCATTACATCCAAAGTTGATGCTCTGAATCCGACCTCCGTGCTAGCTAGCTTAATTTTAAGAGTTTTTCTGAATTCGAATCCCGGATAACTCACTCGTGTATTTTAATTGTATTTGTACTGTTTCACATGTTTCTGGTTTCATCTCTAATAATATTTCTGTCAATGAGATGTCAATGCCTACCTACCATCTAGGCTTTCAAGAACTTTACTAAACTTTATTTGCACCCACGTAGTTATCCGTTACTCCTTGTTTGGATCATTAGATCTGTCCTGATCACAGTGGGAGTTTATTTATTTATTCCTTTTTGTTCTGTACATCCCTTATATGACAAAGTCATGGGATATAGAACTCGTCAATATTACACTATAACTACAAATACATATAAATAATAACATTGGTAATTATGCAGTTTAGGGACTTTTCCGTAAAAAAAACCCCCGAAAAGTGATATATTTCCACTCTACTAATTACGAAGAACACGAATATACTAGGATCATTAACGTATGACTAATTTCGTAACATGTGCCCTCCTAACAGAACCTAACCCCATAATGAGTGAATCACTATTTTACATTTTTAAACTAACCTAGGATTGTTGGGTATTAATCTAACATAGGATTGTAAGGTGTTAATCTAACCTAGGATTGTAGGCTTTTAAACTAACCTATGATTTTTGGGTTTCAAAACTAACCTAGGATTGTAGGGTTTTACACTAACCTAGGATTGTAGGGTTTTAAACTAAACTACGAATTTAGGATTTAAGGCATTTAAAGGAACCGTAAAACTCACCACAAGAATATAAATTTACTCACCTAAGTAGGCGGCTGGTATAATTACTCTGTCAACAGCCAATTCAACCTTACCTAACTCGGCGAAACACCATGTTCCACTAACACTCCACATACGCGAATATTACGCACTGAAGTACTCGTTCATAGCCGAAAATAACGCACTCACTCGTTCATAGCCGAATATTACGCACAGAGGTAATTATTAAGTTTAGGAGCTTTTATGAAAAAAACAAAAAAAATTCAAAATTATGATTTACTTCTATTCTACTAATCACGTAGAACACGAATATACTAGGGGCGTAGCTTTAAAATAAGTACAACATATTTAAAAAAATTGAACAAAATTGCAAAATGACAGTATAGCCAGTTTGTTTACGTTTCTGAACAAAACGTCCTAGACCAACAAAAGTTGCATTAATGGGTTCTGTACAGCTTACCTTGCTCATGTTCAAGGGGGCGTAATGTTAAAATAAGTACAACATATTTAAAAAACTTGCAAAATATGTTTGTTTAACTCTATTAACGTCAGAGGAATTATACCAGCCCCCTACCTAGGCGAGTCAATTTACATTCTCTTGGTGTGTTTTGCGGTTTCTTTAAATCCCTACAATCCTACATTCGTAGTTTAGTGGAAACCCCAAACATCCTAGGTTAGCGTAAAACCCTACTATCCTAAGTTAGCGTAAAACCCAACAATCCTAGGTTAGTTTAAAAATGTAAAATAGTGATTCACCCATCGTAGGGTTAGGTTCTGTTAGGTGGGCACATGTTACGAAATTAGTCAGACGTTAATGCCCCCAGTATATTCGTGTTCTGCATCATTAGTAGAGTGGAAATATACCATTTTCCGTGAATTATTTTTATTTTTACAGAAAAGCCCCTAAACTTAATAATTAACGAACCCATTAATGCTACTTTTGTTGGTCTAGGACGTTTCGTTCAGAAAATCCCCTAAACTGCATAATTACCTATTTTTAGACCATAATAAGACAATTTTCAAAAAATTTTTCTCCAAATTTTAGAAAAGTTGCTTAGGTGAACAATTATTACCCATATTTATAATAAGCTTTGAATACACCCTGCATCCATCAGTCGTCTGTTTGTCCGATCTTGTGATCTACAACCAATCACAGGGCCACTTTTTTTCCCATCCATCCATCAAATATTTACCAACTTTAACTTTCGAGAAACTGACAGTTGAGCTACCCCACCTTCTTACAGCATTCCTTAGACGTGAATACGCGCTTTGAAATAAAATGCAAGGCGGTCAATTAGTGTTTGTTTATCTTCGGTGGTAAATTCAAAAATGTAAAATATAAAATAACTTTAAATTCTTATTACATAGAATAATCATTTCCCCAAATTTTTTTTTTTGTCGGACGGACGAATGACATATGAAACTGACTATTGCAAGTCCAGCTGAATGCTGTGATTACAATAAAACAATCTATTCATTAAGAATTATAAATTAAGTGCTGATCTGGCAAACTGAAACACACCTTCTGTATTTACTGCTTCCAATTAATGTTTCAATTCATAATTCCAGGCGATGGAAACGTGCGATAAGCCGGTCATGTTTACTTTTGCCCCTAACCTCGTGTATCACAAACACATTCAAGTAGCTCATACTTCAAAGTCGACATTTTCTATCAGAGAAGATTAATTTTGTGAACAAACATAATCTAAACATGTGCATACACAAACCGTTTTAATATTTTTTAAGACTTGCATTAGAGTAAATAACACTTTCCCGCCAACACAGACACTTCGGTTCTGAATGATCACCGCCCCCCATAAGTTCCACTTAGGATATAAAATACAACTATTTCTTTTAACGCTCGTATTAACACGCTTCAAGTTCTTCTGCACACGAAATAAAGCNAGACACTTCGGTTCTGAATGATCACCGCCCCCCATAAGTTCCACTTAGGATATAAAATACAACTATTTCTTTTAACTCTCGTATTAACACGCTTCAAGTTCTTCTGCACACGAAATAACGCATAATTTAACGCTTACTTTTTTCTATTGTAAACCCTGCATGTCGTTTGAAGCGTTAACAGCATCGTTATTATTGNGCATAATTTAACGCTTACTTTTTTCTATTGTAAACCCTGCATGTCGTTTGAAGCGTTAACAGCATCGTTATTATTGTCCACACTTGAGAAAAAATATGCGTTATTGCGGCAAAATAACCTGCACATTGCATCAGAATATGATTACGGCGGCGAGAATGAAACTTAGGGTATTGAGTACCCAGCCCTAAAAATATAACTTAAAAGAGAAAAACATAATAATACCCGAAACATCAAAATTCAAAATAAGAACTCATTTATTTTACTTGATACAAACAATCAGCTACGCTCAGTTTTAAACCCTCCACTAACAAATAAATCAGACACTACCATGATTATTACCTCTTTTTTAAAGTACCTCACAAAATACAGCGTTATACATCCATCTCCATTTCTTGAATGTCACATAACACACTATACCTTAATAAGTATTTACCACAAACAAAGTGTTTTTGTGAAAAACCAATAAAAAACATTACTTCTATGGACTGGAACACATGTAAAGCTCAGAATTAAATATATTAACGATAAACATCGATTAGAGCGCTTGAAAATATCCAGTGTCACAAATTACAAAATTCGTATATAGTAATTTGTTTGTTTTTTTCGAAATCAGTGTCAGAGGGATGAAGATATTTCACATATCTTTTAACAATAATACCTTGTGGGAACTGTGAAAAAAATATTTATCTTTAAATAAAAGATTGATTAGTGGAAAAGATTTTTGTTTTGTTTGTTTGATTCCATCCCTAAGATATTTTATTCAAAAGATGCCCATGCAAACATATTCGACAGTTCAAATCAGTCAAATACCAGTATACAAAGTTTATAAACTACGCGGACACATACACACGCATGCAAACACACACATTAGATTGCACATAAACGAATCATATATTTTCTTCATAATCTGACTCATCTTCTTCAACATGCTGTAAGACGTCATCGTTTTACTGAAACCAGAAGAAAAAAGGTACGAGAAAAACCAGAACAAGAAATGTGTAAAATGAAATGTCGTAAAGNCGTTTTACTGAAACCAGAAGAAAAAAGGTACGAGAAAAACCAGAACAAGAAATGTGTAAAATGAAATGTCGTAAAGAAAGTTATTATTTTTTGGAGTGTAGATATTCACCTACGCTATAAAATTCAAATTCAATAAAAAAATAATNCGTTTTACTGAAACCAGAAGAAAAAAGGTACGAGAAAAACCTGAACAAGAAATGTGTAAAATGAAATGTCGTAAAGTAAGTTATTATTTTTTCGAGTGTAGATATTCACCTACGCTATAAAATTCAAATTCAATAAAAAAAATTCTTTCAGCTTTTTTTTTACGAGTTTTTTGGTAGGAAAAGTAAATTTCTTGAATGTGTAGTGGTAATTTATTGAAAAAAATGGCTACCAATGTACGACGGCNAATGTCGTAAAGTAAGTTATTATTTTTTCGAGTGTAGATATTCACCTACGCTATAAAATTCAAATTCAATAAAAAAAATTCTTTCAGCTTTTTTTTTACGAGTTTTTTGGTAGGAAAAGTAAATTTCTTGAATGTGTAGTGGTAATTTATTGAAAAAAATGGCTACCAATATACGACGGCTCTTTCTGGAATAGTTTTAAGTTAACTGTATCCATGTGTAAGTGTTTTTTTATTCCAGTTTCATGATTACGGAACGACTCATTTTGAAATGAATGACTGTTTTTGGACACGAATTTGAGTACTGAAAACATGTACTGGCATGCAAATGTTAAAAACACTGTGCTTTTGAAAAGAGATTTACATTAGTCTTATTTTCTTTTTGTAATTGATTATTCTTGCAGCTCTCTTTTGAATGTGAATCACTTTTTTACTGTCTGTCGAATAACCCTAAAANTTTCAGCTTTTTTTTTACGAGTTTTTTGGTAGGAAAAGTAAATTTCTTGAATGTGTAGTGGTAATTTATTGAAAAAAATGGCTACCAATGTACGACGGCTCTTTCTGGAATAATTTTAAGTTAACTGTATCCATGTGTAAGTGTTTTTTTATTCCAGTTTCATGATTACGGAATGACTCATTTTGAAATGAATGACTGTTTTTGGACACGAATTTGAGTACTGAAAACATGTACTCGCATGCAAATGTTAAAAACACTGTGCTTTTGAAAAGAGATTAACATTAGTCTTATTTTCTTTTGTAATTGATTATTCTTGCAGCTCTCTTTTGAATGTGAATCACTTTTTTACTGTCTGTCGAATAACCCTAAAAAAGTATACCATAACACATTATGGAATGAAAAAATAAAAAATATGTACCTTTTTTTTTTTTTTTGTTCAAAATCACTGTAACACTTCTTAGAGCGAATCAGGCTGAACTTAATTTAGGTAAAATATACTAACTGTGAGATTTCCAGTTCAATAAATTGTCTCCTTTTAAGTCAAAAGTCAAGAAACTTAGCCACTGTTTATTAATTAATGTTGTCTATGTTACTGATGTTATATGAATAGGTTTTTTTTCTGTTCATTGTGAGGAAATTCATAAGATATGTTTTATCTAGGTTATGATTTAATTTGTTTGCAGTAAACCATGCATTTAGCTCTGTATGTGTTGTGTATNTAAGTTAACTGTATCCATGTGTAAGTGTTTTTTTATTCCAGTTTCATGATTACGGAACGACTCATTTTGAAATGAATGACTGTTTTTGGACACGAATTTGAGTACTGAAAACATGTACTGGCATGCAAATGTTAAAAACACTGTGCTTTTGAAAAGAGATTTACATTAGTCTTATTTTCTTTTTGTAATTGATTATTCTTGCAGCTCTCTTTTGAATGTGAATCACTTTTTTACTGTCTGTCGAATAACCCTAAAAAAGTACACCATAACACATTATGGAATGAAAAAATAAAAATATGTACCTTTTTTTTTTTTTTTGTTCAAAATCACTGTAACACTTCTTAGAGCGAATCAGGCTGAACTTAATTTAGGTAAAATATACTAACTGTGAGATTTCCAGTTCAATAAATTGTCTCCTTTTAAGTCAAAAGTCAAGAAACTTAGCCACTGTTTATTAATTAATGTTGTCTATGTTACTGATGTTATATGAATAGGTTTTTTTCTGTTCATTGTGAGGAAATTCATAAGATATGTTTTATCTAGGTTATGATTTAATTTGTTTGCAGTAAACCATGCATTTAGCTCTGTATGTGTTGTGTATGTGGTGTCTGTTTTTATGTAAATGATCTCATCATTTACTGAGTCTCCAGAGACTAAGATGCTAAAATCATCCACGAATAAAATTGGAGTAGTACATGGGGTTAACGGACATGGTAGGTCATTTATATAAACTAGGAAGAGAAGGGGACCTAATATTAAGCCTTGTGGGACCTCATGCATAATTTTTCCTGGTTCAGAGTAGAAGTAAGTAGTCTTTCCTTTGATCCGCTCTTGTTCTTGTCCATTTAAAAAGTATGAGTTTATTAGTCTATTCGGTGTACCTCAGACTCAATAAAACTTTAATTTTTCTAAAAGTATATTCTAATTTACACACTCGCCTGATTTAGTGAGGTCGCAAAATATTTCATTAGATGGCACCTTTTTATCAAGTTCGCTAAGAATGTAATTTGTTAGTCTGAAAATTGCATCATTTGTTGAGGTGTTTTTTCTAAAACCAAACTGAAAAATGGATTAAATTTGGNTTTTTTTCTGTTCATTGTGAGGAAATTCATAAGATATGTTTTATCTAGGTTATGATTTAATTTGTTTGCAGTAAACCATGCATTTAGCTCTGTATGTGTTGTGTCTGTGGTGTCTGTTTTTATGTAAATGATCTCATCATTTACTGAGTCTCCAGAGACTAAGATGCTAAAATCATCCACAAATAAAATTGGAGTAGTACATGGGGTTAACGGACATGGTAGGTCATTTATATAAACTAGGAAGAGAAGGGGACCTAATATTAAGCCTTGTGGGACCTCATGCATAATTTTTCCTGGTTCAGAGTAGAAGTAAGTAGTCTTTCCTTTGTTCCGCTCTTGTTCTTGTCCATTTAAAAAGTATGAGTTTATTAGTGTATTCGGTGTACCTCAGACTCCATAAAACTTTAATTTTTCTAAACGTATATTCTAATTTACACACTCGCCTGATTTAGTGAGGTCGCAAAATATTTCATTAGATGGCACCTTTTTATCAAGTTCGCTAAGAATGTAATTTGTTAGTCTGAAAATTGCATCATTTGTTGAGGTGTTTTTTCTAAAACCAAACTGAAAAATAGATTAAATTTAGTGATTCTCAAANGGGGGGGGGGGTCATGAGTGGTCTCGTCAACTTCGTCTCGATTTCGCAAATACATATCTGACATCTTCGGTCGTTTTGGTGCCACTCCTGAGGAACCCGGCTGCAAAGAAGCGGCGCACGCGCCGTTTTCGTTCTACACGCTACTATTTGGAGCCCCATAACTTCTTTCCTGGTTTAATACCATAACGACTATCATAACTTGGTTAGCTACCCTGATATATTGTTTCGTAAACTCCTTGCTTTTCATAAGTAATGTGTTCTACGAATCTGAGCGATTTTGACACAGATTACATGTCTTTCTCGCACGTTCGGGGGGTAATGCGCGCTGCACTCGCCGTCACGAAAACATATACCGCGTCTCGACCCGCCACTCAGTCACTGTTCGCACGCCAGTCCGCGCGCATATTCCTTTCTACGGAGTAAGATTCCCCGAACATTAAAACTACATTTTTCTTCAACACTCGCCTTATTGCTTCCGGTGGCGAGTCATCACATTTGAGACAAGTTTCGACGCAATTGCAGCACTTTCATTATATCGTGCGTCAATGCCCCAAAACTACAAATGCAATGGACGCGAGTGATAGATCGTTTGAAAGGGTTTGAAAGGACCCTCCCCTTAACGCAACAACCATTGACCTACTCTGAAAAGTTTTGAAGCAGCTGAGCTTTGGACTCGTGAAACAGCACCATGCTGCGAAATAAGAGCAAGGCTCCGAGTAAAAATCCTCCACAAAACCGACAACCGCCATTAACTTCGCAGAGCGGAGCCATAGGTATAGAGAGAAGAAAAAATTTGAAGAATCGGATCACCAGGAAAGATGTTATGGTGCATCAAATACTAGCGTGCAGAACGAAAACGACACGCGAGCCGCTTCTCCACAGCCGGGTCCCTCGGAAGTGCCACCAAAACGACCTAGGTTGTCGGTTATGTATTTGCGAAATCAAGACGATGCTGACGAGACCACTCATGACCCCCCGATAGCAATGCCAAACATGTAATCCATGTTCGGTAGTTGCCACAAACGTCGATCTACTAAGGGCAAGTTTATCTTATAAATGAAGGATTCCTCCTTGAGGCGTCGATGACTTCCTAGATACGGCCAGGGCCCAAAATACAACACTAAATGAGAACTCACAAGTTTCGGTTAACTCAAGTAAATTGTATTGCCGAATAGTATACACAGTCATATGTATACAATGCAAATTAAAGAGGACCTGGCTCACAAGGCCTACTAATGGCCATTACTGTACAAAAAGGCCAAGAATGGTGCGAAAACTTACCATAGTAATTAAACCTCCGGGGTCGGTAAATTGAGCTGCCAGAGGGGTGCTGCGACGCAAGGAAGACTGTTGGTAATCTAAATAAAAGTTCAAGTAAATTACTTTACCCTAATGCAGTTAAGTGTTCAGAACTGGCGTGAACCGCACGTTCACGAGTCCTTCTTGCCCACTGTGACTGCCGCAGTATGTCCACACCAGATGCACCACACCGACAGGCTTGTGGGAACGAGTAGAAGTGCATTAGTGTTCTAATTTATTTATTCAGTGTATTTCATCAGTGTATTTGTTAATAGCATCAGTGTATAGTTAATTAATAATTTGTTTTGTCATTGGAGACAGTCTGCCCAGCTACTGTCAGAGACATGTGACATTCTACATTTGGCAGTACTGTGGCTGGTGCAATACAAACATTTAGGAATAATGTAATCATTTTTATTATGTATTTGTGAAAGGGTAATTATGTTTTCTTATGTTAATTTAGTTCATATCATTTTCCATCCCATAATCATCTTTCAGTGTATATTGGGCTTCAGAGTTTCACCGCATGGCATCGGCTGCGCTTATGTGGCGAAAGCCGGCACACGCTTCCGCCCAGTATTCGTGAGCACTTGGACGGACTCGGACGTTGCGCTCTCTCGCTCCGCTCTTCGGGATCGTTCGACATCATCAGTCGAATCGTATCTAGTCACATCCATAACATTGTAAATCATTATCATCATATCTTTCATTATTTAACTTGCATAGCGCCGAGGGGAGAGCGATGTTATTATTATAGCCCTTAGCATTTCACGTAAACGAGCTTCACATTATAAGACCACGTGGTCGCTCGTAGTTCCAGGCCATTCATGCCAAGTGGCTTGTGGATAGTTATATGTACAATAAGGGAGTAATAAATATATTATCACGCACCACTCTATTTTATTCATAATTAAGTCAGGCGTGCGAGGTGGCCCACAGCCTCGGAATAGTGTGTATGACGGAGTGTTTACCAGAGCCCCTAGGCCGTCGACGAACGACCCTACATCTCATCAGCTCACCGCNGGAGTGTTTACCAGAGCCCCTAGGCCGTCGACGAACGACCCTACATCTCATCAGCTCACCGCAGAGCTGTGGCGCTGGGCACATACATATCACTTCACAACTCTAGGAACACCCCGGATCAAGTTGGCTTTTTCGCCGTATCCAAGTTTGGTCACGTCAGAACAAAGTATGAAAGTCCCCTGCGATGCGATNCGCGGATCAAGTTGGCTTTTTCGCCGTATCCAAGTTTGGTCACGTCAGAACAAAGTATGAAAGTCCCCTGCGATGCGATGCACATGCAGCACCTAAGACCTGTGGAATCAGACTGCCGGGGGGAAGCGTGGGCGAACCCCGCGTCCTCGCTGAGAGCTTGCACCATCCCACGAGGTATCTGAGTTTACTGACCTCATTACATAAACAAGTAAAAAATACATATAATAGGACCATTTAACGTTTGGTATGAACATCCCTTAGCTTGAGGAGAGTTCAGAGTTCTTTTTTAAGCACTAAATTAAATACAAAACATGATTATGTGGTACCTTGCAGAGCCTGTGGGAAATTTACGTATATGTTAAGTTTTGGGAGGCTCTACAACCAGAGCGGTTATGTTGAAAGAAAGCCTAATTATTTCCCATGTCAATAATTGGCTTGACTAGAAACACAATTGCACTCGGAAAATTATATAGAACACTTCAAACACCCTAGCCTTCCTACTCTACACCTCATTAAATATGCATGCTGTGTGCATTTATTCTGCTATTACTTCGCAATCCCATAAGAGCGAATTTCACGAACATTTTCTCATGGACGGTAAATATTAATACTATTTACTATACATTCTAACACTTTATTCCTATCCTTATTACACAGATCTCTCTAGGGAAACTACAGGCACTCGGTTGGATCATTTGGTATCGGGTAATGACCTGATTCCAAGTGAACGATGTGGACACACATTGGGACACACAATGTGCATGTTCCGCAGGCCTCACTGGTGCAGCGACTATGGGCCAATGATGTGATGTGAGTGGCCATGCCAGGCCAAGTAGGAGTGATCCACGTCGAACGCCCTCCCCTCCAGGAGGCCACTGTCACTGCAGAAAGGGGTGGCTCAAGGGCGCGTGGATCAGCAGATGATTGTGCAGCGCTTTGGCCATTACCATCTCGGTGAGATGAGCTGTACAGAGCTGGATCGCTCAGCAGCAAGGTTACATGCTAACTAATTTTGGTTCAACTTACCCTTGGCAGGTGAGATCTTACTGGTTCGGCGGAGTCGGTCAGCTGATTCTACACCTGCTCATCAGGTTGGTGGCCCTACCACCATCAAGATGCTGCAGCTGCTACTGCTGTTGCTGAGGTACTTCTGCGGCCGGCATTGACGCCTTTGAGGGCATTATGGCCACCCCTTCGAGGAGATGCTTGACCCGGAACTTGACCTGGCCACTGATGAGTCATGTAACTTGGCAGTCTGGAACGGGGTACCTAGGGGTTGCGGATGTAACCCGGTGTGCCTCCGATGTCGCGGTGCTGGATGCCACGGCATCTGTAGGTCGGTAGTCACTCTGGGCGCTCTCCATTGAGTCGGACGTCCGCATGGCTCGTGGCGCCGCTATGGCATCTGACGACCCAGATGTCATTGAGGACATCGGCGTTGGTGAACCTAGTAGTCCATCATGCCTGATGCTGGTGATTGCCATCCCGTATCGGCTGGGACTACTTTGGTCGGTTGCCTATGACTGGTGTTACTTTGGGGCTCTGCGGCGCCCGGTGTCGGAGCCTTGGGCGCGGCCCTTAGGTCATCACGATGGATTTTAACTTGTCTTCGCGTTGCCTTCAAAGTTGGATTATTTTTTTTATACTCATCCTGTATTTTTTAACTTTGTTAATACTTTTTTTTTTNCGCGTTGCCTTCAAAGTTGGATTATTTTTTTTATACTCATCCTGTATTTTTTAACTTTGTTAATACTTTTTTTTTTTCGCAACAATTCGTATTATTTGTTTTAATTGAAAAACCAAGATTTTAACTAAGGTGAGCAAAAATCTCAAAAAAATCTATTAGCTATACATAAACGTTAAAATATTTGGTTATGAATATGTGATGAATAGTTCAAAGTTAAAATTGTGTTATATGAAATAAAATAAAAGAAAAAATATTATATTATTATTGGCAAAAAAATCTCTATTCGTATTGTTTATGGCTGTATATTCATAAATTTCGGCATGTCATTGTTGTTTTGATATATAATTTAGGTTAAGTTTCATGTAAACTTTCTAGTAATATATTTTGTACATATATTTTTTCCTTCGTCTGTACGATTGTAAAGTCTCTTTTATTTAAGGTACATTTTCACAATTTCTCAGTGCTTCNTATATTTTTTCCTTCGTCTGTACGATTGTAAAGTCTCTTTTATTTAAGGTACATTTTCACAATTTCTCAGTGCTTCTGCATGATTCTCCGAGAATGATGTGGACAAGTGTAATGACGTGAAAGTCATTTGAGGTCTGATAAACAAGACTCGTCGACTTTTACAAGAAGTTCTTTGAACTTACGTGTCTGGGAGCTGGCGAAATAAGCAACAAACATCGAAACGGTTTGTTTGCAAGAAAATTTTAGCAAACATCGTACCCATCATTTCGTATTGGAACTACACTAGGGTTAAACTTTTGAAGCAACGGGAATGTTTTCAGTTGTGTGACGGGCTATAAGAAGTAGTTTTTCAGAATTTACTAATGTTGATAAGCATTGTCACATGTCAGGAGTTTTGCGTATTACAATAGTCCTGCAGGCCGGGCTAGTCATTGGATGTGAAATGGGCCTAGCAGGGAGAGAACAATTAAATTATACCGCCCTTCGTAAATTGTATTAACCATTTAATGTGTGTAACACGAGTGTGCACCAAAATTAATTATCAAAGTATTTTTACTATGTGCCAATACATGTCTAACAGAATGCGTTGCATAGTAACACAAACATAACATTCTTCACACCACATGTCTCAGCNATGTGCCAATACATGTCTAACAGAATGCGTTGCATAGTAACACAAACATAACATTCTTCACACCACATGTCTCAGCGAAAAGATTTATGAACATTGGATTTAATCAATTGGAAAAAAAATCACTTCCCTCTGCCAATTTTATTACCATAATATGTACTGTGATCTACATATTGCTCTAAAAAAAGGCCAAACAAAAATGTTAATTAAATTTTGTGAATTTTCAGAGAAGCCATTCAAATCTGATGGTCCTCGACACCCAAAATACTGGAATTTTTGTGCACTATTCCAATGTAAATGTTAACATAACAGTGAATGCCATTTCACTCCCTGCAGACTGTACTTTGCAAACTCTGCAGCTGTGCTAACGGCAAAATGTAACGTCCATACAAATATGTGCTTTCACATCACTTTTGTTCCTGGCAATTTGCTATTGTTGGGCATATAGCTTCTGTAAATCATGCAAACCGTAGTTCTTTACTGTTTATTCTATTTTAATACTGATACCATAAATGACTNATATAGCTTCTGTAAATCATGCAAACCGTAGTTCTTTACTGTTTATTCTATTTTAATACTGATACCATAAATGACTTCATGAAGATCCCAGGAAGATTCAACACGGTGTGCTTCGCAGAAGCCAAATATTTAGATTTCTCACTGCTCAGACCTATTTTTCATGAAAGACCCTAACTTCATAGTTAACATGAATGTAAAAGCCTTATATTAATGGACTGTAGGACTTGAGTGCTGTGTTTCTAAACGTTACTATTCAGAATCACCTTAGCTGAAAACAATTTTTAAATGCCTCACGTATAAACAGTTTTTCAGTAAACCCTTTCAATCACAAGTACCTTTCTTAGGATTTAGTGCTGCAAGGGTTTAAGTTTTAGTATGGAACTGTACTAGTATCAATATAAATCTCGTATTTATCTGGACCAATAGAAATGTATTTTTGATTGATGTAGTGTGTAGTAGCTGTTCATGAGATTACGGAATGTAACGTTCAACAATGATCTAAGTCTCCCACGCTTGAAAGACCTCCGTTATTGAACACTGTTTTCTGCTGTGTTCATTGTAATTAATTGAAGTTATGTTGTGTGCAATGTCGCGANGACCTCCGTTATTGAACACTGTTTTCTGCTGTGTTCATTGTAATTAATTGAAGTTATGTTGTGTGCAATGTCGCGTGTGTTCTGCCTGGCTGGCGCATGAAGTGCGTCACAGAGGTTTGGTACAATATACATAGTGTCTACTCACCATTTCCNGTGTTCTGCCTGGCTGGCGCATGAAGTGCGTCACAGAGGTTTGGTACAATATACATAGTGTCTACTCACCATTTCCTGCCCAAAGACAAGTTTCGAGTTGTTCTCTTTTCAACTACAGGGATTATTTTTTACAGATGAAAACGACTGAAAAGGTATTTTTCAGAATCAGTTTCAGTTGATATATTTCCTATACAGAAACTTTAAACATTTCTTTAGATATGTTTCGTTCTTTCATCTTTAACAGTGAACCATAAAAATATAGGGTTGCAGTTTAAAGTCCTGTTCAGGCCAGTTGCTGATGGAAAGACTGTATGCCAGTCGAGCGCCTTGCATGTAGAGGTGATAAAGTAAGTGGTGAGTAAGCAAGAATTTCCCTCGGACCTTGTATGTTTCAAGGCCTCAGATGTGCAAGGTGGCTGCAGGCTGAGCCCTTGATGCAGTGAATGACATAAATGTGGAGAGCCACGGATGCTCGTGTCCAGGTTCCAGGCAGAGGAGACGGAACTTTGCCATGGGGCAGTCGGAGCGGGACAAGTACTTCTCGGCTCTGGAGAAGTGGCTGCACGAGGCGTACGCGTGGCAGAACATGACTGCCGTGTTCCCCTACGTGCTGATGCACCACGTCAGCCAGCTGTCGACCCTACAGCAGCAGCAAGGGGCGCTGCCACGGCCCGCTGCCCCCGGTGACCCGAGGAGGAACACTGCCGCTCCCGACTTTCCCCCTGTCTTCAGGCGGGTCGACGTTGACGGAGGTAATGCATCCTGTCGACAGGCAGGAGTTGGCAAAACCTTGGTTGCTAGGAAGTACCTATTGTCACTCCAGCTGTATGCTGTTCCTGTAGGTGTGTGGTCAAGTGGGGGAATTTTGACTTTGGGGTAAATCAGACAACCCAACCATTTTTACCCATCTATATCAAATGAAAAAGTTATTAAAATGTGATTTGTATTTCTTATTATGACGTACATATTCACATCATATTTTACTGACTTTAGGTTCCATACAGAAGGGTAAAAAGGTTTGGTGGTTGGAATTGCCCCACTCTACCTGGTTTGCTATGAATTAGGCATTTCTGAGAAAAAGTTAATTTTTGTTACCGCATTTATTTTAACATAATTGCAAATTATGAAAAGAACTTCAATATATGTTTGTATAAATTTAATGGTGTGTTTGGGTCAAATACATACATACTAGTTTAACACTAACAAAAACTAGAAACTGAGCGGGTTTTCAAAACTTCTCAATTACCTTTTTTTTTAATTGTAGGAATAANTAACACTAACAAAAACTAGAAACTGAGCGGGTTTTCAAAACTTCTCAATTACCTTTTTTTTTAATTGTAGGAATAATGACTATAGCGGAATGTACTTTCATTACGGTAGCCGGGGCCGCAGTGGTGCGGTAGTCAAGACTACTCGTCTCCTTCCCAGTTGAACTGGGCTTGATTTCTGGCAGGATCATCAGGATTTTCGTATGTAGGGAACATGGTGGACATTTGCATTGGTCAGCCGGTTCGCCCAGGGCACTTGCGCTCCCCCTGCTGCTGCGTCTTCACCTAACTTCATCCAATGGTTGTTGCGTTTGTTGATAGTCAGCACACTTCTCATTACTGGATGTCTGTATAAACAAGCAATTTAAGAGAAATCTGTGCAGTTTACAGGGACCGGATGTGAGCGGCCACCCAGGAACATAATTAACATTAGTTAAATTGAAAACTAGTGCCGTTAATGTTTTTGTCGACATTCAATACACATAAAAGTCGCAACCCGAATTTTAAAAATAACTTTTAACATAAAATGTTAGCACTGTTATTTCAGAGGTGGCGGGGGCTGTCGGTTCTTCGTCATTCCTGGATATACTCCTGGCTAATACATATTGATGTAAAACAACCTTTGATGCAACCAAACGTTGTGCTGGACATCTGTGTATATCTGTAGAAAGGGAGAAGATGTATGTGTGTGTGGGGTGCGTCGCGTAGCTGCANCCCTTGTGGAAAAGGTTCGCAGCCGAGGTCATCGACTTCCTCATCCTCTTCTTTCTCAAGATCACGGTCACCTACATCGCCGCTGATTTCTTCAGCCTCATGTGAGTGCACTCCATTTTGTTGTGCTTTTTGTGCATACTTGTGTCGAAGTGTGTGGGTCAGGCAGGGTTGAAGATAGGTAAGTAGACACTGCTTAATGTCTCGTTGGCAAGGGGGTTCATTAGAGACAGAGCATATTGCTCAGAGAGGCAGGAATAAGCAAGGAATTGGCCATGGCTTGTAGTATCCCAGCTTTCACCTGGAGTGATCTTGGGAAACAATGAAAACCAGAAGCAGGATGGTTGAACCAGGATTCGAATCCATGCCCTCCCGAATGTGAGTCCAGTGATACACCACTGCGCCACCTCACACCGTATCAGGTTTGAACAGAAATGAAATAATGTAACTCAATTGTCAAGGTAAATTGTGCTTGAATCTGGAGCAGTACACTAGACTGGACTGAAATAATGACACACAAGAAGTCGTCGTCATATCAAATCATTTGTATTAACAGAGTTATTTAAGGTTAAGTAATAAATTGAAAGTTAACTTCAACTAATTACAGTAGAACCTTACTAAAACGACCCCTTACAGTTTCCAGAAATAAAGTAATTACAACAGGTCAGTCGCTATAGATATTGTGGGGAATTTTGGGCCGATTTTGACTCATCCCCAACCCCTACACACCACAATTTGCAATTTTTCGCGTTAAGACAGTGTTCAATCATCTCTCAGTACGAAAATGTCAGTTTTTACAACTGAATATAAATTTATTTTAAAAGGCAGTTGTCTTCTGAAAAAAAATTATGCTCAAGAGTTTTATACGTAGCCTCCCCCTTTTTCACAAAATGTTAAAACATTGTGCAGAAAGAAGATTTACTAAACATTGTAAGTCCATGTTCAATTATCTCTGGTGTAAAATGAACACGATTTTTGCATAGAATATTAATTTAATTTAATAGACAAGACATCTTAATCAAATGATGCCACAGAAGCGTATCTGTGACCCCATTTGTTGTGTCAGTCATGTACAAAACCGTAACACTGAATACAGCCTGTTTTTATCCGAGCGGAAATTCAATGTTTGTTGGCCTCTTGCAAACAAATCTGACCATATTTTAACAAAATGTTAATTTATATTAATAAACAGACATCTTCCAAATAAAATGATACCACAGAAGCGTATCTGTGATTTCCCTTGTTGCCAAACAATTGCGAAAACTGTGACATTGGATGCTGTGTATTTCCTGTGCCACATTTACAAAAGAATGAAGCTTTGTTGTTTGTACCACACGCAAACTCTGCCTTCCAAGACCCAGGTTACTAAAACTCTGGTTTCACTAATGGTATACATGCATTGAAGGTCATGTTGGTCTGTTATGTTTGATGAACCCAGTAAAAGGGTGGATTATAGGAGGAGGTGATGTCTGGAAGTGAGGAAGTGAGAATGTAGCTGGTTCTCGCCAAGTGCGATGAACTGGTGGAGAGGTGGAGGCCACAAGAAGAGGAAGACTTGCCGTGGTTTCACGATCCAGAGTTATGTGCGAGTCAATTTGTAGGCTTCCACGCTGCTGAAGACATGTCTAAAGAAAATTAAGCATAATAAGTCATCGACATACATTAATCAAAACCCAAGAAAAGTCCTAGTTGTGATAACACAAACAAAGTGAAAAGGCGAGCGAGCGAGTGATAGCAGGACAAACACTGAGGGTAGTCGCATAGCAGACGGAAACAGTAGGTCACCTGAGGGACAGAGAGTGGGTGGAGTTGATAGGTATTGGCTAGTGTTGGTGGATAGGCGAGTGGTATTCTTTTTCACTTATCTGCAGCCCCCCCCCCCTTCCGATCTCTCGCTAAGAGAAATACAATGTGCAGCAACCAAAAAAGTGTAACAAAATAATTTTTCAGGAGATTTCCCTCGAATTTTCAACTTTTTCACCTAAATTTTTTTAAGGTTCCTTAAAAAGCAGTTATTACGGAAATACGGTTGCTTTAAATGGGGTCGATGTAGAGAGGTACTATTGTAGATGAAGCTTTCCCACTGGCACGATCTGGAGTGCATCAGGAATGAGTATTTTGAAGTCACTTTTTCCATGGTTTGATTAATTTTATTAATGTTGTTTGTACTTTGCCTTAGTTTTGTTTTACATAGGTAGGAAGCTATGTTTGAAATTTTATCACGAGCAGATGAAATTCAAGTCAAAGTTAAGTCGTGGAATTATAAAAATGCATAGGTAATTGTATGCGTAGCACACTCGTCTTTCACTAAAGTGATCAGCATTTGAGCCCCAGCGTAGTCACTTCCACTGTTTGCATGATGTAATTGTTGCGGATGGTGCCATTTGCTGGAAGATTTTCTGAGTAGACTTCCCATTTTCCCCCTTTTGCATTCCACCACTGCTCCATGTTAACATCATTTCACGCTCACTGGAGCTCAAGCCCTCACTGTTAAGTACCGACCGAAACCTACCTCTCTGTCACTCTTTTTTCCTCTCACTTTTCCTCTCTATTTTCTCTCCTTTTCCTGTACTCTCTCTTCTTTCTCCCTCTCTTTTTTACCCGTTTCTTCCCTTTTTCTTATTATTTCACTCTTTCACTCTCTCAATCTCTGTTTTCCCTCTCTTTTCTCTCTTTTTCTCTCATTCTTTGTATCCCCTCTCTTTCTCTGTATCTTTCCCTTTCTCCAACCCTCTTTTGGTTTTTCTCTCTCCCTCTTGTGACAATTCACAAAAAATGTACAGTATAAAACATGTTTCAATACCATTTATTATTTATAAATACAATTTGAATTGGCAAACAACCTTTAGAATGACTAATAAAACAGATATCACAGTTGCTAATTTGTTTTATTGATTACAATTCTTTGTATTTGCCGTGGAACACCAAAAAGAGAAAAATACAACATTAGAAATATAACCTTAGCTCCAGAACAAGAAACCTTTAAAAAATGCAAATACAAAATTCAATTTATTTAACAACTGATTAGAAACTTTACCATTTTATTTGACTAGAAAACGTTACCCATTTCACTCTAAAAACTCGTAGAAAGGAGGGCAGCAACTGACTTGCCCAGTAAAGCCTCTATTCCATAAAATACTTTAAAAACAATTAAAAGATAAGCAAACTAATTACTGCGGGAGGCAGTTGCGTAAGACTCAGTACGGCTCCAACCGTTAAAAATTACAAAAAACAAACAACTAATTAAAAATTGTGCACTCCAACTATATAGTGGTGGAGATAGCAAAAAATGGATACTCGAAAATACTTGGGCGGCTAACAAGGACAAACACGACATGTTAAAACAAGAGAGACACAGCAATGCGACACCTTAGTTAAGCCGAAACGTAATTTCGAAGAGCGACAGAAACCAGAATTTTGAATTGGCCTAGCCTTACTGCACACCCAAGATACAGCACAACTATGCCACACAAAGTATAAAGAAAAAACATTCAAAACCCAACCGCAAGGTTAGCGTTCTCCACAACTTACAGTTTTACTGCCCCATCGCTCAGTAGCTAAACTGGTATACTGCATCAGTTCAGTAGCATAATGTCGGCGTTGTCCACTGCTGTACGAAGGCGAAAGTGGTTAAGCCATCAGGTACTAGCGAGGATCTTGGGGCGTAAGTTGCTGTGAAAAGTAGCAGACTTCGCACGGGCATATAGTAGAGCAGAATAGTCAGAGCTGTGGCCGAGCAAGGACTTAAGGAGGGAGAACAGGGTGGAAAAGGGAGGAGATCCGGCCCGAGCAAAGAGTACACCGTTGCGCAGAAGTAGATGTCAGTAAAAACATTAACGCAGGAGTGCTAGCGTCGTACTCTTCCCCTCTGTCTTTCTCCCTGTTTCCCCTCTTTCTCTCTCACTCTCTCTCTCCCTGTTTCCCCTCTNGACTTAAGGAGGGAGAACAGGGTGGAAAAGGGAGGAGATCCGGCCCGAGCAAAGAGTACACCGTTGCGCAGAAGTAGATGTCAGTAAAAACATTAACGCAGGAGTGCTAGCATCGTACTCTTCCCCTCTTTCTCCCTGTTTCCCCTCTTTCTCTCTCCCTCTATTTATCCTCTCTTTTACTTACTCTCTCCAACTCTATTTCTATTTTTCACAAACTACTTCTCTCTTCTTTTTTTCCTCTTTTTCTGTCTCTTCCCTCTCTCTTTCTCTATTTCATCTTTGTATTTTTCTCTCTCTCTCTAAATTTCTTGCTTACGCTCTTGCACTTTTATCGCCCTCTCTTACTCTCTTTTTCTCATTCCCACCCTCTTTCTCTCGCTCCCTCTTTCTATCTCCCTCCCTTTTTCTCTTTCTCCCTCTCTTTCCCTGTATCTTTCTTTGTCTCTCTCCTTTCCTGTATCTTTATCTTCATCTTTCACCCTCTCCCTCCCTATATCTTTCTTTCACCCACTTTCTTTTTTCTCTCTTTCTTTCATCCTCTCCTATTTACTTTTTCCTCTTTCACTCTCTGTCTCCCCATCTTGCTTTGTCCCCCTCTCTCCATCTTTCTCACTTCCCCTCTTTATATCTGTTTCTTTCTTTGTATTCCTTTCTCTTTCTTTCACCCTTTCTCTCTTTTGTGTGTTCCTCTCTTTTCCCCTCCCTCTGTCCCTGTCTCCATCCCTTTATCTCTTTCTTTTCCATCTACCTCCTCTTTTTCCATTTTCCCCTCTATATTTCTCTCTCTTTTTCTCTTTTTATCTCTCTCCCTCTACCTTATTTCACCACCTTGAGTGCTAATGGCATACTTTTTAAGTGTGATTTGTTTACCAATGTGGGGCCACGGTAGCTGAGTGGGTAGCCTGCTCGCCTCCCACCAAGGCAAACTGGGTTCAATCCCCGGCCGGTTCACTCCCGGATTTTCGCATATGGGAATCATGCCGGACAATGCTGCTGATCGACTGGTTTTCTTCGGGATCTCCAGTTTCCCCTGCCCTTTCATTCCGGCGCTGCTTCATACTCACCTCAATCACCCTCATCGGCTCTGAAGACCTCGCTGCTAAGAGCCGCCCAAATCTCTTACTCATTTAACGTGATTATTTGGTTTTTAATTTTGCAGAGCAGGATACACGTGTGTTGTGTTGTTGCAGANTCTCTTACTCATTTAACGTGATTATTTGGTTTTTAATTTTGCAGAGCAGGATACACGTGTGTTGTGTTGTTGCAGAGACCTGGAGAAGTACGAACTGAGGCTGCTGCAACAGAACATCAAGCTGGACTACCGTGTACTCATGGAGATGACCTCCGAGATCTTTATGCTGGAGGTGCTGCACCGCACTGTTGTCTGTGTCTACGAGGTGCGTGAACACTCTCCTCTCATCCTGTCACTGCCCACCACTTGTTATNGCACCGCACTGTTGTCTGTGTCTACGAGGTGCGTGAACACTCTCCTCTCATCCTGTCACTGCCCACCACTTGTTATTTTAGAGCTGAAGTCAGTGTTTGCACGTGTATGCATATCTCAGTAAATAATTTTTCTGAAAATTTGTCTTTTTCCAGGATAGGTAAAAAATAATAATCGACAGCAACCTATCACTTTTTACTTTTATCCTATTTTAAATTTTCAATCAGAGAAAATATAGGGTGTATGGTTAAGAAATAGCATTTTTTGGGCTTTCCTGCACAATTTCCGTAAGGGAAAGGAGAAATGTAAAAAGTGGCATCTGCAGTTTAATCCATTGGCTTACATAGCATGTAATAATATCCTACAGTTAGAAGTTGAATTTGTGAAACATTCAGCTTCCAGGCATGCACATTGCAGTATTGGGGGGCCCATCACAATGCTTCCTTGTAACCAGACGTGACTGAGGTATTTAACATTTTTAACTAGTGATTCCTCTCTACTATAATTTTCTAAGATATTCGAAAGATTCTTGCAATTGGGGTGAATTATGAAGTGAAGTATTTTGAACATACGCCATTGCTTCACTATGTCATCACAGAAAACCAAGTGTGAGAGAGTGAGACACGAAACAGGCACAGAAAAACGAGCGGAGAGAAGATGTAATCAAAAGATATTAATAAAACGTTTAATAAATCCGNACACGAAACAGGCACAGAAAAACGAGCGGAGAGAAGATGTAATCAAAAGATATTAATAAAACGTTTAATAAATCCGACAATAAATTTAGTCAGGTAAATAAAATAGAAAACAAAAAACTGAAGGGAAAAAAACCCCAAATTAAGACAGCACAGGAATGAAGGCGAACGAAGGCAAAAAAAATTTGCACAAGACAGGATGACACCACAGTGAAGTAACAACCGCAAGACCAGACGATACATCGATGACAACACAGAAGACCACAGTAGGTTTCCTTATAAGAGCTTGTTGTGATGTTACGGGAGCTGACATCTACTCTCGTCTTTGGGCAGACAAAAAAGTGAAAAATGTAAAAATAAGGATGCATATATTGTCTAGACCCCTTCTTCTTGCACAGCCAATGGCAGTCAAGCTCTGTCCTGATTGGCTGTGCACCCAAGAGTGGTTCTTATAGGCTATTGTCCTCGTGCAATGGTTGTTTCTCATTCATTCTAAGATATAATTTTGTTTCTCTTTTAATTAAAGGTTTTCATATGTTTTTTTTTTAATTCAATGCCCTGTTGGCTGAATACTTTTGTATTACTCACAATAAGTGCTGTTTCATTTATGTTAATTTTGATCTGGTGTTTCTATAGTAGATGGAGTAGAATTTTCCCATAGTATTTAATGGCTCTTTTTCCAAACATGTTAGGCGTTTTTTTTTAGTTTTGCCCTTCTTAATGTTATTTTAATGCTCTTTTATACGTGTTGTAAGGGGATTCCCAGTTTTTGCTATGCACATGCTTCCACACTCACAAGGTATCTGATGCACATAGTCCTGGCTCTGTAATTTGTCGGTGGCTGATTTTACTCTGGTGACGATGTTTTTAATCTGACATTTGATTTGAAAGCTCTTTTTAGCCCATGCTATGNACATTTGATTTGAAAGCTCTTTTTAGCCCATGCTATGAGTAGGAAAATGCTACTCCACCTATTATAGAAACACACCCAATTAAAAGGAAAATAAATAAATGAATCAGCATTTATTGTGAGCAATACAAGAGTATTCAGTCAACAGAGCATTGAATTAAAAAATCTCGTGGAAACCTTCAATTAAAAGTAAAACTAAATTATATCACGAAACGAATGTGAAACAACTATCTCGCACAAGGACNCGTGGAAACCTTCAATTAAAAGTAAAACTAAATTATATCACGAAACGAATGTGAAACAACTATCTCGCACAAGGACAATAATAAAAACCACTCTTAGGTGTACAGCCAATCAGGACAGAGATTGACTGCCATTGGCTGTGCAAGAAGAAGGGGCTATACAGTACATTATTACTCATTTTTCCATTTCTCACTTTTAGTCCGCCTGAAGACTGGAACAGATGTCTGCTTATGAAACGTCGCGACTATGTGTCGTCTGCGTTGTATCATCCTGTTTTGTGCTAAAAGCTTTTGTCTTTGCTCTGTGCTGTCTTAATTTGGGTTTTTTTTAATATAACAATTTGGTCTGTAATTTTATTTTTTGTTTTATATTTGCTTATTTACATAACAAAATTCCTTGTGCGATTTATTATATGTTTTATTTATATATCTTTTGGCTACAGCTACTCTCTGCTCATTTTTCCATGTTCGTTTTGTGTCTCGCACTTGATTTTCTGGGATGCCGCAGTAAAGCATTGGTATATGTTCAAAATATTTCACGTAATTAAAAATGGCGGTACATTATCTGCCAGCATGGCAATGTGTACAAGTACAATAACATAAAAGATAAACAGGAAAACAAGTGTCTGGGCAATTATTAACTTAAATGATAAATAGCATAACTGTCAGTTTGATTTGTGTCCCCCCCCCCTTCCNGTCAGTTTGATTTGTGTCCCCCCCCCCTTCCCCTCCGTCATCACATGTTCTTTTTGTCAAACTGGTTAATTTGTTATACAACTCATATTTAAAAATAAAAGTAATTGTTGTATTTATTTTGTTGTGTTTGAATGTGCAGAACGTTAAATCCAGTCAGGACTGCTTCAAGTACCTGAGTCATGATTACTGTTAGACGTGGAGTGTGTATCCACTGTAGAGTTGCTCGGTGATGTATGTGCAGGCACTGTGGCT
>NQII01000341.1:301554-334989 GCA_002778355.1 Clitarchus hookeri
TCCTCCTCCTCGTCGTCCTCCTCCTCGTCGTCCTCCTCCTCCTCGTCGTCCTCCTCCTCCTCGTCCTCCTCCTCGTCCTCCTGCTCCTCCTCGTCCTCCTGCTCCTCCTCGTCTTACCTGTCCTTGTCGTCGTCCTACTCATCGTACTCGTCCTAGTCATCCTCCTACTCATCGTACTCGTCCTCATCCTCCTACTCATCGTACTCGTCCTTGTATTCATCATACTCGTCCTTGTACTCCTTGTCCTGCTCCTCCTCGACCTCCTACTCCTTGTTCTCATCCTCATAATCATCCTCATCTTCCTCGTAATCCTCCTCATTCTCGTCCTCCTCAGACCGACACCACTACTACTACTAGTTCCTCTACTACTACTTTTGCCTTTAATGTTACGTATGAATTCCTTGCCTTGCAGATCCAATACAGCTCTTTGGAGGGGATAATAAATATTGTTTAGTTTAATGACTTTTTCATAAATGTGCTCATTAATTTCTGTATAAGTACATTTTTGTGTCAGTTGATGCTGGAAATAATTTATAGCTTCTAATTAAACATTGGCGTAGCTAGAAGGAGCATGATTATTAATTTATCTCAGGCCTCTGGTAGTTCAATAACAAAAAATAAGGCATCAGAAGTTCTCTGTTAAAACCATAGTGATCTATTGTGCACCAAGGCAGAGCATCTGAAATGCCTTGCAACAATAATTGTGTAATTTTAAGTGGCCTAAAACTCAGAAATGAAACCAATAATTTCTTAAGAACATGTGTTGTTTCAACTGCATGTTACTTTCAACCTGGAACAATAACAGAATTGAAGAGGAATAACTAAAGTAGGTAGCCAAAATTATTTAAAAACTAAACTTCATAAGCTACACATTTTTCCAAAACTTGGACCAACTTCTTGGTGTACAAAGAGTTGGCCTTTGATGATGGACAAATCGTACCATAAGATTCACTTCTACATGTGGCGGATATCACCAGCTGTATTGTGGCTTCTAAAGTTAGTAGACAGGTTGCGTCAGTCACCGCACTTGTCTGGCCTTGTGCATTCCCACCATAGTTGTATTCTTAACACTCGTATCAATCTTAACTAGTCTAGTAAAATAGAAACACGGAAAATTGTGGACTTAATAAACGTGAGTAATGATTGATAAAACTAACACAGTACAGGAACGAATAAAAAAAAGTTGGTGAAACCTCTTTTACACTTTTCGGAGAACCAGAGAAAGTAGTTGTAAAATGTAGGTGAGCGTAAAATCAGGGTGCGGAAGGGAGTCCACCAATGTTGACATTCAGGTTAGATGATAATAATAATAATTTGTTTTACTATATGAAGGGCATGTATGTTTATGTGAACTGTGATAAATGTGTTGCGTCTGTGTGTAATGTTGGTGCTCACATCATCTTGCGGGTGCTGCATCACCCTCATTGTGCTGCAGAACTGTTTTGTCAGAAGCTTTGCCAAGTAAACTCAATTGAAGTGCGGTGTTTGTCGTCAGCGTCTTGGTGAGGCTGGGCGCAAGTGGAGGGTGTTTCTCGTGACGCAGGAGACTGGAATGCTGTGGCGGCGGTGGACATGACAGAGTACACCAGCCGGCAGCTACAGCGAATCGAGAGGAAACGTAATAAAATGGCGGCATACCTGGCAATTGCCACATTCAATGACCAGGACAGGAAGGTGAGGTGGCTGTGATAAATTTTGGCACGCTCACACTTCTTGCACCTCAGTGCTGTTTTTGAGTGTGTTGGTTTGCAGTTTGCTGTGCTAAGATTTGCTGAAGCCACTTCTTCGTGACGCCCAATTTCATGGCAGTTTTTGTAGTCATTTTTATGCTTGCTTTTGTGTTTCTGTGTAGGTGACTGTTCTGCTCTGCCCTAAGTTTTCTGGCCACAGGTGTAACGCAAAGCGAGGTGGTGCAGTGCTAAACCTGGGTTCCAATTTCGGTCCGGCCGTCCAGATATCGGTTCCCCGTGGTTTCCCAAAATCACTTTAGGCAAATGCTTGTGTGGTTCCGCAGTACAGGCCATTGCAGATTCCTTCACCGTTCCTGCTCGTCTGAGCAACTTGCTGAATGTCTAATGACCTCGCTTTCGACGAGATGTTAAGCCTTACCCACCTACCAACCATGTACGACACTTTTCATACCCAGGAGGATTCCTATAAATGTTATAGAATAAATAAATAAATTACTGCTGTGTCCAGGTGTTTGGGCAGAGACGACGGTGGACACCTGAGCTACTATGTCAAGCTGTACATTTGTATCTGTGGTGGGAAACATTAGGTGTTATGTAACAAGTATTTGTGCGTATGGTAAATGATACTTAATGTAAGTAAAAATAACAGAAACTCGTCAAGTAGGTCCTAATACGATGGTGAGCATAACTTGAAACATACATGTCACCATGGCAGTATAGCCTCTAGATAAATATTAACGTTGTTTGCTGCTGTGTGCTAAGTTGGGATACATAATGTGCTAGCGCCAGATCCCAACCTGTGAATTTTTCTTTTCATGTTCAAATTCTCAGCACAGATTTTTTTAAATTTTGTTATATGTGGTATGTTATTGTGTTATTTCCATATACATATATAATTAATTTTTGTTGGTATGTAGTTGTTTTAATTGTAGTATTTTCCTTAAAAAAAAAAAAGCTATAACAACAAATTAACTGGACATTTCAATAGAATTGGTTGCAGTTGTTCTCTCACTTCATTGATTCAAAATGAACAGGAGTCTTCCTTTCAATACTGTGGGCATTTTGTTAACATTCTTTGACTTCTCTAAAAACATACTTGAAAATGCTTGAGCTTGATGATTATCAGGATCATTTAAATAATTGTTATCATTGAAGATAATGAATAGCGCTGATGGTTATCATGCTGGATGCAATTATATGAACTGCACTGCTGTCAACCGTGGACTGCCTGTGGTGAGTGTTTGCGCTGGTTTGTGTGTAATTTTCAGTCTCTCTTTGCAGTTGTTGATACCTCTCTAATGTGGTTTTAACAAACTGTTTATTCTTACTTATTCTATATAATATTTATTCCCACTTCTTTTGTTTTGGCAATTTTCCTTTCATTTAGGAAAACCTTAACAACAAACGTTGTGAACCTAGGTAACTTAGCAAACAAGATAAATAGGAAAAATAAAATTAAAATTCTAATAGTATTGTATTGATTGGACTCCATAAAACACTGTGTAAAAATCCTTGTATCCTGCGTGTATTTTAGAGTGCGGCATGTAGGGAAGGCTGTCGTCGCAGTTTGCAGCACTGCTACGTGGCCATGAGAAGCAGGGTGATGTGACTGTGTTGTGTGTGTGTTGCAGTCTAGCATGGAGGAGGAGCAGCGTAAGCGGGTGTCGCCGCCAGAGAAGGACCAATCACCTGACGCCAAGAGACAGAAGACAGATGGTAGAACAAATGTACGTAGCCCTGTGCGAGTTGCCAAACACCGAGCGAGAGTGCGGTACGCCCCGTGCACTGTAGCAGTTAACACTTTTGACAACCCCGCTTAGATTCTTGCGTGTTGTTCTGCCATGCACCTGCACATTTTTTATATTGTGAAATATTATGAGGTCTCTAAATGTTTTTCTTTGTTTCCAATTATTATTTAGATGTTCATAATATTTAAAAATATATATATATTTATATATATTGGTAACTACCGGCTTTGATTGTGACATTACATGAAACTACTTTTCATAATTTGTTGCCTACATTACTGTCAAAGTATATGCACTTACTGATATGTTCTTTCAAAACAGCTTGATTAACTGCTAACCAAATACAGCCTACATGTTCAGCTGTAAGACTTCCATGCGTTGATCCAGTGTTGGTGAGGCTCTGTGCCATTGCCTGTCATTTCCCTACATTACATCTACCGTATTTTGGCACAAAGTGCTTCAGCATGCACCAAAGTTTCACCATTAAGAGAGATTGGGCATTCTCTGTTCCGCTTGCATACGTACAGTAATGACTTCAGTGAAATGGCACAGTGGTAAATCACTGGATTCACGTTCAGAAAGACTAAGGATCAAATTCTGGTCTGGCCGCCCTGATTTGGTTTTTCCATATTTTCTCTAAATCACTCCCCTATGAATTCTGGGTTGGTTAGCGAACAAGTACCGCTCTGGAATATTGTGCAGTACTCGAAAGACTTGTAGGCAAGTTGTCCATAAAATCAGTGGTATGATGAATCAAAGTAACCTTTAGAACATTTATGTGTATATGTTAATTACTTATAAATCTTCGTAATATATGTGGTGTTTCTAATACTAAATAAAATGTAGCGATCTTATAAAAACACTCCTGTTAAACATTCTAAAGAGTTCAGTTGCTTAGTATTTTATTGACATACATTCTAAAGAGTTCAGTTGCTTAGTATTTTATTGACATACATTCTAAAGAGTTCAGTTGCTTAGTATTTTATTGATAGTCTAATTTTTATCACTTTTGTATGTACTTTATAATCAGGCTACCGGTTGGTGAACATTTTCAGAAACTGTGAAATTGAAATTGAGAGCTCACATGTGAACATCATGTGGTGTTTATTCCGGTGTTGCAGGAAGCTGGTGATGGGCGTGACCCACGCATGAAGTGGATAGAATGCGAGTCCACGTTGAACTCGCAAGGAGCGGAGGCCGTCGCAGAGCTGGAGAAGCTCAGGAAGGTGCTGATTGCGAGGAAGCAGTTTCAGGTACGCGCATGGTCCTCACGATAGTGCTGTCACCTGTACGGGAAAGATAATTAGTTCCATACGTATACTGCCCGCAAAATACCTGTTAGCTCCAGCAATGCCACAAGGAACAGGGTTGTCACTGATGATGCTGGAAGCCATTGGACAGAACGTGCGGTGGGTGGGAGTGTAACCGAAGGAGTTCATATTTTCTGATCATTTGGGAAAGGGATAATTCTGCGCTGTGTTCTGAGATTTCCTGTTACTCCTCCAAGAGATAGTGGCAAGTTGTGCGAATAAAGTTCTTCAAGGGTTATGTTATAGCATTTATTCCTCCATATAGCAATTTACACATGCAACTTATTTTTGACCTGTGCACAACCAAAATATTTTGAAGTTTTGTTATAACAACTAATGGTACCATGCAAGTTTGATTTCATATTTTAAATTGAGAATACTTGATAGAACGCCACAAAATGTTTAAGGGCATGCAGTATCTGCCATCTGGGAGGATGTAAATGCTTTGGGGGCTCTCTTATTGGTATATGTGTAATCGCAGCATTTGAGGGAATAGTAGAACCCCACTGTAAAGACCCCGTGTTTCAACTGACTTTCCTCAAATTTGCACCTTTCTTTAACAGAATTTCTTATGGTTTCTCAAAAATTGGTTTTTAAAGGGAGATGGTCTTAATAAAAGGGGTTGCAACAGTGAAGTTCTACTCTAGTGTAATGACATTTATAGTTAATGCCGCTCATGTCAGCCAGGGAGGATACCCGGAGAAGTCGGAGCATCTGTAGTAAGGATTGCTGCTAACCACGTGTTATAAAAGTGACATTCGCACAACCCTAGTTGTCTGAGTCGAGAACGGGAGCATAAATGTTGTGGCGGTGAGAGGAAGGTAAGAACGGTGTGTGTTGCAGGTACATCCGTGGTTCCGACTGAACGCGGTGGGGAGCGAGGCAGAGCTGTCTGGCGCCAGCCGAGTCCCGCTGCTCACCGCAGACATCCGCAACCTCCTCATGTACACGCTGCTGGGCATCCACTCGCCTTACTCGCCCAGGTACACGCTGCTGGGCATCCACTCGCCTTACTCGCCCAGGTACACGCTGCTGGGCATCCACTCGCCTTACTCGCCCAGGTACACGCTGCTGGGCATCCACTCGCCTTACTCGCCCAGGTACACGCTGCTGGGCATCCACTCGCCTTACTCGCCCAGGTACACGCTGCTGGGCATCCACTCGCCTTACTCGCCCAGGTACACGCTGCTGGGCATCCACTCGCCTTACTTGCCCAGGTACACGCTGCATCTCCTGCCAGGCAACAAGGAGACTGTGGAACCTCTCTTTGTACAGGGCCACGGTCCACCTCCGANTCTGGGCATCCACTCGCCTTACTCGCCCACGTACACGCTGCATCTCCTGCCAGGCAACAAGGAGACTGTGGAACCTCTCTTTGTACAGGGCCACGGTCCACCTCCGACCAAGATTGCTGACGTTCACGGTCGTTATCAAGATGGTAGTCTTGGCTTCCAGGCTGGAGCTGCATCTTGTTGGTTTCTCTCGCCAGAAATTAGTGAAACCAACAATATGCGGCTCCAGCCTGGAAGCCAAGACTGCCAACCTCCAGCCAAGGCGATCCTGCTTCGATTTCCAGCAGGGTCGCTCCCATATGTTTGCATCTGGAAACTTGGTGCACAATGCCATTGGCTGGCTGGTTTTCTCTGGGTTTTCCAGTATCCCTTGTCCTTACTTTCTGTTATTGTGATTTCTATACATAACAATTTGTTGCCCTCCAACTTCAATTTATTAGCTGGTTCTACGAACTTGTGAATACTAGTGACTTTTTGTTATGATTGTGTATGTCCAATGTACAACCAAAAGATAAGAAACAAATAAAATATACTAGCGACTTCCAACAATTACAAACAACAAACAAAATGCCACAAAAACCATAGCAAACAAAGTGGCATAGTAAAGGAACAGAATTACCAAAGGACCTGGCACAAACAAATATAAAAGGATGCAATATACACAATAAAATATGCTCATCAAAGCCAAATAGGAAGCGCTAATACATTATTGCGATGGGTGACCGTACATGGCACAAAAGAGAGAGAATAAATAAAAAAATATATAAACAAGACTTACTTGCGTGATCAAACAACATAAGGCCCAGAGGAAGACTGAATTGTCTATAAATAAAAGACATGGTTTGTGGTTGTGCGTTGCTAAATATTTTGTTTATGTTTGTTGTTTCAAATCAAGTTATAAAAAATATAAGAACTGAATGATAGTCCTTTAACAAATGATGGACAAAAAGAAAATCTATTAACAAATAGACAAATAAAAGTAAAACTAGAACGCATCAATAACATAATTACTTGTAAAATCTTTCTTTTCAAACAATAATTATAGTGAAACGTCTCAGCAGTATTTTGCTAAAGTTTTTGTTAATATTCATAAAAAAAAATTTTGACTTGTGGATTTCAAATATATGATGCAACTTTAAAATGAAAAGTGGGAGCAGAAATCTGTATTAGATAGCTGTTGGTTTGTATTATCTAGTCCTCGAAATTTTACATTTCAGTAATTGGAAAGTACTTGGATGTACATCTAAAGTGTAGTGTAACCCTCTCAAAACGTTTCCTGCTTAATACATTATTTTTACACCTTGCCTGTATGCACATGTATAATTCAACCTTTATTAATTTCACCTGATTAATAAGCATGATTTTTTTCCAGCCCCTTGAGTAGTGTTTTGACTGGGTTTACCATGTCTGTAGGAACTCTGTGCTCAGGGCTGAGATTCTTACTTTCCTTTCTGCTTATGGGAAACCCAATCACGTAAGCATCGTAAGTGAAGCATAGCATGGTGTGGAATATTCTGACGGGCAGGCGATTACTACACTTTGTGCTGTAGCATCTTCCACTCCTACTTTTTGCACAGCGTAAATCAGCTCGTAATAAGCGAAAAGTGGAAGAGAATCGCCCCCCAGTTCTCAGTTAAGTAAACAGTAGCATAATTTAATGTTTTGAGAAAAATGTTGTTAGGAAGGCGTAAGTGAGATGTACAGGCTTTGAGATGTACAATCCGTTCAGAGTCACTTCCAACTTTTCTGGTGTAATAAATCTTACCAGAGTCTAGAAAATTACATTTTGCATAAAAATGATTTCTTACTAGACATTACCAACACAACTATCTTCTCCCTGTTTTAATTCACATTAATTGTAAATAAAATATACTTAATGGATAAAATATAAGTAAAAGTTCAATTTTATAAAAAAAAAGAAAAGGTATTTTTATGTTAAAAGAAGTATAAAACTCTTGTGATACATGATATTTAGGGGGGGGGGGACCAAATCATACATAGTGTGATTTTTCAAAGGTTTGATCAAAAAAGTGTGAAGAGACTGCAAATAGATTATACAAATATTTTGCTGATGATATGTTCAGCATATTTACAGTTTATCCTTTTTGACCAGCTGTCATTGTTCAAAAATGTTCTTGTGGTGCAGACAGAAACAAGTACAAAACTCTAAATCATTTGGTTGGAAGATCTGATGTTCACAAGTAATGGAATTCACTGTGGTGTACTGTAGGATGAAAATCTGTTAAAATGTTTGTTGCTTTTTTCTGTCATTTTTGTGGGGAAAGTTTGTATTTCAAATGCACTGCAATGCAGTTCAAGCACGAGGTAGGCAGGCAACGGGGTTGTTCTGTACTTGTAAGAACCCTGTGCAACCAGGGGAGTGTCTCGTGGGAGGGGGGGGGGATGTAGAGCCAGCCAGCAGACGGCATGTTGCAGACGCTGTGTGTGTGCTTGTCCCAGGTGGTGCGTGGTGGAGAAGATCCGCTACGTGAGCCACGCGGTGGCGCTCATCATCGAGGGCCTCACCTTGTACGACTTTGTGTCGCACGAGAGCTGCTTCCAGAAGGTGTGCGCGCACTTCCCCAACCGCGTGGAGGTGGTGGTCCCCGCGCAGTACAGCGGCAGTCTGGTCCGAGAGCTGGCCATCGTGCCGCTGGCCACCGCCTTCCGCGAGGAGCTCGTCACAAGTACGCAAGTGTCCACCGACCACTGCACTGCCAGCTGCAGTCTGTGCTCTTAGTTAAGACACCGCAGATGAGAGATGTTGTGCTGGGCCTGAAAGTGTTTTGACCTCCCTCCTTTGCTTCATTTTTGGTAATCAACAAATGTCTATCAATTCTTTAAAGAAATTTCCTAAAACTTTGTAATTTTTTAAACTTCAGGTTGTATGTAGTAACTAGTTTTTTTTATCCCACCTCGCATAGCTTCTTACTAAATAAGACCATGGACAGAAAACCTGCGAACTCTCTACATGGGCGTGGTTGATCACCTGTCTTAGAGCTCCAGATTTTACACCTCTATTTTCTGGCTCCTTGTAAGTCTCAAACAGCATAGTTTACCCTCTTTTCACAATTATCTACATTTTGCATCTTTCTCTTCTGATCCCTGGAGAGATGTAGAAAAAGGTTTTACTTTAGTATTATTCCTCACAGGTTTCCTCTTTCTATCCTTAGAGACCATGGTGGTGTAGTGGTCAGACTCCTCGCCTCCTACCTAGGCGAACCGGATTCGACTCCTACCGAGGTTGCTTCTGGATTTTCGCATGTGGGGATTATGCAGGACGATTCCAGGGATGTCCCGTTTCCTCTGCCCTTGCATTCTGGTGCTGCTCCTTACTCAACTTGTTTCACCCTCATCTGCTTTCGAGACCTTGACGTTAAGAGCCGCCCAATTATCTCCACTCCACTCTCCTCTCTTTTTCTGTGATGTAGCCAAAGATTTAAATGTTGCCTGAGACGTGGGTCCAGATCAAGCTGATCTTGCAAAATTGTTGTAAAGACTAATAAAACTAGTTGGAAGTTCAGTCTTATCCACCATGTTGTAGTTTTAGATATATTGCTGATTTCAGTTTTGAAGAAAAGAAAATCAATTTGGATACGTACATCAAACAGGGATTTAAATTTTGGCAAGAACCTTTAAAATTAAAAACTCGCTAGCCTTAACTTAGGATTATTGCATAAAGAAGAAACAATTGCTGTAATAATATCCTATAAAATTTATTCTGACTACAATTTAAGTGTATTTTTATTTAGTTATTTTAGTAGTATTATAATGGATGAATAGATACGCAGACGCAAATTTTTGTTGTCGTTCATCTAATTGTTTTGGTACGCTGAATATGCGTACAACCCTAGTTATAGTACATCTCATATATGAAGGCCACATTCTTGACAGTTGACGATCGCCGCGCCAATGTTTACTTTTCGTTTATGTATCCATTTGCCATCAACTGATGCGTCAAGTGAAGGCTTTGATGCGACGAGTCAGCGCGTCCAGGAGGTGCTGCTTCGTGCGGCAATTGGTGAACTACTTGGGTGGCGCCTAAGGCGGCGAGAGAAACCTCGAAACGGAGTTTGAAGGGCAAGTGTAGGGTCGTTCGTAAACACTGTACACAAAATATATGTTACTTTAAAAATGATGCAGAGCTTGCGAAAAATAAAATTATTGGTATCTGTTCATAAATTTATATATGTCGCACGCGGAACACTTTTTTTTTTGTGGCTGGTAATGCTTCAGGAAAAATCAGAAAGGTAGCGCGTACATCCTGTCCGGAGCGACGTCTGAGCTTCTTATTTTGCTCAATAGATAGCGTATTTTTAAAGTTGACTGTTCTTCTATTACCGGCTCGGAACAACACAAATTTAAGATATATTTCGTTAAATTATTAGAAAAAATAATTCAACAATATTATGCAATATTTCTGTATGCTTTTGGAATTAATATCAAGCACGTAATGAAAGCGGTGTTGGAGAGGGGCGATTAAGACGTGAAAAAAGGATTTGAAATTGCGTTTCACTTGGATACGGATAGTTTTAACATGCCTTTAATTTTGAACACCTATACATATCTACTTTAGCACAAAGTTTAGTTTCTAACACAAAAAACCGCTGTTTTATGACCACGTACAATAAAATGTATTAATTAACCTAGGAACTCTTTCTTATCGCACGTATTTTCGGCTGGCCTAATGTGTGTCTGCAGTGCACTCAGAATAGCCAACGTAACATTAGCTTTTGTTTGTTCGTGCATCAGCTGATACAGGATTTTGTAAATGGCACGTTGTTTGTTTCAAATACATAAAGTTGCCACTCACCGACTGTCAGAATCTGGCCAACTTATATGAAATGAAGTATAGTATAGTCCATTCACGGTTACTTCCAACTTTTTTGAACGCCTGCTATAGTTAATACTTCCAGTACATTCCTCCGCCTCATGCAAACTAAGCTTAACTAATTCTAGAAAATTACACCAGAGGGACAACGCACCGCTTTCGTGCGCTCTCAGTGTAATAACATTTTGCAAAAGAATTATTTCTTACTAGGCAATACCAACAGACCTATTTGCTCTCTGTTTTAATTCATTATAGATGAGATGATATAATTTATGGATAGACTATAAGTAAATGTTAAATTTAATGAAAAATAAGGTACTTTTATGTTAACACAAGCATAAAATGCTTGTGATACATAAAATAATTAGGAACCAAGCAAGCACGTCGTGCATGGGGTTATTTTTCAAAGGTCTGAATCAGAAAGTGTGAAGGAACCGGGAATAGACTATAGCAGTCGAGTCATATTGCCATAGAAATGAGTGATGGTTGCAAGTGAGGCGTGTTGCAGGAAGAAGGAGCAGCGCAATGACTCTGGGAGCGTCGTGTGTGCCGTAGAGTACGGGAACCTGGCAGCGGCGGAGAAGGAGCTGTGGTACGGCTTCCCGGAGGCGAGGGCCATCTTCCCCGTCGCGGAGGCGCCGGAGCAGCCAAAGAAGGACGAGGAGGTGGAGTGTGGGCCCCTGCCGCCCACGGACGTGTTCCCTCGCACCAAGCTGCTGCTCTCCGCAGTGCAGTTGCTGGAGGAGAACTACCCACTGCCGCTGCCCGGCGAGATGCACAGCATGTGAGTGTTCCCTTCTATACTCTGTTCGAGGTTAATTGACTGCTGTCGGAACCCTCTCTTACGATATACAGATCTTACTCTCAATTATGTATCCTTTCACTGCATGCAAGTTTAAAGTTGCCCTTGACCAGTGCTGTTCAGTTACTTTTCCCATTGGGCCATTTACAAATAATTGATGGGCCACATTAACTTTGTTTTAAAGTCATGGTTCGCATACATATGGACGAGATTTTATGATGTTATTTTTAACTCAATTTTGTTTTAAAAATCTATGATTTCCTGGGTTCTTGTTTTTATTTTGGTAAATGTGATAGTATTGTTTTAAAAAATGCATATTTATATAACATTTGATATTAATATGCATTTTGGTGTTATGGTTTTATCCCTATTCACCATATAATCTTATCTCTTTGAAGACAGTAAGACCGCGTGGCAGGTTAGTTGACGCCTTGCTTATTGAAACAACGAGGCATCTGATTTGTGTCTCTTTGTTTTGGTCTTGGCAAGCCTTGAACACTTGAATGGCCACCTTGTGTGTTTGTGTCTACATAGCAGTCGTCAGAAGGAGAGGGCTACATGCAGGTTGTGCGTGTCGCAGGTACGCTCACTACGTGCTGACCAAGGAGGAGTACCGGGAGGTGACCCCGCACTCGCCCATGCTCGCCCTCGACTGCGAGATGTGCCGCACAGACACCAAGCAACTAGAGCTCACCAGGATAAGTCTTGTCAACGAGAAGTTTGAGGTATGTATTGATCTGCTTTGAATTTCACTGAGGGCTGTACAGTTGAACTTTTTTATCATCACCATCATCATCATCATTGTCAGCTTCTTCTTCATCAGGAACAGGTTCCAGCCACTGGCCATAACTGTTTGCAGCACATGCCTCTTCTTCTGGCCTCTCGCCACCTCTTCATTGTTACTCTGCCCCAGTCTTTATTTCTCTTCCTTACACACTTCTCCACTCCCTTCAGCCATCCATCCCTAGGCCTTCCTCACTGCCAATTGTCATGCATACCATGGTATCACATTTTTTCTAGGGATGGGTCGGTTCGGTTCTTCGGTTCCAATTTATACCGGTTCTTGAGGTTTGACTCGGAACCGGTTTTAGGTTAAAAACAATTACTCGGTTCTTGGTTCTACACAGCAATGGCAAAACTCTGTTGTTACAAAAATAACTCTGGTATTTACTCATATATAGCGCGCCCTTTTTCCCCAACATAAAGGAAAACATTTCTGGGGTGTGAGCTTTACACGGAAAAACAATTAAGGAGTGGTAGTCGTAAGCTCTTACATCAACACTCCTCTCCCTTCTCTCTCTCTTAACTCTCAGCCCTCCGCCGNTTACAAAAATAACTCTGGTATTTACTCATATATAGCGCGCCCTTTTTCCCCAACATAAAGGAAAACATTTCTGGGGTGCGAGCTTTACACGGAAAAACAATTAAGGAGTGGTAGTCGTAAGCTCTTACATCAACACTCCTCTCCCTTCTCTCTCTCTTAACTCTCAGCCCTCCGCCGCCGTAAACAACACTGCTAGCCGATCGATACATTCCATTCCTCCAAGTCTTCTTTTCGAAGTGTCACATTCCAGCGCAGCAAAAAAAAAACCAGGGAGTCCTTGTGTAAAAAAAAAACAAAAAAAAAGGGCCGCCCAGACACCATAAAAGAAGCAAAAAAAGNCTTCTTTTCAAAGTGTCACATTCCAGCGCAGCAAAAAAAAAACCAGGGAGTCACTGTGTAAAAGACACAAAAAAAAAAGGGCCGCCCAGACACCATAAAAGAAGCAAAAAAAGTTAAGAAATCGGGCCGACCACCACAGCTGTTGACCTTTTTTTAACGAACCTTTGTAGGATACCTTTATCATACAGCACACCACAATGTTTTGGTTTGAGGGCCATGAGTTATTTAATTAAAGTATTTTCCAAACATATCACAATAACCACATATTAATGTAAAAAAAAAGAACAATTTTTTACATATTTACTAACCTTAAATAAATTTAATACAAGTTTATCTGTATACATTAAAACTTATCTTCACACTTTGTTACTGTTCAATTCTTCCATATAACGGTTAAATAAAACATTTGATGAATTTTACCTGCATTGGTTTAATAAAGTTGCAAGCAAAAGGCAAGTATTCAAAGTACATAGAACCGAATACTGGAACCGATATTTAAATTGTAGAATCGGCACCGGAACCGGAATCGACATTTTTGGTTATTCGACCCATCCCTAATTTTTTCTTAAGGTTCCATGCCAATATTACATTATCTTGTAAATATATGTTAATGCATGCCTGTGATAATGAGACTGTAACTTCTGGATATTAGCACATTATACAGTATGTCTTCTGATACTGGAATATACAATGGTACCCTGTTTTAACATTTCTCAAAGACCCCAAGAAATTTCAGTCTTGTATAAGGGAAAACTTAGAATGTGGTTAATTTTGGATTGTAAAACATGTTTGTGGCACAAGAGAAGGCAACTTATTAAGCAGGAAATTATTATAACAGGGTTTCACTGTATTGGGTTTGACCTTCTTGATACTAAAATTTTTTCGTGGCAATTTTAGTTAAATCAACACTACCAAGTCACCTCAACAAAAAGCATCTACGTGCATTTTAAATCCAAATCAATTTTATTCACAATATTTTTTGAACATTACATGGTTATACATATAATTGTGCACTATTCCAGTACAGTTTTGGCAAAAATAGTGGATACAGCGAACCTCACTGTTAATGATGAATTTAACACCATTGAAGTTGCACAAGACTGAGTTGCGTTGTCGTGAAAGAAGATGGCAGTGGTGTGTTTATGTTTCCTGTAATTATGCTGGAACATACTGGAATTTTCTGATCTCCAAGTCAGTAGATACATTATATTACAACTGTGATCCATCAAGGACCCGGAGTGTTTGGTCTTGTGGTGACACATTTGACTTGTAGGTACTTGGAAAGTTCAAGTCCAATCCATCTGCCTCCACTGGGGGTGATGTTTGTGTAGTACTTTTCCACCTCACTTCCATAGAAATGCTGGTGAAAGTTTTCTTAACACATTTAAATTCCTCCCTCAGTTATGGTTAAATCTACATTAGCATGTATGCATAAAAGAAAAGTTAATCGTAGTGACATATGGAGTGAAAATGATGAGTTTGTACGGGGTGGAACAGGTGGTGTACGACACGCTGGTGAAGCCGCACAACAAGATCACGAACTACCTGACACAGTACTCTGGAGTGACGGCGCAGATGCTGGAGGATGTCACAGTACGGCTGGCAGATGTACAACAGAAGCTGCGGGAGATCCTGCCCCCGGATGCCATTCTCGTGGGACAGTCCCTCAACATGGACCTCCACACACTGCGGGTACACACATGCCATCACAGAATACCTAAGCCGACTCCCTACGGTCGCCACTTTTTACTTTTGCCAGCAGTGGTAACTCCCATTAGGAAGGGCGTCATGCTAATAGTTTAAAAATTTATCAAGTATATTTCTAAATGTATATTTTTTTAAAAGTGTCCTTTAGAAAGTGGCACTTGGTCCTATTGAACAGTTGCGTTGACTCTAGGAGTGTGGCCTTTGTGTTTTGTGTTCAGATGATGCACCCGTACATCATAGACACGAGTGTGATCTTCAACCTGTCGGGCTGCCGCACCAGCAAGTCCAAGCTGGCGGCGCTGGCCTACAGGTATCTGGGCAGGACGATACAGACGAGCAAGAAGGGTCACAGTCCCGTCGAGGACAGTATTGCCAGCATGCAGCTCGTCTTCAAGAAACTGGCTAACAGTGAGTCTCTCTATGTGCACGTATATGTGTGCATATGGTGGGTGCGTGTATCTGCCTCACCCCTTGCCCTTCCACTTGCTCTCTTTCTTTCACCCTCTCTTCCTAATGCTCTTGTTCTCCCTTTCCTACAGATAGCCCTCCACCACTCTCCGCCTTCCTCTAGCTTGAGCAAGCCCACTGAAAAGTTCCCGATCTTCTAGTTCAAGCTTTTTTATTACATACAAACAATTGAGATAATGTTTGTTTACATCTGCTCTTGTAAGGCATAATTTTAACAGGAACACGCTTACCTTGTAAAATACAGTTTCTGATGAGGTTTCACTTTATGTTCTTAACAGTGTCCCAGTTGCACACATGTACACAGTAGCCGGGTGCATGCAGTGCAGCGTTGATGTTCACATGTGGCTGACACTCTGTGGCCTTGCAGGAGAGATGGAGCTGGACCCTCGAAAATGGCGTAAAGAAGGCAGCTTGGCGGTGCTTGCTTCCACAGTTGTGGTTTCTTTCCTCTTCCTCTATACCAGCATACACACCGGCATTCAGCAGACATTCCCACATGTTCTTTAAAATGATGGTGTGTAGAAAACCAACCCCAGCGCTGGAGACTTGAAGTGAGTGTGTGGCGAATGTTCGCAGGTGTGACGTACGGTGACCAGATTCTCTCCCGGAAAATGAATGCCCCGGGAGACCACCACATGGAAAATATTGCAGATATCATCCTCAATAAGTTGGACAAAAAGAAGTTAGGTAAAACTACTTTATACAATTAATTTTTTATTTTTGCAAAAAAAAAAAAATGATTTGTGTATAGATTACTAAGTCAAACATTTTCTGTGTTTTTAGTAATAAGTGTTCTGCATGCTCCTTCACATCTTTTGTGGATCATGGATGCGAGCACTTTTAAGCAGGATGCCCAGTTCTTAATGCTCTGAGGGTTGCTGTGAATTTGTTAGGAGTTCTGTTTTTCACTGCTGTTTAACTGACCCAGATACAGAGAGAAAACATAAATACTCACAGGGCAGTACTAGGAAGTGTGTGTGTGTTTATACACACACACACACACATACACTAACATATTTTCTACCCAGAAGTGCAGTCGCTAGGTTGTCTTGGCTAGGCCAACTTCGTCAGGCGGCAAGTGATGGCACACTGCAGTCTGTTAAGTGACGGTAGCCAACCACCATGCATCCACTAGGGGATTGCCAACCACCCTTCAACACACAGTAGTGTGCTATTACTCACTGCTTGAAGGTGGCCCAGACAGGCAAATGTCGCAACTGCGCGTGTGTGTGTGAACATGCGTGCATGTGTGTACACGCGGGTGCATGCATGCATGGGTGTGTATGTATACAGTATATACACACACACACGCACGAGTACTACCCTGTGAGTGCTTGTAAGTTTTATCTCCTTTTAATAATGTAGTTAGTATCCTGGTGTACTTTTCCTACCATATCATACACAGGCGAGAGTATAGAGTGACATGTGGGTGTTGTTGTGTCGTCAGCGGTGGTGGTGTCGCGGGAGGCGGTAGCGGAGGAGTACAGCAGCTTCCTGCAGCAGAACGCCCTGGGGCGAGACTGCAGGACGGCGGTGCGCTGCCTGTCAGCGGGCTCCAACGAGGAGGTGATCACCCGCACCTGTGAGGTGGCCCTGGAGCATGCACTCACCATCGCCCAGTTACACGTCGATGCCACGGATGAGGCAGCACTGCGCAGTGTAGATGAGTGGTGTGGGCGTGTCTTCCAGCACCTCGCAGTTAATGGACTGTGTGTCGTGCTGCTGGGCGGGCGGCCCGGCCGGGCCAGCGGGGCCTGCTTCGTGGGGCTCAAGCTGCGGGGCAATTCCTCCATGTCCTAACACGCTCCCCGGGACTGCTAGTGTGGGGCAGCCACACCAGCACGCTATATGCACATCCCACTGTGAAGCAAGAGCTGTAGTGCATGCATACAGCGCCAAGAACATGTTTTTTTTTATTACAAACAATCTTTAATATCTTTGATGCTTCTATGCGAAACCAAAACTAAACAGAGATATTCTGAACGCTGCATTTAAACACAAGTTAGGGCAGAACATTGTGTTTCATCAGTGCAACTTCCTCTGGAGAACAAGACGTTTGTTTTTCTCGTTCAAACTGTATGCATTGTCACTAGTGTATATGATAAATTGTACAAGTTTTTTTGATAAAACTACTTTTTTTATTTACCACCTCCTAATGTATTTTATTGTCAATATAGATGTGTGAGACATACTTTTTGACAAGTTCAATAAACCCTCATATAAAGTGTTTAATTTTATTGTACAGATCTCTATTATTATAATGAATACTTTGAATGACAAATAACTGCAATTTGTCATTTGTAATCCTGTGAATTTGCTTATTTTTTAGCATGTTCCTTGTTATCAGGATGTATGTGACTGATTTATACATTGCAACTAGGTATGTAATTTTGACACACATGCCTGCAGTTGTGAATAACCTTATGTTTCTATTTGTTTTCATGTAGGTCAGTGTTGCCACTGATCTTTGAACAAAAATCTTTGATCTAACTCCCAAAAATCATTAAAACCTAAATGTACACAATTGAATCACATTATTATGACCACCTGTATCCAGAGTAACCGCCCTTCGCAGCACGGACAGCAACTAGACGAGCTGGCAGTGACTCAGTCAGGTGCTGATAGGTCTCCACGGGTATCTGGAGCCATGCTTTCTCCAGTACGTCCCACAACTGTTGAAGGGTGCGTGGCAGAAGATGGCAAACACAACAATTGAGGCGGTACCACAGATGTTCAATTGGATTGAAATCGGGGCTGTTTGAAGGCCAGGGAAAAACGATGAAGGCTTGATCGTGCTCTTTCAGCCACGTGTGGACACTTCTAGCCGTGTGGCAAGGTGCATTATTGTGCTGGAAGATCCCATCCTCCCGAGGAAAGACAATCATCATATACGGGTGGATGTGATTGTTGAGGATGCATTCTTAACCAAAGCGATCAAAAGTGCCTTCCACGTGGATAATGGGACCTAGAGAACACCACCAGAACATTCCCCAGATCATAACACTGCCCCCACTGCTTTGTGTTCATCCAGCAGTGAATGCAGGGTGTCTGTTCTCCAACGTTTCTAGCCGAACACGCTGACATCCATCCATTCTATGCAGCTGAAAATGTGACTCTCGGAGAAGGTTATCATCGCCAATCAGCAGCGGTCCAGTTGTANTCCATCCATTCTATGCAGCTGAAAATGTGACTCTCGGAGAAGGTTATCATCGCCAATCAGCAGCGGTCCAGTTGTCGTACTGTTGAGCAAATTCCAGTCATTTTCGTCAATACATCTGTGTTAGCGTGGGTGTAGTCATCCTTCGTCTACTCNGTACTGTTGAGCAAATTCCAGTCATTTTCGTCAATACATCTGTGTTAGCGTGGGTGTAGTCATCCTTCGTCTACTCCAGAGCCCCATTCGCAGAAGGCTTCACTGAACTGTTGCGATAGACACATGTCAGGATGCCCCCTGGTTCATTTGGACGGTGAACTGTTCCACTGTAGCCTGTCGGTTGACCTTCTTGCACTGTCGTATTCAACGTTCACCTCTGATATCAATGGCACGTGGAACTCCACAGTTTCCACAATGGTTATTCCCAATGGTGCCGTTCGTCCACTCACGATACACCTTTGCCACAGAGGCAAGTGAACAGTTCACAAACGCCGCTGTTTCCGAACTGCTTCCCTCCTTGGCCTGAAAGCCGATGATCATCTCTTTTTGCAACTCTGTTAAATCGCTTCCCTTACCCACGACAGCAGGAAGCGCAATGTGTACAGCCAGCCTGTCGGTCCCATTATACACCCGCTTCACCAGCCCATGTCACAGGCCATACGTCATGGGCTACGCGCTGCAGATGGCACTTCTAGCAGGTGATCATAATAAAGTGATTCGTCTGTATATATGTCTGTTAAAATGAATCACGATATAAATTAAGTCATTATGCACATAAATATGAACACTACAAGCATGTTGACTATAGTTCACTTTGTTACAATAAAATTGGCAAACAAACATCACTGCAGGTAGAAAGGTAAGAGAATTTCTGTGATTTACAAACTAGGCAAGAAGAGTACAATACATGCAAGATTTTATGTAGCAGTAACTTGAGAGTGGAATGTCTTTTTGTTTGTTGTGAATGGAGATGCTGTTGACCACCAATTGTCATACAGTGGTCATTTCTTCCTAGTTTTTCATGACAAAAATACTTGTAAATTAATTTTTTGTTACAAATTATTTAACAGAGTAGGCCTATGCTTTGTTTCAGACTAAAATTGCCAGTTTGATATATAAGTGCTGCATTTCAACCCATAATTTAATTAGCCAAACTGCACAAAAATAGCATGTTAAAATACTCGTCATTATAATAGCTCCTTGTGAAGTTAATGAAGTTGCTAATGCTCGCACTTCACCATTGTTTTGTTTACTGTCACATAATACTTACAAAGGGTATTTACTCTTTTTTTGGTAGTAAATTCTTTAGTTCATAACAGCAACTTCGTGTAATTATTTTCATTTACTTTCCATGAATTGTAAACTTATTGGCTTCCAAATCATGCGGTACGATCATGACCTTTTCACGTGGATGTGAATGTGTTGTGCCTGNATTGTAAACTTATTGGCTTCCAAATCATGCGGTACGATCATGACCTTTTCACGTGGATGTGAATGTGTTGTGCCTACGGCAACACACAAGTTAATGCATAACACATTCACTGTTTAAAACCTTACACGTTCATTTCTCTTGAAAAACATGGGGTGTTGCCAAACAGCAAAAGGCAAACATTTTTTTGCTAAATTAACCATACTGCTTAAGTCAGCAGATGAATCATTACATATTCTGGAGGGTCAAATTTTTTTATGCAGAAATTGGGTGCCAGCCCTTATATCCTCATGGTCGGGGTTGCACATCTTTGTTTGTAAATCACATTATACCAACACTGACCTGGCTAGAGGTACTGTTCAATGCCTTAATTTAACTGGCCAAGGCTAGCCTAGATGTATCTGCTGAGTTTCCTTTAGGACAACAGGTCTCATCTTCCTCTAGTGTCTACAATGAAATCGACAAATAAAACAAAAATACAGTGAGTCTCAATCTATTTATCTCATCCATTGGAAAGTTGTAAGCCACAGGAGTGTTTTTTTTTTCCTAATGGGAGGTCATGCTTACATTTGTCATCAGTTGGTAATCTTCATAAAAAGTATCTTGTGGTANATTGTAAACTTATTGGCTTCCAAATCATGCGGTACGATCATGACCTTTTCACGTGGATGTGAATGTGTTGTGCCTGCGGCAACACACAAGTTAATGCATAACACATTCACTGTTTAAAACCTTACACGTTCATTTCTCTCGAAAAACATGGGGTGTTGCCAAACAGCAAAAGGCAAACATTTTTTTGCTAAATTAACCATACTGCTTAAGTCAGCAGATGAATCATTACATATTCTGGAGGGTCAAATTTTTTTATGCAGAAATTGGGTGCCAGCCCTTATATCCTCATGGTCGGGGTTGCACATCTTTGTTTGTAAATCACATTATACCAACACTGACCTGGCTAGAGGTACTGTTCAATGCCTTAATTTAACTGGCCAAGGCTAGCCTAGATGTATCTGCTGAGTTTCCTTTAGGAGAACAGATCTCATCTTCCTCTAGTGTCTACAATGAAATCGACAAATAAAACAAAAATACAGTGAGTCTCACTCTATTTATCTCATCCATTGGAAAGTTGTAAGCCACAGGAGTTTTTTTTTTTTCCTAATGGGAGGTCATGCTTACATTTGTCATCAGTTGGTAATCTTCATAAAAAGTATCTTGTGGTANTTTTTTTTTTCCTAATGGGAGGTCATGCTTACATTTGTCATCAGTTGGTAATCTTCATAAAAAGTATCTTGTGGTAGACAGCTGTAGTTTTAAGTTCGTTGTGCTGTTTGAAATTGTGCAGTAAAAGGAGGGATTAGCTTGGTGTACACTCTTTAAACTTGGATTTTACTATCTTTGGATGTACAGGCATAATTTATATTCCAAAATGCAGTAAATTTTTCCTAATTAATTTCTGATTGAAATGCTGTAGATCAGATATAAGGAACATGAAACAGAATAAGTTATTTATCTTGACGCTCTTTGATAAGTAAATATAAACACGACTTCGCCTCATCTGCACACGGAATCACGCAACCCAGGCGGGGTGTGATCCTCAGACCACTTGCAACTGGAGTCTACCAGAGAGCACACGAGGTCGTAGTGAAGATCGTCGACCAGCGTGAAGAGTTGGTGAACTCTCGAAACGAACAAATCACACTACATTTGCATTTGAGAAGATGGAAATAAGATTCATGGTGACCAGAAGCAATAAAACAAAGCAGCACATCAAACCGGCAATCAGTATGCTTGCAGGTCACCAAGGTGTTAATATGTGCCAACGAGAGTTTCCTTCGCAGTCTTGGCTTCCAGGTCTATCGCCATGGAAAATTACATAAACATCGACGAGCCAGTCCATTTTGAAGACAGCGTCATGAAAGTGGAACTTCACGTATACCAGTCATTCCTAATTGAACCATACACATTACCATCAGACGTTCGGACAGTGGTCCAACACCAAGATATCAGCACTCTTTCATGTCCGTCATTCCTGTGATTCAGGGAGATACTGAAAAAAGATGGAGCCAACCTGACATCGACGAAAATAACGAGCAATGGTATTCCCACCTCATCGATCGCACCACACATTTGCTCAATGGTGCCGAGGTGGACCAGACGAGAGATGTCGGCATAACGTCCGTGATCAAAAATTACCTCTCACTCGTGCCGAATGAGCTGTCTGTAGTACCAGCAAAACAAAACAATTTATTGTCGTCGCCACGAACCTGTAGTGGACTTGTAAGTACTGCTGTGTGTAATGATGTAAACATGCCATCGCTACTTAGTACAGTAAGTGATGATGCAATGGTGCTACCATCAGTAAGCGAGGATATGCATGTGGACGGTATGGACAATTCGCTGTTGATATCGGGTCTTATTGTGTTGTTACTGTGGTGAGATGTGCAGTAAAAGTAGCAATGTGCGTAGGCACGAGAAGGGTGGTAAATGCTTGAAGAAGACAGGATGGGCTTATTTGACTCTTGTCTGTCATAAGTGGTGATGTGAATTTAAAATTATAATAAAACGTACTATGGGGAAAAAGAGTGTCGTGAGGCATATCGCCAGCATGTCAAACAGTGTAAACCTCCGGCTCGAAAACCTGACCATTTTCTATGCAAATCTAATGATAATGGATTCGTGTTGAAGGAATCTGCTTTCCACGGCAGTCTGAAAACTTATGTCAAAAATAATTGACTGGGTACGCCGAAAGACATTTGCACGTTTCTGTCAGCCATGAAAAATAGTGTATTAAACCAACTTACAGAAGAGCTGGAAAACCACGGGTCTCTAAAATATAAAATATGGTTAGAATGTAACTACTTGAAACCAGAACTTTACCAGGAAGAACATTGTAGAAGGGCGTTCAAGACCCGGAATGTACCTATCTATAATGTATATGACATCTAAAAGAGTGTAGACGATATAATACAAAAGATATGTCTCTAGAAAGAAGAAATGGTGACNATAATGTATATGACATCTAAAAGAGTGTAGACGATATAATACAAAAGATATGTCTCTAGAAAGAAGAAATGGTGACGAAAGGTTCAGGTTGGATACTCGTTTCGGTTGACCATTTACAGCTAAGGACAAAATATAATGAAGTTCTCTCCTTGCCTTCGAAAATCATCGCAAATAACTCTTTGTATGTATGTACAGTTTTGTAAATAAAAATGTATATTAAATATGTTGTGTTTTATTAATTTTTTTAAAAGATTGACCTTAAAATTTAAAATATCAGTAAATGCTTGGAAGNATAATGTATATGACATCTAAAAGAGTGTAGACGATATAATACAAAAGATATGTCTCTAGAAAGAAGAAATGGTGATGAAAGGTTCAGGTTGGATACTCGTTTCGGTTGACCATTTACAGCTAAGGACAAAATATAATGAAGTTCTCTCCTTGCCTTCGAAAATCATCGCAAATAACTCTTTGTATGTATGTACAGTTTTGTAAATAAAAATGTACATTAAATATGTTGTGTTTTATTAATTTTTTTAAAAGATTGACCTTAAAATTTAAAATATCAGTAAATGCTTGGAAGNATTAAATATGTTGTGTTTTATTAATTTTTTTAAAAGATTGACCTTAAAATTTAAAATATCAGTAAATGCTTGGAAGAATGTCTCGTCAACAAAAAAGTTTGGAAATGGACGACATGAGAGCTCTCTGGTGGTATATGCTAAAAAGAGAAATAACTAACAATATATAGTGCCCAATACTGGAGACATTTGTTAAAGTCGTAATTTAGTGGCTAATGGGCATATACTTTTGATTGGAATGGGTGGAGGGATAATTTCTGTTATGTAAGTCCAGAGGAGGGATGGTGATGGAGAGGTGAGTATGAGGTAAACATTGTATGTTTCTCGATTTTTTAGAAGTTTGTGAGCCAGAGGTGGTGAAGTGGGTGAGGGAGTATGAGGGGGTGACAGGTGGTGATGTGAGGGAAGGGATAGAGGTAGCGGTGTGTGGACTTTGTAGGTGCAAGAGGGCAGTCGGGGGAGGGGGTCAGGTCCGCTGATCCTACCCGGTTCACTTGATCTGGCTAGGAGTCTCGAATCCACCTCTCCTGCTCTGAGGATTAAGTGGCTCATTCTGCTAAGAGCCTCTAATTTTCTGGCTCGACTAAGAATTTTTTGACTCTTGCTTCAAGGAGCTTTAAATCCACTTTCCTCATTTTTCCATTATTTTTTTGGAAATGTATGGTAAAAGAAGTGATTTTAGGGCAAAATAATTAATTTCAGAAGAGGTTTTTGGAGTGAAACAGGCAATTTTGTCGATAACATGGTCGTCCCAGCCCACCGACCGCGACCTCCGCCTCTGGCAGACAACTCCGATCCCTGAACCCTGTCCCAGAAGCCCCTTATGTACACTACTACTATCGTGACAAAATGTTAAGACACCAGGAGGTACAGTCTGTTTTGAAACAACTCTTTATTTGGACTCTGTCGTGATTTTACAAGGGATTGAGTTTCTGATAAATTTCCATTGCTCTGCGAATGAAATGGTAACAAAGATTGGTTATTTGGAGAACGAATAGTTGGGATACTCTAAGGAATCAAGCCTTGTGACTTGCCTACAGTGAACATGGCTTGGCGAAGAATGTGATGAGGTAAGTGAAGCAGTTACTGGGTTGGGATCCATGTTGTCGAGGTTAAGCAGGCTGTTCCTGCGTACGCAGATGCCCTGCACGTACAGCACCTGTACGCCCATCTTGGCAACGACACCCAGCTTGTCCAACCACAGGAAGCCGTTCACAAACATGTCTGCGAGGTTGGTAGTGCCTCCGTCGGAGGTGGTGCCCGTCTCTCCTGCAGCAGGACATCACATCCCCGGTGTGACACGTGTGATGATAGCTTGCTTCTCCTCGACGTATGGCACCAGCGTTTTGAAGATGGTCACGTCGTAGATGTCCTGCAGTTTCGCATTGCCTCCCTTCTTGTGGTAGCTGTGAAGTAACTGCAATGTAACTGACAGATTTGCAGTAATGTGGCGTATACTGTGAATCTTAATGTAATCACATTGAAGACTTGATGGTGAATACTCAGGAGACATTGAGACTTTGGATTCTGTGACTGATTTCCAGTCTTTTATATGTACACATTTTTCTGTTAAAAAAAATGTTTTAATCAGTTTTTTCTCTATAACTTTGACTAACGTTTTTGGAAGTAACATAGATTCAGTCATAATCAACAGAGGGAAGGTATTGTCACTTGAATTGAATGGGCTACTGTTGTCCCTGTTTTATACCAGTAAGCTGACTATGGTGAGGTTTTTAAGTTAAATTTACCTCAACTTAATTTTAAAAATGTTGCTCACGCTCATGGGTTACCTTAGGTAATCTGAATCCAGAACCTTTTGGTCTGAACGTAACTCCTTATCACCTAGGCCATGGAGCTCGCCTACTGCTGAATACCTTTACTTTATAACTTCACTATGAGGAAACCTGATTCAATTCGCCATCGTCACTACAATGTGGTAAAGCCCCGACTCCAGCCACTCAGGGCCATGGAGCTCGCCTACTGCTGATATGGAAATGAAATATTGAAGTGATACTCCTTTGGACTAAGTTAAGCCCATCGTCACTACAATGTGGTAAAGTCCCGACTCCAGCCACTCAGAAGCCCAGTTTGCAGCGTGATCCAAGTGTTGATGAGACTAAAGCAGCATTATTAGCATACCGGCGCGTATTGTGTGTGTTGCCTGTGTCTGTATGGGGGTGGAAATTGAGCTAGCGTAAAGAAAAAATTGTAAACAATCTAGCCTGGTAGCGAGTGGATCTAGCNCTGTATGGGGGTGGAAATTGAGCTAGCGTAAAGAAAAAATTGTAAACAATCTAGCCTGGTAGCGAGTGGATCTAGCTGTTCTCTGGAAGAAAAACTAACTATTCTTATTGACCAGCATTATACATTGAGGCATGATTCCCCTTGCAAGCCTTGAGTACTTGAGACTTCTTGTATCTGATGTACACAACCCAGATTCAAATACATACGTGAAACTTGGCATAGTAGTTATAATATATACTACATATTATCCTGATTTTCCAGACACATCTGTGTTGAAGTAGCTGACTTGTGTAAGTGTCCTGGATAATGCTGTGACCCGTACTGGGGAGGAGGAAGTTGCTTACTGGTATAGGCGGTATTTGTACGATGCGAAACTATAAGGCCTGGCTGCAGGTATCGAGCAGTTTTGGCGTCTAAGGTTTGGTTTACTGTACAGTACAGTTCCTAAAAATACTACCAAAACAGGGTCTATTTATGTATTGTCAAATATCGCTCGTCAGATGGCAGGCATCTACAATCTTTCCCGTCAGCCGTATCGCGTTGCGTTGCGCTATTGTGAAGGGCAATGCAGACGATACTTAGTGCCATAGCTGCCTTTCGCTTCATCGCATCGCGCTATTGTGAAGAGGGCTTTAGAAACAAGAAACGGGCTTCCTGACCTTTCAACATTCCTACAGCCACTTTTATGTTTGAAGTGCAGCAGTTGCAATTATGGTTTTAAACTTGAAGTGCAGCTGGTCTTGAACTACGAAGACGTGTTCCAGAAGTAAGTAAGAGATTGCTGTGACGTTCTGAGGCCGGTGCTGCAGAATGGCAAACGCCTGGTGCTGGGGTCTAACTACAGCCTGCCGTCACTGGAGCCAACGACAGTAGCAGTGTCTCCGCTCNTGGCAAACGCCTGGTGCTGGGGTCTAACTACAGCCTGCCGTCACTGGAGCCAACGACAGTAGCAGTGTCTCCGCTCCATCTTCCAGCCTTTCTCCGTGGCCTACTTCGTGCTGGAGGACATGAAGGTGTCTGCTTGTAAGAAGTAGCTCCGACACTACTAGCAGTAGTCGTCTGTAACTCGCCGGCAGTAGCTGTATTACTACAAGGACACATTAAACCCGCTGCCATAAGCATTCATACCTGTGTTTTGTTATGTTGTACCTAACTCTAGTAGACTACAGGTAGTGTATTTGAGTGAGGCAAGCTCTAAGTCAACAGACAAAGGAATGCTATACGATTAGTAATAAATTAATATTCTGGAACAGTTTCAGGCAGGCAGCGCGAACACTCGAGCCGTGAGGCCGCCCGTAACATAAGGACTGCAAAAGTGGCGCACAAATTTTAAAATACATGACCATATCAGGGCGCTTTAAAGCCCAGGACGCTGCTTAAAAACTATCCAGGACACTCCAAAAAAACCAGGACGTGTCCTGGGAAAACAGGACGGTTGGCAACCCTTAGGTAACATATCTTTGATAAACAAAATTTGAATTTTGTAAAGAAGTGAAAATACATCACAACATTAATTACATTTTTCCCTGTAAGGGACTGCATGGAAACCCAACAGCAGTATCTCACTATGAAAATAATTTTTAAATAAAAATACAGATTAGACCCTCCTAGTAAAAAAATTTGCTAGCGGAGCACGTTTTCAAAAACACCCAAGTTTATGTAATAAAATTCGTTGGAAGGAAAAATTTTATTGTCAAATATATCCGAAGGCGAAAATTTGACAGTGTGACAGGGGCTTAACTTTGAAAAAGATAGATTTAGCAGGAAAAAAAGCTTAACTGGCAACACTGAGGTAGGCAAGCAGAGCGCATGCGTGGAGGTAGGCAGGCACAGCGCATGCGTGGTGATAGGCAAGCAGAGCGCATGCGCGGGCGGGTGGGAGGAGCGCAAGTAGCCAGCCTGGCGCCCGGAAGCAGGCAGCTTCATTGTTGAGTGAGTGCGCTGGATGTTGACAGCAGCGTCGAGTGTGCGACGGTCCTTCGCCGCCTGTCCACGGGTACATGTTCTTGTCTCTCTTCTCCCTCTCTGCTGGCGCTCGCTGCCTTAAGCTGAGTTTACTATTTAAAAATTATGCGTTAAGAATTATGCAGTAAGCGCGGCACTCGCGTACCCAACTACGTCTTCTGGATTTACAATTCACACTTCCCCTGATAATTTTTTTTTTAAGTCCAGCCAATAAAAAATTGCTACAAATCTGTTCTGTTTACTTTTGTTCCTAACCTCGTATAACACTACCATTTTTAAGCCGAGCATACTTCAATGCAGAAATTTTCCAGCAGAAAAGCTTATTTTAGTGAATATATATAGTCATAAACATGTGCATACAGATGCCTTTTTATATTTTTTATGCTGACATTACTGTAAATAAAAGTTTCCCGCCAACAACACTGACTGCACTGTTCTGATTGGTCGTCACCTCACAAGTTTTACTAAGATATAAAATATAACTATTTCTTATAATGCGTAAGAAAATCCCGACACTGCACACGACCTGCTAAGTTCAATTGCAAATCAACGCAGAATATAACACATTTGAGTTCTTGTGTACACGTCATAACGCATAATTTAACGCTTAATTTTTCTATTATAAACCCAGTTGTTTCGTTCAATGTTTAGGTTATGTGTCGCCTAGTTCTGCAAAGTATGACTGTATCCCCTGTGTTTTTCTTTCTGGTGGGTAGATGGTTGCTCGAAACAGCTGCGATTCGTGGTGCTTGAGGGCGAAGGCCAAACATAAAGCATATTCCCGGTTTCTACACAATTGTTTAGAATAAAACATTTGAAAAACCATACCATGTATGACGTGTTTGGTTGTTCCCTAAATACGTCATATATCACGAGCATTTTATACTTATTTTAACATAAAAGTAACTTATTTGTGGTTATATTGAACTTTTATTTTGTCTATAAATTGTAGTATTTAGTTTATAATTAATATGAATAAAATAGAGAGAGAAGATATATGTGTTGGTATTGCCCAGCAAGAAATACACNTATTTAGTTTATAATTAATATGAATAAAATAGAGAGAGAAGATATATGTGTTGGTATTGCCCAGCAAGAAATACACCGAAGAGCCAAAAAAAACTGGTATATCTGCCTAATATCGTTACTTTTTTTAATACTGTCTCTTTTCGCTGCTTCTGACGAATTACTTTCCTTGTCATTTGCGNCTGCCTAATATCGTTACTTTTTTTAATATTGTCTCTTTTCGCTGCTTCTGACGAATTACTTTCCTTGTCATTTGCGTGGAGCCCATCTTCCTATAGTAGCTGCAGTGACGGTAGGTATAACATTCGCCTGGAGTGATCTCGCGAAACCACAGAAAACAGAAATAAGGATGGGCGGACCTGGATTCGAACCCAGGTCCGCCCGTATGCGAGTCCAAAGTTTAACCACTGTGTCAACTCGCTCGGTGCCTGTAATGAAACCAACAATAAAACGAAAAAGAAATACTTTGTGTCACAATGTATTTATAGTTCATTCATGGTTACTTCCAACTTTTCTGAAGCCCTGCTAAAGTTCTACCTCCGTGATATTCGAACGCCTCATGCAAACAAAGCTTTGAACTAAGTACAGAAAATTTAACCAAAGGGACAATGCACAGCATTCGTGCGCTTTCAATGTAATTAATATTTCGTTTAAGAACTATTTCTTACTAGCCATTACCAACACACATATTTTCTCACTGTTTTTATTCATCTTAATCAAAAATTTAATATTATAATTTATAGACAACATGTAAGTAAAAGTTCGATTTAACAAAAAAAAGGTACTTTTCTACTAACATGAATATAAAACACTAGTGATAAGTGGCATTTTTTACGGAACAACCAAGCACGTCATTCATGGGGGGATTTTTCAAAGGTTTGATTCAAAAAGTGTGAAGAAACCGTGAATATACTACATCATGTGCTTTCTGGGCTTGAAATTCACAGGGGATATTTCCTAATAGGCGTTACAGTGCATACTCGGCCCATTCACTCAGTGAAAGTCTATGGATAAGACGTAGTGCGGTAATGACTCTTCTGTCTAAACTATTTTTTTTATGGATTCACATCTGTTTTGTGGCGTATATAAACAAAACAGTTTTAACATTCCAAGGTTGATTGCTTGTGTGCCAGCCATCAGTTTGTTTAGTAGTTTCGCCTGAGCTTTAACACGTTTCTATTTAAAGTTTGGCTGAAAGGGCACGAAAAAAATTCCACTACAAGTACACTGGAATACTTGCGCGCCACTCAGTCATGAATAACTGCACCTGCAAACTATTACTAAGTTTTTCCTTTATTTTTTATGTTATCGATTATTTGTACCCAGGAGATAGCTGGGATTCCACTTTAAGCAAAGATTAAAGATTAAAGACGAAGTGGACTGATGTAAATCTTGTGCGCACGTGGCCGATATTGAATAACCTATAGTCAATAGAACTGTTAAAATCACGTGGTTAAAAATGACGAACGTCTTCGTTTATAACTTAATTTTCAAAAGACAAGCCCTTTTAAACGAGTGAAATACTATGACCTATTTGAATTCAATCAAACTGCATTACAAATCGGTTAGAGGAACTATGCAAACATCTCAAAGCACTATTTTTTTACCAGATAGTGTTCTAACCTCAAAAGCTATCCACGTCGTTAATGACAGTCGTGTTGGCAGTAAAGTAGTTCAGTGTTGGGGCACGGAGGCTGGTTCCTGCGCAGTCAGCGAGATCACTCTACTCCACATTCACTTTACGCAGAAGACGAATGAACATTACCACCCTTTGTTCTACGGAAAATAGCTTCTCTCGTCTTCGGGCGGTTTACTCATTCACGCTGCACTCTCTCGCACAAACTGTTCCCACATTTGCCACGCCAGTCTAGTTATTTAATGGTTACTTCCTGCTAAATGTTCTACTCTCGGACTATTCCTCCGCCTCGTGCAAACAATACGTAGGAAATTACGCCAAAGGTACAACGCACCGCATTCGTGCGCACCAGATTTAATAATATTTTGCACGAGAACTATTAATTACTAGGCTTTTCTCCCTGTGTTTACTAATATTAATTATAAATAAAATGCTATGATTTATAAAAAAAAAATGCAATTGAAAGTTAAATTTAATCAAAAATAATATTCTTTTACGTTAACGGAAGTAAAAACGCTGGTGTTACATGGCGTATTTAAGAACCAACAACACAAGTCGTGCATTGGCTGATTGTCCAGGTACTGCGTGCAGAATATCGACGCGTACTGAGCGACCATGCCCAGGGCCGGCGTTGGCNCATTGGCTGATTGTCCAGGTACTGCGTGCAGAATATCGACGCGTACTGAGCGACCATGCCCAGGGCCGGCGTTGGCGGCTTGGAAACCCTACACAGCTTCTCGCAGTTATAGCGCTTCCTTAAACCATGCAATGAAAACATTAAGGAGATAATAATAAGGTAAATTTAAAGAGTTCGCAGCAGTGAAATTAAGTGTTGAGACTTGCAAAAAAAAAGAAAGTAAAGTTATGACGAGCAAGAAATGTTCAATGTGGCTAAATTTTTAAACTTTAAATTAATATCCTATTTTTGAAACTCCTGGATAAATTTTTAATAATGCCAATATTAAAGGTTGAAATTAAAAAAAAAGTTTCCGGAGTTATTTCTTAACGTCAGGCCTCCCGGCAGCTCTCCCCCCAGCAGCCAACATAAAGCTCTCAGGTCGGGATCCAGCAGTGTTTCTAACTGAAGTCCCTATTCCTCCAGTCCATCACTGGTTCGAGGGTTTTTCTATTCCCACACATTCTTGCTACCTTGCATAGGAGAGACTCTCGATATTTATATACTTGCAACATCATCGTTGGTACGTTTTCCATACTAAGCATAGTATAGAAATTTCCATTTCGCTTTACGGTTTAGGAAGATTACTTCTTTTTTCATGTACAGACACTTCTATAGTACAAGTCCATAGTTATTGCTCTGCATTATCCGCTGTATTGGATTTTATCTGTTGTTTATTTAAGCTTTCAGTAATTAAAATGTAATATTTTAGCAGTCGTTTAGTTATTTATTTTACTATTCAGAACAGACATAACTCAGTGACGTAACCAGAAATTTCTCAAGGGTAGTNAGTCGTTTAGTTATTTATTTTACTATTCAGAACAGACATAACTCAGTGACGTAACCAGAAATTTCTCAAGGGTAGTGGGGCTTGGAGGGAGGCTGAAGTAAAACATGGGGGAGGGGCGGGGGTTAGTTTACACTGGCTGAAGTGAAGGAAAACAATTACAAAAATTATAGGAGACAATTATCTCAAGTATAAAAAAATCTCTACATTGAACAATAATTGCATATTTTTTTTATCAAAAAGGATTATTAATAATTTTAATACAACCCCAAAAATATCCCTTCTCCTGTAAGGTGTTGTCTTAATGAATGTTAAGAACAATTAATCCAAAGTTATTTTACAAAAATGTCACTTGGAGATAGTCACAGACAAAATATGGAAGTGGAAAACTATCTTTGTAATCAAAAATTTGGAATACGTGTGTTTGTGTGTGTATACAAGGTTTTTTTTNTATGGAAGTGGAAAACTATCTTTGTAATCAAAAATTTGGAATACGTGTGTTTGTGTGTGTATACAAGGTTTTTTTTAAACTATATGTCAAAATGAAACCACGGCATCTATGGGATAAAATAAAAAATAGATCGTTGTAGCAAAATATTCTGAAAATTCATTCAATATTTTTAAATTGAAATAATTGAAGTTAGCAGAAGAGCGCCGGGAGTCTGCAAATTTGCGTACCTGCGTGCGCAACAAGTTGCATACCACGAAGGCGAACGTAACTGGCCCACCATGCGGAGAGCGCTAGGACACTGTGAACTCGAGGTACGTGGGCGCAGCTAGAGGTTGCTTGTTAGTACACGTGTGNCGCTAGGACACTGTGAACTCGAGGTACGTGGGCGCAGCTAGAGGTTGCTTGTTAGTACACGTGTGTCAGACTACATGAACACTGGAGGATTAGCAACTGGGTAGTAACTACTGCCAGAAGTGCTTGTAGTTTGTTTCCAACACCACACAAACAGTAGTGTTGGTGATGTAGAGTATGCACGTATTTTCCTGGTGGCCAATGTACAGGCCACGTGATACATATAAATACATATATATGTATACTAGCTGTGACCACGGCTCCGCTCGCGTGGACTACACAATTATTGTTTAGGTTTTTTAAAATAATAAAATTGAATTTTACTTTGTGTTTATCTTCTATACTCTATACATATTACACCGAAGAGCTAAAAAAATTGGTACAACTGGCTAATATCGTGCAGGGCCCCCTGACCACGCAGAAGTGCCGCAAGACGACGTGGCATGGACTCGACTAATATCTGAAGGTATGCAGGAGGCAATTCACACCATGAATCCTGCAGGGCAGTCCACAAATACAATCTGCGCCAATTTGAGAAATGGTTGCACGTCTGTCACGTTTAATGATTCTCGTCAGTCGTCGTTTGTCCCGTTCGTTCACGATCTTTTTCCGGCTGCAGC